>CM046878.1:300728881-301091209 GCA_025667525.1 Glebionis coronaria | reverse complement strand
ATATATATATATATATATATATATATATATATATATATATATATATATATATATATATATATATATATATATATATATATATATATATATATATATATATATATATATATATATATATATATATATATATATATATATATATATATATATAGAGAGAGAGAGAGAGAGAGAGAGAGAGAGAGAGTTAGGTTATTGTAGTGTAGTAGCTTAAAGTTGTTAAAATAATAAGTCATCTTAACCATTGATTTTATCAATTAACATGTGATTTATTTAATATTAAACACAAAACAATAAATCTTATACATAAAAATTGATATAAAAACACTAAAAAATTTGATACGTAGAAATTTATAGCTGATACATATGATATATAGTTTTACTTCAAAAAATATTATTAGCATAAATAATCATTTATTCGCAAATTCAGTGATACATTATCACATGTTGCATTCAATATAACAAAATAATTGATAAACTATGATACACAACTGATACACGAAAATATTAAAAATTGTGAACTAGCTACTCGTACACGAACTAAAACTTCCAAAACACTCGTACACGAACTAAAAAATAATAAACAAACCAAAACTAATCAATAAATGTGATATTTGCCCATTTTCTATTACTTCTCAGTTTAACAACTTTAAGCACCTAAACTATTTTATCTAAATTCTATATATATATATATATATGTATATATATATATATATATATATATATATATATATATATATATATATATATATATATATATATATATATATATATATATATATATATATATATATATATATATATATATATATATATATATATATATATATATATATATATATATATATATATATATATATATATATTTATATATATATATATATATATATATATATATATATATATATTTATATATATATATATATATATATATATATATATATATATATATATATATATATATATATATATATATATATATATATATATATATATATATATATATATATATATATATATATATATATATATATATATATATATATATATATATATATATATATATATATATACATATCTATATAATATATATCGGTATAACCTATGACTAGGACTAATTCAAGGATCTCAAACACCGCTTAGTCCTTGCCCAGTCAACAGCTTTTTTTGTAAAAAAAATTAAATTTATTTTTAATTCAGATTTATCAATTTTTGTTTTAATTTATTTCCGGTTTTATTTAATTTTTGCTTATTTTATAAATTTTTGATTTTTAAAACTTATTTCTAAAATTCGGATATACTTAAAAATTTGTCAATAGCTGGATTCAAACATGTGACCTACCTTTTAATATCCAACCAACTTTACCAACTATGCTAGACCACTATTTGTGTTTTTCTATTGAAAACCTAATTAATATGCACATTCGAAAATCATTTATCTTAATCCCTAATTTAAAGATATTTAAATATGGATCAAGTTATACGAATCTATTCCTTGAATATAGTTAACAGATTATAGAATAAACGTAAAATTAAAAACAACGCCTCCTCTTCTTTCTCAACCCTAATCACAAACTTCTTTTTTGTTTTTTTGCAGGGTAATAAAGCATGTATAAATTTACAAGGATTAATAAAGCATGTATGTAGTACGTTTTTTTTATCAAACCCTTTAGCTTTGTTTTTTATGATATAATTTTATAGGTTGATTACAAAAGGCATTTTCATTATTACATTTATTCATGTTTTTTTGTAGACGTGGTTATCTTTGTTTAGTCATATGAGGGTTGTTGCATTCTTTCTGTTTTTGTAGGTTGGTCTCTTCAAACTTCTTTTTCCTTTATTTGTGTTTTTTTTGCAGGGTAATATTTTTCACGTAAAAATTGGTTATGCTTCCTGTTGTGTTTTTTCTACATATTCACGTAATATTATCGTGTTTTGCATTCATCATTGTTCCCGAAAATTCACCATCATTCCCGATTGTTCCCACAACCATTCCCCGTCGTTCACCGTTGTTCTTCACCGTTCACCATTGTTCCCCACCATTCCGCTCCAGGATATACTTAAATTCGTTATTTAAGTTGGAAAGTATATTTTTTATTAGTAATTCGTTCTTTTTTTGTTCGTATGTATGTTATATCCATCGTTAATTCTAGATTTGAAAAAAAACTGTGAAAAAATGTTATGGATCGTGTTTAAGAAGCAGCAAGAAGGTGTTTGATTAAATGTGTCAACCAAAGTTTTTTAGTGAGATGGACTAATTTTATAATTTGATTAATATCCTTAAAGTTAATTTATCAGTTAATGCTAAAATCGCCAAAAGTATATCGATCAAAGAACATAATAGGTGTAGATTATTACATGATATTAAGAATTGATAAGGGAGCAAAAAATGATGTTTAGAAGAAAACGTATAGGAAGCTTGCTAAGAATCGAGATCCCAATAATAATCTGAAGCCTATGATGTATTTCTATTGTTATTTATCGTATTAATATCATATTGGAGCTACATTACTAATATAAAAAGTCATTGATGGGTACATATTATGAAGAAAGGCTCACTATTCTACTTGTTGTATATATTTTGGACCAGCCTGATAAGTAAAATGTTACTACTATAAGAAACCAATCTGGTCTAGTAATGGTTTAGGTTAAAGTATCACATGTGGATTTAGTTTGTAAGCTTTATGTAGTGTACATAAGACGTGAGGTGCACCATGACACAATGTATTTCTAGTCTTAACAAGAAGCACAAGGGTTTGTCTAAATAATTGAATCTTTGGCTGAAATAACAAATATACTACAACATCATCATCATAGGTTATTCCTGACATGTTAGTAAAGTTAAAAAATCAAAGTAATAATAGTGATATTTAATCTAATAATTATTGATTATAGCAAGACGTCTTTGCATTTTTTACCCCTTACACTAGTGGCGAACCAAGATATCTGATAACGGGGGGCATCAAGCAACAATTTTTTTAGCTTGAAACAAATCGGGTTGAATCGGGTCGAATCGGACCGAGTATCATAAAAGGGAAAAATTACTTCACTTCAATGTTAAAGATAAAGAAAATACTCTAATTCAATGTAAAGTAATACCGAGTAACCTTTACCAGTATCAAAGAGAATACATTTATTTGAAATGATATGTAAAATTCTAAAACGCTTTTACTTTGAGCATTTAAAGATAATATACATAGTCGGTAGTAGTACACTACTACACATGATGGTAGATAATTACAGTAATGAAAAGATACTTTTTATCCTATTTGACCCCTTTCTAAGTATTTTACAACATCATTTACTTTCCCACTTTTCAAGTATTTTAGAGCATCATTTACTTTCCCTGTTTCCAAACCACTAAGTATTTTAGAGCATCATTCACAACAACTATTAAAATTAGCGTTTCCCTTGTAGGTGGATGCTCTTTTTTCTTTTTCTCGCGATAGGGTATATCACAACTCACTTAATGATCCATCAAATCGTGTAGGTGTGGTTAAGTTTTATTTAGGGCTGAATAAACCTTCTATTTTGTTTACTGTTGGATAGTTCTGACCTTGAGAAATATTGTGTGTAATAAGACACAGAAAAAAATTAGCAACAACTCTCTCAAGCTCTCTTTTATGTTGAGATATGTGACCTGTAGTTGCTCATATCTGAAGCGATCATTTATTGATTATCTGTTTTAGCTACCCTTTGAAGTGATACATATAAACTAGATACATGTAGCACAATATCAGAAGTTGGAGAAATCCATCAAAGATCATAACCATACCAAAGAATGAAGGAATATATTTGTTGTTTCTTGCATTTTTAACGTGGCTTGATTACTGAATTTTAATTGCTATATAAATATACATAACATATGCCTAATCACTTAACAGATTCCAAATCACATGATATAACATACGAGGCTCTGTTTAGTAACTAGACTTCACGTATTCCCCATTGATGAATGTGCGATATTCACATCAGACCAGTAAGCTTTAAAATGGTGAGATGAATAACTATTAGAAACTTTCAATGCAAGCAATGCCTAAAACATATTTAGTGTTAACTAGTCTTTCTTACCTTTTGTAAAACCCGGATAAAATACAAGAAGCATTAAATACACGAAAAACACAGATTAATTAAAACTTTATAATTAATTAATACACGGCACGTAGCATGAATGTATTTAATTTACCAACAAGTATTTATGTATAATAAATAATGCATGACAAAAATTAACACGAGTTTAAAACACGAACACATGTCATGAATATCAACACACGGGAAATAAATTAAAACAAGAAAACGAAATACTATGTACAAGGGTGTTGGTTTTTTTGGTAAAGGGAGTTACCCCGGTAAATATATTAACCAAAAAAACCAATGTTAAGTACAAATGGAATACGGCTGAAATACCGTATTAACCTCAAGCCAAAAGCTTGATCAACAAGTGTTTATGACAGGCCATAAACACAGCAACACTAAGCTAATATTACAACTCGAAAACTAGTGTAAAAAACAGCATTAGCAAACTCCAATAAGAAGAAATATTGGAACCAGGCGACCACCCCACAACACTAGCAGCAGCATAATGGGAGTAAAGGATCCAGATAAGGCTGCCTCCTCAAAAAACCTTTTTGAGAAAAACCCTGTGGGAAAAACCCAAAAAATGAAAAAAAAAGAGTACAACCCTTACCCGGTACCCCCATCATGAGAAACACTCGAGGACGGAAGTCTCCATCGATCCAAAATAACCAAAGACCGAGTAGTCATCTTCTTGAATCTGAAAGTAATAAGCTTGAGACGAACAGTAGAAATAATGATACTAACAAGTTTATCCACAGAAAGCTGTTTCCCTATGAACAATCTAGCATTCCGTTCCATCCAAATAAAGTAAACAGTAGCCACAACAACTAGACGAGCAATAATACTAGTAGTAGATTTTCCTTCTGATATTGGCATAAGAAATGCCAAAACATCATCCAATCGAGGAGGAATGGAATCCATACCACAAAGTACCCTAATACGCGTCCACACCTGTGAAGAATACAAGCACTCAAAAAACAAAAGAGAATGAGAATCGGGAGTGACTTTGCACAAAGGACACCGTAGCAAACTTAAATCCACAGTAGGCCCAACATCCCATTGTCGCAACCGATCCTGTGTCTTCAGTTTCTAAGTAACTCGAAGCCACATATGCACCGAGTGTCGAGGAATACAATGGGAGAACCAAACAACATGGTACCAAACCACAGCCTGACATCTGGTTCGCAGCGTATCCCAAGCCAGAGCCACAGAAAATGACTACAAAGAACCACCACCATCACGCCATACAAGATAATCCGGCCGCCCCTCCTCCAGAACGGGAACAGGAATAGAGACGACAGCATGAAATCTGTCCACCCAATCAATCAGCCATTTCCAGGCGTTGTTCTCGATCAAGTCAGCAACAGTATCCTGAAGGGTAAAACCAGACCTAACAATATTGCGTACCGTAAGAGTATCACGTAATGGACACTCAGCAGCCCACCGATCAAACCAAATAGACACAGATTTACCATCATGAAGCCTATACCAAATAAACGGGCGCACACATGTCCTAAGCTGAAGAAGATTACGCCAACCCCAACTTACATTACCAATACAAGGAACATCCAAAAAATCCTACCCCTTAACTTATACGAATGTATCCATTGAACCCATAATGATTCCTTACGCGTTAGAAGAGACCAAATATGAGAGGTAATAAGAGCAGCATTAAAATCTTCAAGCCTCCTAATACCAAGACCGCCCTCACTTTGTGGAATGCACAAATCCTCCCACGCCACCTTTGCTCTCCCCTTTTTCATCTCACCTTGACACCATAAAAAGTTCCTCAAAAGCTGCTCAAGATCATGAATAATCCGAACAGGCAAAATTAAAACTGAATCCCAGTACAAGTGCGTAGATGATAACACAGATTTAACAAGTTGAAGTCTCCCTGCAGTAGATAGAAATTTGTTGCTCGAATCCTGGACCCGACTCTCCAACTTTTCCACAAGAACTTTGCAATCCCTATAAAGCAGCCTAACGAGATAAGAGGTAACCCCAAGATAACGCACTGGCAGTGTGCCTTCCGCAAACGGCATAAGATCCATAATACTAGCTTTCACATCAGGTGGAACATTACAAAAGAAAGCTGTACTCTTAGGAATACTTGGAACCAAACCTGACACATTTTTAAATTCTTCCATAACATCCATAATGGTGCGAACCGAATCCAGATGCCCCCTAGCAAAGATAAATAAATCATCTACAAAACATAGATTAACAATACGCTGGTGCTCACAATGATTATGGTATAGAAACTCCTCCACCATACGAACAAGCCTCTGCAGCAAAAGAGTCAAAACTTCCATAACCAACATAAATAAATAAGGTGACGAAGGATCACCCTGTCTTAGCCCACGTTTACCCTTAAACCAGCCATGAAGATTTCCATAACTACAAATAGAGTAAGAGGTCGTAGTCACGCACTCCATAATCCATCCAACCATCGTATTATGAAAGCCAAACCCCAGTAAAATAACCCTAAGAAAACCCCAATCAACAGTATCATAAGCCTTTTGAATATCCACTTTGAACGCACAACGAGGCGACCCAATATTCCTATGATAACTTCGCATTAATTCCTGTGTAAGTAATATATTATCCGAAATCCTTCGCCCCGGAACAAATGCAGATTGATTGATATTAACCAAGTCCTCCAACACCACTTTAACACGGTTAGCAATAATCTTCGTGATGCATTTAAAAATCACATTACAACACGAAATAGGTCTATAATCCGTGATTTTATTCGAAACAGTCACCTTTGGAAAAAGCGCAATAATAGTATGATTTATTTCTTTAAGCAACTTACCGTTATTGAAAAATTCCTGAATAACACATGTAACATCACCACCCATAATATCCTAGGCATTCTTAAAAAGCGCAGTTGTAAAACCATCCAGACCAGGAGCTTTATCATCACCCATCGAGAACATAGCATTCTTAATCTCAGCATCCGACACTACCTGAACCATATCCAAAGCACGCTGCGCATCAAGAACATTAGAGAACAAATCCTGTGAATCCAAAGGAGTAGAAACACCCTCCAACCCAAGAAACTGCTCATAATGTGCTACAAACGCAGTCGCCACATCATTCCCTTCATACAACACATTAGACATGTCGCGCCCCATATCAATCATGTTGCGGGCATTCGAACACCTAACAATTTTATGAAAATAAGCTGTATTAGAATCACCTGTTTCAAGCCACTCGATCTTAGCTTTCTGTTTTAAAAACCTTTCCTCATCAAGAGACGCTTCCCTAAACGCCAAAAGACATCGAGCATGAACTTCACGAACATCTGTATTTGATAAATTTAAGTCAAGAGCCCTTTGAGCCGCATCAAGCTCATCCCTTGTCCGAATCACACGCGTGTGCAGATTACCGTTCTCATGAAGAAGCTTACGAAGTGGCGCTTTAAGATATTTCAGATGTCTAACCACACGATACATAGCACAACCCGAAACACTAGCATTCCACCCATTCAGAACAACAGAACAAAACCCTTCCTTATGAATAAGAAAATTAGAAAATTTGAAAGGCTTTGTCTTCAGTCTACTAACCTTAGGAATACGAAGAACACATGGAGAATGATTCGAAATACGTTAAGGCTGAAACACCCCAAGAGAACCCGGAAACTCATCCATAAAAACCATATTAGACATAATCCTATCGATCTTATTAAGAACACCACAGTCACCCTGAGGTTTTTGATTCCAAGTGAAGTGAAGACCAGTAGCATTAACATCCATAACCTCCATGAGTTGAACACATTCTTTAAATTCACGCATAGCAATATTCGGCTCATACCCACCATAGGAGTGATCTTACAGATTAAGAGCAGCATTGAAGTCACCCATCAAAACCCATGGCTTATCACGCACGAGATAAGCATGAGCAGAAAGATCATTCCATAATCCACGACGATCCACATAGTAGTTGGCAGCATACACAAAAGAACAGAAAATGGTTTTTCGGTCTGCCCGAGTATTAATTTGACAATGAATAACCTGTTCCGTTTGAGCCATAATACCAACATCAACCATATCATCATTCCAACCAACAATAATACGAGAACCTTTAGTACACAAGCTACCATTCAATAGCCACTT
Organism: Glebionis coronaria; assembly: GCA_025667525.1. Classification (NCBI taxonomy): domain Eukaryota; kingdom Viridiplantae; phylum Streptophyta; class Magnoliopsida; order Asterales; family Asteraceae; genus Glebionis; species Glebionis coronaria. The sequence continues at coordinate 301,083,017 of CM046878.1, read as the reverse complement.
CCATCCCCTACACACCTTACGACATGTATCATACACAACAGATACATCAACATGAGACCCCAAAATAGCACAAACACTTAAATTATTCTCAGTAACCACCTATCGAACCTCTCTCTGCTTAGTGGACTGGTTCAAGCCCCGTATATTCTAGAAAGCAATACTAAACATTGAAAACATTTACAGTAGGAGTGCTTGCTCCTGATTGAGAAGAATGCATAAGATTAGCCGTCTCATCATAAACATTTTCCACGTCCTCCTCATCATCGGAGACAGTAACATTAGAAGTACCACTATCCTCCTTATTAAGTGTAGATAAAGCATCATATGGATTAGAAATCACAATAGGAGTAGCCTGCGATAAAGAAGCATCCTTAGACACCAACGACCTATTCGGATTAGAAGTCGACCCATGCAAACCCTCACTATTCCTCCCTGAACCACTAGATGACGTATTAGGAACAGGAGGTTTGCCCTTAACATTCTTACCATCCGCCTTTGGAGCATACACAAACTTCTTACCTGGCTGAACACCCCCTTTATTACTAACATTAGTTTTCTTCTTTCTGTTAACCACTTGCTGAAAACCATCATTAACAATTGCATCTTCTTTAGTAACCACCACCCTATCCGGACACGACTCAGTGGGATGCCCAAAAATCTTACAATTATCACATCTAGGGGGTTTCCATTCATACTCCACCTTAATAGTAGCTTTTGTAAAACCCGTAGCCTCCAATAGTGGAATACCAACACTAATTGATTCACGTAAAGGAGCCTCAGAACTAACCTCAATAAGACATCTTGCAAAACTGTTGCAGCCCCATGACTCCTTACACATAGCATTAGTATAGGAATCTAGCATTATTGGCTTACCCAAATAAGATCCCAAGATACTAATACCTTCCTCACCAAACATTTCTAAAGGAACATCATGCAATTTAATCCAAACCGGAACACGACTTAATTCCTCCTTTAGTAAACTAGTATTCATCGTCCATCTCTTAAGAATAATCGAATTATTCCTAATCATCCAAGGTCCTCAAGTACACTATCCATACCCGTTCTTGAATCGAATTTGAAAAAGAAGAAACCTTTTGCGTTAAGCATAATTTTCTTAAGCCCATACTTCTCCCAATTGTTCTTCACATAATATTCAACCACAGGAAAAACTTCACGTTCCCAATGAAGTAACCATATAGCGTGTTTTCAAACCGATTCCCTACATTTTGGATAACCCGACGCGGAATAGAAATATCCACCCCTTCAAACACATTTTCCACTTGTGTAAATGTAAAATTATTAGTACCTTTCGAAGAGTCACTATGCGACGCAATGCCATCATAGGAAACGGATGCAACTTGAACAAACGGAGCACCAGTAGCATCCAAAGTTTGAGAACCATTACCATTCGAACCACGTAGTCTTGGGGATAAATTAATATTAGCACTTGAAATAGACGGACCCGTAGACACGCCAATCCCATCCTGCTCCTTTTGAACCCCACAGCCCTCCCCAACAAACAGTATACCCTCACGATCATGACTACCCATATTAGGGTTTGCATCCACTTGTGACAAGCTCGCATCCCCATCTAAAAACTTCAAAACCATAGGAGATGACATACTCACAAACTCATCTTGTTGCTCACCAAAAAACTGGAAAGAAACCCTCATCGGTTGACGCGTCGTGACATTACCTAGCATGGCAGAATTAGGGTTTGATGAAACCCTAGGCTGAGCACTCCCCCCCTTCGCAATATAAGACGTTTCAAAAGAACATAACACATTATATATTTCTTGGGATCGAGGACCTGTCACCAATGACCAAAAGTCATATTTATTCATCTTCAAGCTATGCATAAACTCATGAACATCCCTAACGATTATCAGTTGCACCCCAAAAACCTTACGAATGACATCCATGTTGCAGATCTGCACACTATTGAGAGTCGCAGCCTTGCCTCTCGAATCCAAACTCGCAAAATCAATAGAATCCATCACGAAGAATGAAACCCTAATCAGTCGAATGAGTAACCAAACCCTAAAAAAAATAAACCCAAACCCTAATGCAACGACGACAAGAAAAACAAAGACACAACAGAAACAATCGTGTAGGTAATCAAGGAAGACACACAACTTAAATCTAAACACGAACTGACCTAGATTAACAAGAACAATCGCAACAAAAAATCGCAAAGCAGAATAAAAAAAGAAACGATTAACAAACCCTAGAAAAACTTTCAACCAAATAACAACCATGTTAACTCAAGATTAATAAAAGATTAATAGAGGAACCAGCATTGTTATAAGATTTAGAAACAGGATAGAAAAATAGAATCGTGAAGAGGAAAAAGGAATTATGTCGCCATTTTTGTTTTTTAGGGTTTTGGTTTAAGAGTTTATTAGGAATCCTCTCTCTAAAGTGTGTGTTTGTATAACCCTTACAAGGGTGTTGGTTTGGCCGGCCATAAAGAGAAAAGAATAAGAAAGGGCCAAGCCCAGCCCATTAACCATTTATCTAGAACCAAAACCATCACTAGGGATTTCATTATACAAATTTTACAAAAAAAAAATCTAGCCCTCTCTTTGTTGGCCGCCGATTTTGCAAGAAAAAAGGAAGGGAAAAAGGGTTTTTGATCTTTGAATTAATTCGGATATGGATCGTGTGTTCATCATTCATTCAGTCATATTCGGTATCCATAAATCTTTAATCTTTTCTTTTATTATTTTTCTTTGATCATGAATTAATAAAATTAAATAAGAACACATGATGTTGAATGAATAAAACATGTATTAGACAAGATTAAATTGGTTTTTGGTTTGGTTTAGCATGGGAACCGAGACTACAAGGGTCTAGGTGGGTTTCACAGCCGACCAACCGAGCCCATAAGGGTCTCGGTGGCTGTTTTCTATGGTCATCCGCAACACCAAACAAACCCCACGATGGGGTACATGGTTTAACAATGGAAACCGAGAGCTCACAACTCTCAGTGGGGAACGGCTAGTAGCCGATGGGAACCGACTTTGTTCGGTGATAACAAGAAACCAAGCAGTCGCATGCTTGGGCTGCGGCGGCTGTTGTGGTTTAGGCAGTGGCAACCCTGGGTAGGCTGGTGGCTGTGGTGGTGAGTGTGGTGCAGCCGAGACATGGGGTCTTGGGGAGGGCTTAGGTTTGGGGCTCGGCTAAACCGATTACACAAGGGTGTGTTTGGTTATAATCTATTCTTAATTAAAATTGAGACTTAGGATAATTAATATAATTAATATAATTAATTATTCATGAAATTAACATGGTACGTTTAATTAATTTAATTAAGGAATTAGCCTAATTATTTAATTACATTTTATCTATGATATATAATTAAATTAATTATAACTCTTAGTTTAATTAAACAATGATCAAGTTATAATAAAGTTTTATTAATATAAAATCATTTTATATTACTAATTAATAATCACTTATAAAATCATGTTATATTATTATGTTAGACTAAAGTATTTATTTATTAATAAACTTTACTATATTATGACATTTAAGTAATCATGACTTATAAACATGTTTATTAAGCTGCAGCTTATATTATATGCTTATTGAACAAGCTTATTATTAAATATGGAAACATACTAATTACAGAAATTGTCTATTTTTGGAAAGTTACCATTTATTGAAACTTGCTACTTTTGAAAAGTTACTATATATAAAACCTGTTATTATTAGAAAGTTACTCATTATGGAAACATCAAGTATAATAACACATGAAACATGATATAAGTTAATCAAGAACACATGAAACACTAAGAAATACATGATAAACCATGAAACAGTAAAACAAGTCAAGAACAAGTAAAGCAAGTCAAGAACAAGTAAAACAAGTCAAGAACAAGTAAAGTAAACTAAGAATCAGTAAGTTATACATGAACATACAACTCATTCACGTCCTTTATTATGTATCACTCGTGAAGTCGGAGTAGTTACTTTCCGCCTTTCATCTGCATTCGTTACTGGACATAAGGTACGAATATTCTGTTCTTCAGTAAGGACATTCTCTTTCTATGCATGATTAGGATTCCCCGTTTACTGCCATATGTTTTCCCCGGTAGTTTACATGTCATTAAACTTTTCAGTATTTATCATGCTATCATTTTAAATTGCCTGAGCTATATACATGCATGACCATGTCCACTAGTTATGGAGGTACCATAACCATGACACTTGAGGCACCGATGTCATGACTCTTCTGCAACGAGAGTGATTTCTCGCGGAGTCCCTTTCAGTTACTTGGCCATTATTATTAACATGTGGGGCGTATGGGTGCATCCTAGTTCATGTTTTGTAGGTTTACAAGGTGATTGTGGTGTGTGCTCTATATCCGTCATATTAGAGCTGATCCCTCCACCCAGACGTATATAAATAAAGGTCACCCCTCTAATTACATGACGAGGTCACCCCTCTATGTATTCATGCACGTTGATACCTTTTATGACCTATATGAGCTCTTTGGCATTTAAGTTATGTGTTCATGTATAAACATAAGACTTTCAGAGGAAACAGGTGACCAAAGTGGAGATGATGATGATGAGGAGGTTGAAAACGTTTATGATGAATCTGCTAATCTTCTTAATTCTCAATAAGGGGCAAGCACTCCTGCCATGAATGTCTTAAATGTTTAGTATAGCCTCATGGAATATAAGGGGTTTGAACCAATCCCCTAAAAGAATAGAGGTTCGTCAGGTTATCAATGATAATAATCTGAGTGTTTGTGCTCTCTTGGAATCCTATGTTGATGCTTCGGGTGTTTATGATATGTGTCGTAAGATTTTTAGCAGATGGAAGTGGACGTCTAATGGTGGTTTGTGTACTAAAGGGACACGCATTATTCTTGGCTGGAATGATGATAACGTGGATGTTATGGTGTTGTCTCAAACAAGTCAAGTTATGCATTGTCAGATTAATACGCGTTTTGATAACCGTACTTTGTTTTGCTCTTTCGTTTATGCTGATAACTACTATATTGATCGGCGTTTTCTTTGAAATAATCTTGTTGCTCATGCTACTTTCATGCGTGATAAACCATGGGCTGTTTTGGGTGATTTTAATGCTGCACTAAATATTGAAGATCACTCATGTGGCGGCTACACTCCTAATATTGCCATGCGGGATTTCAAGGAGTGTGTAAATATTATGGAAGTTATGGATGTTAATGCTACAGGTCTACACTTTACTTGGAATCAGAAACCACAGGGTGATGATGGTATTCTCAAAAAGATTGATCGGATTATATCTAACATAAAGTTTCTTGATGAGTTTCCAGGATGTTTTGCTATTTTTCAACCTTACAGGATTTCTGACCATTCTCCTTGTATTTTACGTATTCCTACAGTTAGCAAACCTGAACCTAAACCGTTTAAATTCAGTAATTTTATTGTGCATAAGGAGGGTTTTCATGAAGTGGTAGCTAATAGATGGCTGGCCAATGTTCATGGCTGTGCTATGTTTAAGTTTGTTACGTTTAAAAGGCTTAAAGGCCCCGTTGCGTAAATTGCTTTTTGAACAGGGTAACCTTCATGATCGTGTTAACAGACTGCGTGTGGAATTAGATGCTGTTCAGCAAGCTCTTGACAGAGACCCATCTAATGTGTTACTGAAAGAAGAGCATGCTCATTATCTAGTTGCTTTTAAAGAAGCTTCTCTTGATGAGGAACGCTTCCTTCGTCAGAAATCTAAAATTGAATGGCTTGATACAGGTGATTCGAATACGGCTTATTTTCATAATTCGATTAAGAGTATGGCTGCTCGTAATCGTATTGAAATGGTTCGTGACTCTCATAATGTTCTTCATGATGGTGGTGCTGTGCTTGGAGCTTTTGTTGCTCAATATGAGCAGTTTCTTGGTCAGGCAAGTGATTCAGGTTCTTTTAATACTTCTAATTTGTTTGTTCGAAAGCTTGGTGCTCAGAAAGCTGCCCATATGGTTAGAGTCATCTATGATTCTGAAATTAAAAGCGCGTTATTTTCCACGAGTGATGATATAGCGCCTGGTCCGGATGGTTTTACTGCTGCTTTTTTTAAGAAGTCTTGGGATATTGTGGGTGCTGATTTTACATGTGTTATTCGTGAGTTTTTCTCTAATGGAAAACTTCTTAAAGAGGTTAATCATATTATCATTGCTCTTACCCCTAAGGTTCCTGTCCCAAATAAGATTACTGATTATCGCCCCATCTCTTGTTGTAATGTTATTTTCAAATGCATTAGCAAGATAATTGCTAATCGTATTAAAGGGTATTTGGGTGATTTGGTTAATATTAATCAATCTGCTTTTGTTCCAGGTCATAGGATCTCAGATAATATCTTATTGACGCAAGAGTTGATGAGAAATTACCATCGAAATTTTAGTCCTCCAAGATGTGCTTTTAAGGTGGATATTCAGATAGCTTATGATACGGTGGACTGGCAGTTTCTTCGTAACATTCTAATTGGTTTTGGATTCCACAATTTAATGGTTGATTGGATTATGACATGTGTTTCTACTACTTCGTATTCTATTTGCATTAATGGTAATCTATATGGCTGGTTTCAAGGAAAAAGAGGTCTCCGACAAGGTGATCCGTTATCTCCGTATCTTTTCACTTTAGTTATGGAGATTCTTTCTCTTATGTTGCAGCGAAGGGTTATTAATGCGGAGGAGTTCTATTTTCATCACCGCTGTGAGCAGCAACGTATTATAAACCTATGTTTTGCAGATGATCTTTTCTTGTTTGCTAGGGGTCACTTGGATTTTGTGCATGTTATTGTGGATGCGTTGGAGGAATTTAAGATAGCATCGGGTTTGGTTCCAAGTATCCCTAAGAGCACTATTTTCTTTTGTAATGTATCCACTGTTGTAAAAAGTAGTATTTCACATATCATGCCATTTGTTGAAGGCGTGTTACTTGTCAGATACCTTGGTGTTCCTCTCATTTCATTTAGGCTTCTATATAGGGATTGTAAAGTCCTTGTAGAAAAGCTTGAGAGTAGAGTAAATGATTGGCGCAATAAGTTTCTTTCTTTAGCAGGAAGACTCCAGTTAGTTTGTTCAGTGCTTTCATCTATGCATATTTACTGGGCGTCTGTCTTTGTTTTACCTGTTTGGATTATTCATGATTTGGAACAGCTTATGAGAGGCTTCTTATGGTGTCAAGGTGAAATGAAGAAAGGTAAGGCTAAAGTTGCTTGGGACTCTATCTGTACCCCGTTTTATGAAGGTGGCCTTGGTATTCGTAAGCTTTCTGATTTTAATGCTGCTTTAATGGTTTCTCATATCTGGTGTATCCTTACTCGTACAGAATTTTTATGGGTTAAATGGATTTATTCTTACAAGTTATAGGATAGAAGTTTTTGGGACATTCCATGTATTGGTGATATGAGTTGGGGCTGGAGAAAACTTCTCTAGATTAGATCACGTATTCGTTAGTTTATTTGGTACAAGATTAATAATGGTAAGATTGCTTCTATGTGGTTTTATAATTGGGCAGATTTGTGTCCATTATGGGACGCTCTTACGGTTCGTAGAATCACAAGATCGGGGCTCTCTTTTTATAATAAGGTTAGGGATCTTATCATTGATGGTATTTGGCAGTGGCCGCAGGATTGGAATCCTAGCTTTCCGAACATTGTCTCTATCCATGTCCCTGTTATTAATGATGATAAGGATGATGATTTGATGTGGCGGGATATAGATGGGGTTTTACATCCTTTTTCAGTTTCATTAGCATGGGATTCCATACGTTATAGGGCTTTGATGGTTAATTGGTACCATTCTGTTTGGTTCGCTCATTGTATTCCTCGTCACTCTATTCACTTGTGGTTAGTGGTTAGAAGAAAATTGAAGACTCAAGATCGGCTTAGGCAATGGGATGTTGGCCCTTTGGTGGATTTAAGCCTTCTACGATGTCCTCTGTGTAAATTGGTGCCGGATTCTCATGACCATCTTTTCTTTGAATGTTCTTATTATGTGTAGGTTTGGTCTAAGGTTCGGTTCCTTTGTGATATGGATAGCGCCCCCCTCGATTTAAGCCTTCTTTGATGTCCTTGCACGTCTTGTGTTGGCTGCTACTGCGTACTTTATATGGATGGAACGTAATTCAAGACTTTTCAAGAAAAAGTAGATGGCGGTTGATCAGCATGTTCAGATTATTTATGATACTATTCGATTGAAGTTGATTTCATTTCGATTTAAGAAGTTGTGTACCAGGTCGAGTTTGCTGCTTGACAAATGGAGGGTGCCGAGCTTTAAATTTTTTCACGATGGGAGTGCCGGGTGAGCGTTGTACTCTTTTTTCCTTGTCCAAGGTTTTTCCCACTGGGTTTTCTTTGGCAAGGTTTTTTAAGGAGGCAGGCTCACTTGGATTTCCTTTGCTCCTATCGTGGTGTTGTTGGAAGCTGAAGAGAATGCGTGTCTTCATGTTTGCATCTTGGTTTCTATCTAGTTTACTTGTATTGTAGTTCTAGATTAGTTAGTGTTTATGTCATTACATAACCACGTGTTAACATGCTGCCTGTAGCATGCGGTTAATGTGGTATCTCAGCCACATTCCTTTGGACTTCAACGCTTTTTTGGTTAATATATTTACCGGGAAACCCTTTACCAAGAAAAAGACATAAGACTTTTCAGATATAAACCAGTTTATAAAACATGTTCTAGATTTTCCAGGAGTTACACATATTCTGTTGCATTTCATACTTTACTTATATTTCAGTTATTCTTATAATGTCATTATATCCGTTCACTGAGCGTATTGCTCAGCCGTATTTTTTTTCCATCTCCCATACGGTAGGTACACAGGGACGAACTTGAGCAACTGAGAGTACGTGTGTAGGATGGAAGCTACCTTAGACTTCTTTTCCTTTTGTATTTCATATACTTATGCTTGCTTGGACAATGTTTAGTCCTTTTCTACATTCTTTACTTTATGCATGTGTGAGCTTATGTTTGAAGACCGATGTTTGATTCCAGTTTTCCTTTATGGTCATTTATGTTTTAAGAAATATATCTTGCATGCTTTGATTACACGTCATAATTATCATGTAACGATCTACTTATCAAAGTGGGGTGTTACAATTATGGTATTAGAGCCTGGTTTCGACCTGTAGGCTCTAAAACTTGACCTGTGACTAGTGGGTAGTCACCAGGATCTTCCTAAACTGATAGTTGAATTTATTTCATGTATCATTGTATTCTGTTAAGTTTTTACTAGTATGAATTGAACCATAGTCGTTCATACTAAGTCACATGTTTTCTTGTGAATTTAGACTGGTATGGGTTGAACCATAGTTATCCATGCTCAGTCACATATTTTTTCTTTCAATTTTGTGGGCTGAACCATAGTCGCCCACACCAGCGATTTCTGATTTTATTGCAATACAGTTATACTTCTTTCATGTTCCCTCTTTAGTATCTCATGTTTATAATAGATTAATCATTTAATTTCCTTCGAAACTGTCAGATGGTTAACACACGCATAGACATAGAACTCACTGCAAGCCGTCAATGCAGCTTTGTAGGCTATGCTTCCCCAAATCCAAAATCAAATTTGGGCAGAATATCAGGCTTTACCAAATCATGCCAATCCTCCTCCTCCCCCAACAGTCACACTTCACACATGGCTGGGATGTTTCAACAAGCAGAAGCCTCGATCATTCGAGAAGGCAGATGTCCCGTCAATGCTGAGAACTGGATATCACATATGGAAAATATCTTTGACGCCATGGGTTACGATGGGGTATACAAGGCGAGGTTGGCATGCTACAGGTTTGAGGGTGATGTGTTAGCATGGTGGAGGGCTTATAAGCAAAACAATGGAGGCGAGGCATGGCTTACCACACTGAAGCATTTCCGTTAGGCTCTTCGCACCTCAATTACTGATCGTCTGATGTGTGCTACATTCACCAATGTGGCACAAGTTGCTGACGTAACACGCAATCTAGAGATGCTCCATGAGAGGGATGAGTATGAGGAGTCTGATCGACCCGAGAAGAGGTATATTTCAGTCATCAAGCGTTACCATCTCATTCAAATCAGTACTTTCAATTATATATCATGCTCTAATCAATTATATCTTTTAGGTAGAAGGGTGGAGACCGTTCCCAACCGGCCACTCAGCAGAACAACTACAAGGGACACGGTCAGACTAACGACCATTATGGATCAGACAAGCGTGGCGGTAGTGATAACTACTGTAACAATGCTAACCACTACAACAACAGCAGGTCCTTTAAATTAAACTCTTCCATGTTAAGCTGTTGTATGACACAAAATTCTAACATCTCAGCATTATAATAGGAACTCTGGTAGCGGCCGCGACCAGGAGAACAAGGGTCAACAGCCTAACCGTTCAACTCAATCTGGTATTATACCTAAACTTTCAGTGTAGTCATGTTTATGTTCCAACAATCATGTCTCACACATATCTTTTGAATCAGGCTCTCAACTAGCAAGCGTGCCCACTAGAGGGTATTTTCATCCCATCTGCACCACTTGCGGACGTAGTCACCCTATCCATGTCGTCCTACTGTAGGTGTCTGCTTCAAGTGTGGGCAAGCAAGCCATCTCATGAAATACTGCAAGAAAGGGGAAACCGTTGGTACATTAGGTAATGCCCCTCAGAAACCAACAACATCCAGCCGTGTGTTCACCACTACTAGGGACCAGGCCAACAAGACTACAGGTACCATTACTGGCATCTTATTTATGTATGGACATGCTGCCTTCGTTTTATTTGATACGGGTGCGACCCATTCAGTTATATCTACTACTTATGCTGCTCGTATTAATAAGACACCTATGCCACTTGATAACGTGTTAAATATATCCACGCCCATGAGAGACTCTGTTTGCATTACTCATGTGTACAAAGATCTTTCCTTAGAGTTTGACGACAAGATTCGTCCTGTCGACGCACTTCCTTTGGACATTTGCGAATTTGATATGATTTTAGGCATGGACTGGTTAGCAAAACACCACGCCAAAATTGATTTCCATACATATCGAGTTATATTCGGCGATGTTCAAGCTCCAAAATACATTCATAATGGTTTTATATCAGGAAAATCTGTACAAATTATTTATGCCTTGCAAGCACGTGCCTTACTAGCTCATGGCTGCGAAGGTTTCTTAGCTACTATTCATGACACGACTGTTGAAGCTCCATCTATTCATGATCAGCCGATTGTTTCAGAATTTCCAAATGTGTTTCCAGAAGAACTTCCGGGTATACTGTGACACTCCGTCAATTTCAGGTCGTTATTTTAATCTCGACTAATAAGTATCATATGTTTATTTTAATGAGAATTTTAAATTATCGATTAACCGAGAAAGTTATGACTTGAAACTTAATGTAAGAATGTCGTTTCGATGAAAACCGACAAGAAAAATATTAAGTATCGATATTATATTCTCAAATTATCATATGAATGATTTTATTGTATTTATTATATTTAATTTTTATTTCTCGTGTTTTACGTTTTAACGAATGGCGAGAACTACTAATGATCGTGATACCGACGGATGCCCAAAAATTTATGTTTTATTATCGATTGTCTCGATATTTTATATTTTCGACGTTTTTGATTTAATTACGTTTTAAGTCGTGTCGAAGTGATATTATTATTTTTAAGAAGCGTTTTAACTTTTAAAAAGTATTTTCACGAAACCCGAGTCCCGTAAATGTTTTAAATTTACAATTTACATTTTCTACCCTTACAACTATTTAATTGTATTTTGGACCAAAACTATCACAAATTGGACAAAATTACCCTCACCCCACTATATAAAAACTCTCCACTAACACACACACACCATTTTTCTTATAAAAAAATTTGTCCACCCTCTCTCTTGTTCTTCATTTTGCCGTCCACCCTAAGCCACCAAAACACCCTCAAAAATCAATTTTTACTTTGAATCATTAAAAAACCAAGCAAAGTCCCATCTTAATCTTTGAAAGATGATCACACCCATACCAAAATTTCCAACATGCAACAAGTTTTGAAGAATTGATAAAAACAAGAAATTTGTTGAAGGTATTTATGGTTTGCATGTAATGATCTTTATAAGATCATGTTATTTTGATAATAAAAAGTAGTATTTTGATCTTTGGTTTTTGATAGATTTTACATGCAAGTGTTTTTAGGAGTGTTTGGTTAATGGGTATGATGGTATAGTGATTCTATAGGTTTGGGAATGACTAGTTATAGTTGGAAAATTTATTTGACTTGATTTCTAAAAATGTATTTTGGGACAGCAGATATAACAGATTGTTTCGTGGGTTTAAGTTCTGAGATAGGCTTAGATTATGTGATATTGTTGTAGTAATCTTCAAGACGCTCGTTTTGCCGCTTGAATGAGCTTCTAACTCATTACGAGCGAAAAGTTATGCTAGTTTTAGTATTCGTGTACCGGGAGACGAGTATCGGCACAATCCGAAAATTGTTGTCGATATTTGGATCGAATCTCGGGGACTATAGAATGAGTTTTAAAAATGTTCAAGGACTGATGTTGAAGTCTAAACCTCAGGTCATGAGTTTATTTTCAAACCCGAGTGTCGGTTTTATAAATGAAGTTGTTTAGATATGTCAAAATGGTTTTACGAGTTGAAGACGTAAATCTGTCCGGTTTTTATAACACGAAGATGTGTCGGACAGAAGGTCTTAGGAGTAATATTTTTGAATGAAATTTAAACTGAGTCTTATTCATATTATATGTGAGTTTGTCACCAAGTTTCATCGTAATCGGACAAGTGTAGATAGGGTAGATTGGTATGTACATTTGGAGTGTACATGCTGATTGATATTTTGGACATGTAGTTCAATAATCATGTGGCGTGAGTTGAGTATTCGCCATTGGACATGGGGATTTACTCAAGTGTTAAGTCAATATATAAATGACTTAGCTACTGGTCCGAGGGAAGTAAAATGATAATTTGACTTGCTTTGACTTGGCGTCTTAAGACGGGTCAATATCGAGAGTGCAATTGTTTAAAAGTATAGTGTTGAATAAAAGGGTATTGTAATAACACTTGTATTATTAGATTTTTCGGGATTGTCTTGGTTTTGTAATTTTGATTTTTATATTATTTAAGTATGATTTATACTTAAGTCGATTATTAACGAACGCGCCTTATTTGGTAGGTTGCGGTTTTCGTGTTTAAACGGGCATCACTAATCGTCGGCGATCGTCTCATTACCACTATTGGCTAAGGTGAGTCTATAGCCTCGCTTTTAACATGTTTACTTGTTTTATAAAACCCGCGAGGGGGATAACATGCTTGTTTTATAAAATAAAGGGTACAACGAGAAGTTGTGGAAACCCTATTAATGGGTGCAACGAGAAGTTGTGGGAACCCTATTTACTTGAAAAGTAAGTATTGAAATTAAAATGTACAACTATAAGTTGTGGTAAATTCATGATTGTTTTAAAAATTGAACACAAAGAACTTAATTGTATGTTTAGATGAAAGTTATTACATAAGTTTGTTTAGCCTTAAAAGACCCATGAATCGTGAATTGTTAATCGAAGTAACGTTAATGCTATGAATAGATCTATCGGGGTGACGCCCAGTCCGGTCGCGACTAGCTCTCGCGTGGTGTTGTGATGCACTAGTAATGAAACATCGGATGAATTGTATAAGAGAAATATACGCACTTGGCTAGGTATGTTGGGCTGAAATAATATATGTTAACGTTCAATGTCACGAGACTTATGTAATGACACGATAATTATGTCCGTACAACATAATTGTCTTTGATAAATTATTAACCATGGAAGGTTATTTTTGAATACTTGTGTTCTTTTTATTTAAATTAAACTCTATAGATTCACTCGGCAAATTTTGCTGACTTTTTTTAGCATGTTTTATCTCAGGTCCATTGGGAAGGCACTCGAGGAAGGCGGTTTCGTGAAGCTTGCTTATTTGAAATGTTTTGGCCCGCTTTTATAAATTATATCCATTCAAATAACTTTTATCCTTTATTATTGTTTGTAAACTCTTGAATTATCTGGGACCATGTGAAAAGTTTTACTGTTAAATGAAAATGAATGGATGTTTATTAAAACGACTTGTTTTGAGCCGTTTTCTATGATTATGAGATTGAACCATGATAGTAACACGCAATGACCCTTCCGCTGTTATGACCGAAATTTGGGGGTGTTATAGATTAGCATCAGAGCTCAAGTTATAGAGAACGAAAAGATTTTCCAAAAAAATGAATTTTTGAAATCTTTTAACTATAACTGTTGCAAGCGAAACCTCCGAGTTGCCAATGGACGAGAATGAAAGTATTTATATATATATATATATATATATATATATATATATATGGGATTATATATATGTTGTAATCTTTATCGATAATTTGAACTTGTGAATTACAAGGTATGTTTTCATTTATTTAATTATAAATGATAATTTTATGTTTGTACGAGATATTTATACGACGTCGATTGTCACGAAGCCACCCTAGTCATTTTAATGCTAGCGCTGAAGCTATTCCTGAAATGGATCCTTTATTCTCGAGACTAACTAAGTTGTGGATATACATGATCCCAAAAAATGGTTAATATTCTTGCTGATGTTCTTTTGGTTACGAGGATTTTGATTCCTTGGTTCTTATTCTTGATTTATCGATTCGTTCATTTCGTTTAGCAAATTTAATTTGCATTTTCATTTATCTTCGACATTATACTGTTTTGATAAAAACAAGTTTGTCTGAGATGGTACTATTGATTGTTAGGAATTGAGATTGATTTGTACGGTATTCACATGCCAACCAGGATTCCATATCATATCACTGATCATTTTATGTTAAATCAGTTTCTCATTTGTTTCGATCTTGATCTTTTGCGTTGAGCTGGAGATGCTTGAATAAAGTGATTTATAATCGTTGAAATAAATTGGCCATTTATTTGAACAAGGAAATTATAAATTGTTGAACTACAAATTTCTGAATCTTATTCGGAAGGACTTGATCAATCCATGGAATAATGATTCATAAAGGTGTGGGCTTAAGCATATAGCATCTGCGTGATTAAACTCTTATTGACTCATAGTTCGTTTGCTCGATTCATTCTTTGATTTTATTCCTTTAATTCCTTAATCGTGAAATGGTTGTATTGGGGCTGTTCCAAAACCACCAATTGAGGAGGATATCAAGCGTCTCTGAAAGACACTGAAGA
The DNA here is from genome assembly GCA_025667525.1 of Glebionis coronaria. Lineage (NCBI taxonomy): Eukaryota > Viridiplantae > Streptophyta > Magnoliopsida > Asterales > Asteraceae > Glebionis > Glebionis coronaria. The sequence continues at coordinate 301,067,812 of CM046878.1, read as the reverse complement.
AATCTTCTTCTTGTGGGACCGAGGAGCTTTCTTAGCCATGTGAAATACCTAGTAACTCTTAGTAGATTAGTTTATCAATTGTAGTATCTTCTCTATAATCCCTAACTAAACTGTGACAACAGTTAGTAGGACTAGTCTTTTAAGTTGTATGGCATTAGACGATGATTATCTATAATGTTTGACAATACGACTTGTACTAATTTGTGATCAATAGAATGACTATCTTTTGATTCCTAATTCTAAATCGTTCTATTATTATCTTTCTTTGCTTTTCTCTTGTAAATTCATGTGGTATAACGCAATCATTGAATGAATACTCATTATGATTTGATTTGCATTACACACGAATCATGCAGTCAATGAAAGCTATGACTGAAGCATGAATGCACCAAGTTATTAGTGAATAAGTTGCTGTATCTTTAGTTAAATTCATGGCCAACATGAATGATGGATCTAGATCTGGAGCTGAAGCTACAACTGGTGGGACTGGAACCGGTGGAGCTGAAGCTGGAGCTGATAATGTTCGTGGTACGGATGGAACAAATGTGCCCGAAATTAGAGGCTATAACTACACTTCATTCGTTAAGTGCAAACCGTAGACTCTTTAGGGGACTAAATATGATAGAGGATGGTGTCAGTTGTTGAAAGCTGGCGTCAGTCTTTCGAATCAGTGACCCTAATCAGGAGGATAAGGTGCATTTTGAAATCGCTACTCTCCAAGGGCGTGCATTAATTTGGTGAAATGGCAGACTTGCTTCCATAGGTATCGTTACTTATGGGACACCATGGACTAAGGTGAGGAAACAGTTAACTGAGGAGCTTGTCCTCGAAGCATTTCCAAAGTATGGAGCAAGTGTTGTACAATCTGAAACTGAAGGGAACTAACATTGGTAGATATATCAAGTGTTTCCATAAGTTGACTCCTTTATGTCCAAGAACTGTGGCACCCGAACCATCAAGGTCAAGCAGTATATTCACGGCTGACCAAGAATATATGCGGTGATGTGACTTCTTCTAAGCCAATTGCTTTTGCGAAGCTGTCTGCGTGGCTTATTAGCTCATGGGACACATAATTCAAGGCAAGGCTGACAAGGTCACTGAAGGGAAAAATAATTCCAAATTGAAAATTCTTTTCGTGCATTAGAGCTCGTAAGTATATCGAAGAAGGTTGTGGATTATTCCTGGATTAGGTATCATAGAAGAAATTGTAAAGAAAGTGAGTAGAGATATTGTAGTCATTCATGACTATCCCGAAGTGTTTCTGAAGATTTGCCAAGGCTTCCGCCTCCAAGGAAAATAGAATTCCTAATTGATCTAATCTCTGGTGCTGCAACTGTGGCACATGAGCCATATTTATTAACACCATCCGAGTTGAAGTAATTATTTGTGCAGTTTTAAGAACTATCTGATAGAGGTTTTATTCGACCGAGCTCGTTAGCTTGTAGAACTCCTATTCTATTCGCTAAGAAGAAATATGGTTCGTTTCATATGTGTATCGAATACCGAGAGCTACATAGGCTAACGATCAAGAATCGTTGCCTGTCTCTAAGAATTGATGATCTATTTGATCAACTTCAAAACTCTCGTGTTTTCTCCAAGATTCTGGTGTTTTCTCCAAGATTGATCTTTGTTTTGCTTATCATCAACTTCGCATACGCGAGGAAGATATTCCTATTACGGCGTTTAGAACTTGTGATGATCATTATGAGTTTAGGGTTATGCCTTCTGGTTTGACCAGCGCACCTGCTGTATTCATTGACTTAATGAACCATAGGTGTAAGCCGTATCTTGATAAATTCGTGATTGTTTTCTTTGATGATATTCTAATCTGCCCGAAGAGAAAGAAAGAACATGCCGAACATTTAGGGATTATCTTGAACTTGTTAAAGAACGAAAAGATGTACCCAAAAATTTTAAAGTGTGATTTTTGGCTTTGTTCTGTGCAATTTCTCTATCATGTGATTGACAAAAGTGGCATACATGTTGATTCTACGAAAATCGAAACCATCGAAAATTTGTATGTTCCAACTATTCCAACTGAAGTACGACAAATTCTAGGTTTGGCTAGTTATTACTGAAGGTTTATTAAAGGATTTTCTTTGATATCAAAACCATTAACTAAGCTAACTTAGAGAATGAACCGTATGTGTGTGGCATTGATGAAGAGAAAGCTTTTCAAACCATGAATAGAAAACTCTGCAGCACGCCGATCTCATCATTACTCGAAGGAAGTGAAGATTTTGTTGTTGATCGGGATACATCTCCTTTATGATTCGGGGTTGTTTTGATTTTTATATGCTTGTAGGAAACCTAGGAAGAATGAGGAAACTGCACAACCCATGACTTGTAATTGGGTGCGGTGATTTTACTCTTCGTTTATTGAGGCATTAAATGTTTGACACTAATGTACGGTATCCACCGATAGTAAGAGCCTACAATTATTCTGAAATAAAAGAGGTAAATAAGCCTTTTATGTGATTACGATTGTGTTATTCGTTATCATTCGTGAAGTTGGAGCAAATTACAATGGATTCATTGTTAAGCTCTCGAAAATTCAGTCTGAATATGACTCGATTTCTGTCAATGTTGATTGTTTGACTCTGCTGATTTTATTTCGATAAATAAATCGATCATGCTAGTTAAGAATCGTTTGTTAACTGCTCGTAGTAGACATAGAAGTTATGACGATGTGAAGGGAAAAACTTTAGAAATCGAGGTAGGTGGAAAAGTTATGCCAAAGCTATCACCCTGAAAAGGTGTTATGTATTTTAGAAAACGTGGGAAGTTAAGCCCCCGTTAGTTTGGACCATTCGAGCTGATATCGAGTGTAAGTCCAGTGGCATGAAAACTTAAATTACCTCGAGAACTACAAGGAATTCACAATACTTTTCATATGTCGAACCTAAAGAAATTCCTTCCTGACGAAGATCTTATTATCTCTCTTGATGAAGTATTAATCGACAGTAAGTTGCATTTCATCAAAGTACTTGTTGATATTATCGATAAGGAAGTTAGGCAACCGAAGCAAAGTCGTATTCCTATTGTCAAATCTGATGGAACTCTAGACGAGGACCAAAAATTCATTTAACTTTTTGATTTCAACGAGCGATCGAGGAAGAACGCAAGTTGATCTTCGGGACGAAGATCCCAATTTGGTGGGGATAATGTGACACTCTGTCAATTTCAGATCGTTATTTTAATCTCGACTAATAAGTATCATATGTTTATTTTAATAAGAATTTTAAATTATCGATTAACCGAGAAAGTTATGACTTGAAACTTAACGTAAGAATGTCGTTTCGATGAAAACCGACAAGAAAAATATTAAGTATCGATATTATATTCTCAAATTATCATATGAATGATTTTATTGTATTTATTGTATTTAATTTTTATTTCTCGTGTTTTACGTTTTAACGAATGACGAGAACTACTAATGATCGCGATACCGACGGATGCCCAAAAATTTATGTTTTATTATCGATTGTCTCGATATTTTATATTTTCGACGTTTTCGATTTAATTACGTTTTAAGTCGTGTCGAAGTGATATTATTATTTTTAAGAAGCGTTTTAACTTTTAAAAAGTATTTTCACGAAACCGAGTCCCGTAAATGTTTTAAATTTACAATTTACATTTTCTACCCTTACAACTATTTAATTGTATTTTGGATCAAAACTATCACAAATGAGCAAAAATTACCCTCACCCCACTATATAAAAACTGTCCACTAACACACACAAACACACCATTTTTCTTATAAAAAAATTGTCCACCCTCTCTCTTGTTCTTCATTTTATCGTCCACACTAAGCCACCAAAACACCCTCAAAAATCAATATTTACTTTGAATCATTAAAAACCAAGCAAAGTCCCATCTTAATCTTTGAAAGATGATCACACACATACCAAAATTTCCAACATGCAACAAGTTTTGAAGAATTGATAAAAACAAGAAATTTGTTGAAGGTATTTATGGTTTGCATGTAATGATCTTTATAAGATCATGTTATTTTGATAATAAAAAGTTGTATTTTGATCTTTGGTTTTTGTTAGATTTTACATGCAAGTGTTTTTAGGAGTGTTTGGTTGATGGGTATGATGGTATAGTGATTCTATAGGTTTGGGAATGACTAGTTATAGTTGAAAAATTTATTTGACTTGATTTCTAAAAATGTATTTTGGGACAGTAGCTTATAACAGACTGTTTCGTGGTTTAAGTTCCGAGATAGGCTTAGATTATGTGATATTGTTGTAGTAATCTTCAAGACGCTCGTTTTTCCGCTTGAATGAGCTTCTAACTCATTACGAGCGAAAAGTTATGCTAGTTTTAGTATTCGTGTACCGGGAGACGAGTATCGGCACAATCCGAAAATTATTGTCACATATCTGGATCGAATCTCGGGGACTATGTAATGACTTTTAAAAATGTTCAAGGACTGATTTTGAAGTCTAAACCTCAGGTCTTGAGTGTATTTTCAAACCCGAGTGTCGGTTTTATAAATGGAGTTGTTTAGATATGTCAAAATGGTTTTACGAGTTGAAGACGTAAATCTGTCTGGTTTTTATAACACGAAGATGTGTCGGGCCGAAGGTCTTAGGAGTAATATTTTTGAATGAAATTTAAACTGAGTCTTATTCATATTATATGTGAGTTTGTCACCAAGTTTCTTCGTAATCGGACAAGTGTAGATAGGTTAGATTGGTGTGTACATTTGGAGTGTACATGCTGATTGATATTTTGGACATGTAGTTCAATAATCATGTGGCGTGAGTTGAGTATTCGCCATTGGACATGGGGATTTACTCAAGTGTTAAGTCAATATATAAATGACTTAGCTACTGTTCCGAGGGAAGTAAAATGATAATTTGACTTGCATTGACTTGGCGTCTTAAGACGGGTCAATATCGAGAGTGCAATTGTTTAAAAGTATAGTGTTGAATAAAAGGGTATTGTAATAACACTTGTATTATTAAATTTTTCGGGATTGTCTTGGTTTTGTAATTTTGATTTTTATATTATTTAAGTATGATTTATACTTAAGTCGATTATTAACGAACGCGCCTTATTTGGTAGGTTATGGTTTTCGTGTTTAAACGGGCATCACTAATCGTCGGCGATCGTCTCATTACCACTATTGGCTAAGGTGAGTCTATAGCCTCGCTTTTAACATGTTTACTTGTTTTATAAAACCCGCGAGGGGGATAACATGCTTGTTTATTAAAATAAAGGGTACAACAAGAAGTTGTGGAAACCCTATTAATGGGTGCAACGAGAAGTTGTGGGAACCCCATTTACTTAAAAAGTAAGTATTGAAATTAAAATGTACAACTATAAGTTGTGGTAAATTCATGATTGTTTTAAAAATTGAACACAAAGAACTTAATTGTATGTTTAGATGAAATTTATTACATAAGTTTGTTTAGCCTTAAAAGACCCATGAATCGTGAATTGTTAATCGAAGTAACGCTAATGCTATGGATAGATCTATCGGGGTGATGCCCAGTCCGGTCGCGACTAGCTCTCGCGTGGTGTTGTGATGCACTAGTAATGAAACATCGGATGCATTGTATAAGAGAAATATACACACTTGGCTAGGTGTGTTAGGCTGAAATAATATATGTTAACGTTCAATGTCACGAGACTTATGTAATGACACGATAATTATGTCCGTACAACATAATTGTCTTTGATAAATTATTAACCATGGAAGGTTAGTTTTGAATACTTGTGTTCTTTTTATTTAAATTAAACTCTATAGATTCACTCGGCAAATTTTGCTGACTTTTTTTTAGCATGTTTTATCTCAGGTCCATTGGGAAGGCACTCGAGGAAGGCGGTTTCGTGAAGCTTGCTTATTTGAAATGTTTTGGCCCGTTTTTATAAATTATATCCATTCAAATAACTTTTATCCTTTATTATTGTTTGTAAACTCTTGAATTATCTGGGACCATGTGAAAAGTTTTACTGTTAAATGAAAATGAATGGATGTTTATTAAAACGACTTATTTTGAGCCGTTTTCTATGATTATGAGATTGAACCATGATAGTAACACCCAATGACCCTTCCGCTGTTACGATCGAAATTTGGGGGTGTTATATTCCAAGGCTCCTTGTCGCATGGCTCCCATTGAGTTCAAGGATTTAAAAGGCCAGCTCCAGGAGTTACTAGAGCGAGGTTTTATTCACTCGAGTGTATCACCATGGCGTGCACCGGTACTATTCGTTAAGAAGAAGGACATCAACATGCGATTGTGTATTGACTACCATGAGCTGAACAAGATTACAATCAGAAACCGTTATTCATTACCACGTATCGATGATTTATTTTTCCAACTGCAAGGTGCCAAGCACTTTTCCAAGATTGATCTACGATCAGGCTACCATCATCTGCGAGTGAAGGAGCAGGATATTTCTAAGACTGCTTTACGCACACGATATGGTCACTATGAGTTCGTAGTCATGCCTTTCGGACTCACAAACGCTCCAACGGTATTCATGGATTTGATTAACCGCGTTTTTCATGAGTTTCTAGACAAATTCGTCATTTTATTTATCGATGACATTCTGATTTCTCGAAATCCAATGAAGAACACGAGGAGCATCTTCGCACTGTACTACAAATTCCTCGCAAGAAGCAACTGTATGCAAAACTTTCCAAGTTTGAATTCAGGTTAAGTAAGGTGGCATTTCTGGGCCACATTGTCTTCGCAGAAGGGATTACCATGGATCCTAAGAAGGTTGAAGCTATCACGAAATGGCCAAGACCAACCTCTGCAACAGAGGTTCGTAGTTTTCTGGGTTTAACTGGATATTATCGCAGGTTTGTGGAGAGATTTTCACGGTTAGCCTTGCCTTTGACTAAGTTGATGCGTAAAGGAGAGAAATTCGTCTGGAATGATGAGCAGGAGAAGAGCTTTGAAGAACTTAAGAAGCGTTTGGTTTCGGCACCTATTCTTACTCTCCCATCTGACACAAGTGGATTTCAGATTTATAGCGATGCTTCGGGAAAAGGACTTGGCGGTGTACTCATGCAACATGGGAAGGTGATTTCCTACGTATCATGCCAGCTTAAGCCATATGAAGAAAATTATCCACTCATGATCTGGAATTAGCAGCAGTTGTTTTTGCACTCAAGATCTGGAGGCATTATCTTTATCGTGAGTCATGTGACATCTTCACTGATCACAAGAGCCTCAAATACATTTTCACTCAGCGTGAACTAAACATGAGACATAGACGGTGGTTAGAGTTGCTAAAGGATTACGACACCAATATTCAGTACCATCCGGGTAAAGCTAATGTGGAGGTCGATGCTCTAAGCAGGAAATTAGGCATGATTGTTGGCATCAAGGTTAAAGAGGAGATTATACGTGATCTAGAGCGTTTAGACATTGAGCTTTTTGTACATGGACAACATGGTTACTGGGCTAATCTGAGAGTTGAGCCAGACTTAATCTCTCAGATCAAGGCAGCTCAGAAGGACGACGGTGAGATATGGGCGATTATTCAGAATATCGATCAGCAAACAGAGTTCTATATAGATGACGATGCCATTTTATGGCAGGGTACCAAGTTATGTCTTCCAGATGATCTTACACTCAGAGAAGACTTATTGAATGAGGCTCACAACTCTCCATTTTTTATTCATCCAGGTTCTACCAAAATGTATCATGACCTCAAGCAGCATTTTGGTGGAGCGGCATGAAACAAGATGTTGCTACCTTCGTTTCCAAATGTCTGACATGCCAACAGGTTAAGATAGAACATCAGCGAGCTAGTGGTTTACTAAAACCATTAGAAATTCTCGAATGGAAGTGAGACAAGATCTCCATGGATTTTGTTTCTGGACTACCACAGACACAGATGAAACATGATGCCATCTGGGTATTGTCGGCCGTTTGACCAAATCTGCACATTTCCTTCCAATCCGCAAGGATTACCCAGTTAGCAGATTGGCAGAAATATTCCAACAGGAGATCGTGCGACTACACGGTACTCCATTAGATATCATATTAGACAGAGATCCACGATTTACGTCAAAATTCTAGAGAGGTTTGTTGAAAGCTTGGGGTACCAGACTCAGGCGTAGCACAACTTTTGATCCTCAGACTGACGGTCAGTCAGAGCGTACTATTCAAACTTTAGAAGAAATGTTACGTGCTTGTGCGTTAGAGTGGACATGGTATTGGGACGAGTACATCTGCTTGGTTGAGTTTGCGTACAACAACAGTTGGCACGCAAGTATCAAGTGTGCACCATTCGAGATGTTGTATGATAAGAAGTGTTGTGCTCCCATCTGCTGGGATCAGGTTGGTGAACGAATTGTTGCCAGAGATGATTGAGGTGACCAATGAGAAGGTCGCCATTGCCAAGGCGAAGCTTCAGGAAGCTTGATAATAGTAAATTACACCCCTTTCTTTGCCTTAGGAAAAACAAAGAGAAGAAACGTAAAGTAGCGGTAAGTATCGACGAGTGATTTAGGAAAACCACAAGTAATGACCCTCAATCACTTAAAAAGATAGAAAAGATTCGTTTCCCAAGGAGGTATGGTGTTGTGAATTAACTTGTATTTCTTTGAGATTAATATTGAGAAGATGGAATGACGGTTTCTTGGAAATTACACTATAACGTAAAAAACGAAAACGTAAAACCGTAGAAAAATCACTAAAATTAAAAATTTATTAAAACTAAAAACTAAATATCAAAAAGGCTAAAAACAAGTCTCAAATAATATAAACAAAGATAAAAATCCAACAAAGATATTTTAAAACCTTTTATTAATTAAATAATTAATTTTAAATGCTAATTAAAGCCCTAAAATTAAATTTAACTAATTCAAATGTCAAAAATATGATTTTATTGAACAATTACTTAACTTATATTATTAGAAGACTAAAAAGTAATTTTCTAAAAATTAAAACCTATTAAAGCAATTTTTAAAACTCAAAAAATGATTTAAAATAATTAAAAATTAATTAAACTTAAAATAATTATAAAAATAAATCTAAAAGTTATAAAAATAATCTAAAAATGGAAATAGTCCCAATTAATGACAAAGAACCTAGGAAAAATGAAAAAGAAAGAAAAATAAAATTTTGAAAATTAATTAATAAAATAATATTAAAACACTCCAAAAAAAATAAAAGTCACTAGTTGCGCCGCAACTAGTGGGGTCTTGCGCCGCAACTAGTGTAACGGGATCACCAAGATCAGCAGCTCTGCCAGTTGCGCCGCAACCTTCTGTCTTGCGCCGCAACTTGCAAAACGTGCCAGGTTTGTTGAACACTGATGGAACAGTGTGAGTGCACACTTTTTGGTGCCAAGAGGGCTTGGCAATGAGCTTGTTTGGAGATTACTTTTGGACAATTGGGCACCCTTGAGCTTATTGAAGCTCAAGGAGTCAAGAAACACACAAATAACAACAAGAATCAAAGATTAAGCATCAAAATCATGAAAAACCAAGCAAATTTCACCCTTATGCAGATTTTTAACACCCTTAATCCTTAAAAACCTAACAAACTTACTCCAAACTTGTGCCAAACTATATTACCATCTTACTAACATCTAACTTAACCTTAATCAAGTTGTCTAACACCTTTTAGCAACACAAATCAATGATTGTACCCTGCTTAAACCTATTGCCAAACACCCTTTAAACTTTTTGAAAACCAATTTTAACAAAGAAAAACCTTACAAACCCTATGCAAACTTGTTCCAATATCTCAAAACATGCATAACAACACTTGAGAACACAAATCCACTATCTATAACACACTTAATCAATTAATCAAGCAAAATCATGTACCAAGCACTTTTATGAACTTTAAACAAGGAACAAGGTTTGTACCTTAGGGCTTTACATCCAAAGCCCTAGAGGGTGTATAACCCTCCTCCAATCCAACCCGGGTTGGAGCTGAACTAAATCAACAAGCCTTCAACCTATTTGAACACAAAACAAAGAAACAAGAACAAAAATAATATGATATGATATGATTCTTTTTTTTTTTTTTTTTTTTTAAAACTCTTCCAAAACCTTTTCCAATTACTTAAAACGTATCATAAACCCTTAAATTACCAAAATCATGAACCAAGAACACCAAAATACCTTTTGAGAAGATTTTACCAAAATCTCTCAAAATCTCAAAACCTTAAACAACTTTGAAAATCAAAGTTGCTTAACCAAATAAAAGTGGAACTCAGAATCAATCTCCTCACAACACACAAACTTTTAAAAACAATAAAAAAGGAATTACACTTGAATATTTCAAAAACCAAACTTTTTATTTCTTTAAAAAGGAATTACATGTGAGAGACTAGAAACTGGAACAAAGGGATCACCACAACTTGGGTCTCCTTTTATAGAGCCTATAGAACATCCTAGAAGCATAAAAACATAAAACCCTAATACATAGAAAATCCCAAATGTGCCCTTGAATGATTTTGAGTGCATATGAGCTGTCCATTTGATCTTGGCCTTTAAATTTTGCTTTGTGAGCAAGCATATCATCTTGGACGTTCATTTTGCCACGTCACTAGTCTTGGAGGTTAAGAAATGATGTGATTGGTGGATTGGGGAATTGGGGTTTTGGTGCACATGAGTGGGATGCAGGTTTTTAGGAGTGGGAAGGGTTTTGGAGTGTGTGAATTAAGTGTGTGCAAGTTTAATTGAGTTTTACCCAAGTAATTGTGGTGGTAATTTCTGGGAAGTAAAAAATGATGAACACTACCCATTTGATCCGAAAATAGGGGTGGGTTGGGTGTTAGGCGCATTTTTATTTAAATGTTTGGGAGTTGTCACTTTTGGTCCTTGTCTTTTGGAATTTTTGGCTTTTAAAGATTTTCAGCCTAAAATCTCCCTTCCTTTGTTATTAACTTTCCCACTTTGACAATTTTGGCACAAACTTTCCATAAAGATGTTTCAAAGGCGATTTGGTGATTTTTCAAGGACTAATCTTGGACAATGTTGATCTTCAAAGGTCTTCAATGTCTCTTAAACTTCATGAGGGACCATAATTGGCAATTTGAAATTGTTGAGGGACTAATCTTGCCATTTCTTCAAAGTTGAAGGACCTTTTTGCAATTTTGACAAACTTAAGGGACCAAACTTGTAATTATTAATATACAAGGGTTTTAAGTGTCATTTCTTCATTCATTGAGGATCAATCTTGTTTTGTCTTCAAGTCTTCAAGGGTATTTGATGAAAATTCCATGATTAGGGCCCGGTTCTTTGTACGGCTTCGTTTCTCGTGTTCGTTTTTCCTTGTATCTTGTGATCTTTTGTCTTTTTCACGATATCCATACCTAAAATACACAAGTAAACAAACACAAGCATATATATGGTATTTTATGACATTTTAATGCATTTAAAGCCCGAAAAGAACGATGAGATCATGTATAAATGCCATCTCATCACTCCCCCATACTAAGCCATTGCCGTGCCCTCACGCAATGCTAAAATAAAGTATCTAAGCATCACCAAAGTTCAATTTTATTAACCTTTATTGAAGAGTAAAAGACTTGCAACATACTACGAGATTGTGTAAAGACATAATGTATGATTTTCATCACCAAAATGTGACTTTTAGGGTCAAAGAATAGAAACAAGTTAATGTCCCTTAGAGTAAACTTCGTCATCCTTGATTGTCATACATTCCATGCTAAGTGCAAAAACAAGATCATTGTTGGTACAAGTCACAATGCTAACACTACTCATACGTCCAAATTGTGTAATACTTTTTCTCCCCGCAATCCTAGTTATTATAAAAGGAAATGGGTTACTAGCATTTTTTATCTATTTGTCATGGATCACAAGTGATTCATATTGACTTATTTAAGTAGTTATTAGTCCGAAAGCAAAGTAGCATGATTTGATCAATAGTTAGTCGAAGGACAAAATCTTTTAAAACGGCTTCTCGTGTATCTCCTTAAGTTCATATCTTGGCATAACTCGTTTCACGATTTGAGACCTTTCTCGGACCGATATTTGGCATGTACTTCATACTTCAAATCTTGGGAAGACGTTCTCGAAATTATGGTCTTCTCTTCATATATTTGGAATTTCTTCACTTGACGTTTTTGGGAGATTCTTCATATAGGACCACGACTTCATCATTTTTCTTCAATCTTTACTTTGGATTTTGATATACAACGATCCGCCTCCTTTTCGGACTTGGATATATTTATCCTCATACCTTGTTAGGGTCTTTTTGGATAGACTTTCTCCATTCTTTAGGGGAGTAATAGCTTCTCGTCGTGTGTCTCGATCCTTCATATTGATTTTGGAACAATGATACTTCACATCATCTTTGGATCTTTAGCAAAAATAGAGCTCCTCATGCCTTGTTAGGGCCTTTTTGGATAATCGCCAATCTTCGCGTCCCGCTTCAATAAGTTATGCCTTGGCTATGAACTCTATTCAACCCCGAGCAACTTTTAAACGATCTTGCGCTAGAGGCTAAGTAACCTTTCAAACCGTACGACCTTACTTATTGCAATTATGTTTTATTCCTAATGCATTGATCTTATGGGAAGAAAAAGCCACAATTAAAAACATATGAGTTTTTGAAAGAACACTTTCATGTTCTACGTTTAGCATGATCACTTGTCTAACTCTATCATTTCTCGTTCTTCACTATTTAAAGACCTCTAATTAAAGAGACTCGTGAATACTTAGCCGTGCAAGTCAAAATTAAGCCAAATTTGGATTAGCTTTCATTAAGACTATATCAAATCAAAGTTTTGGGTTTTCAAGCCACCTATAGGATCTTGCACTTTCTTGGACTTTTTCAAGTTTAGAGAATGCGTTTTAAAGTTCCCTTGATAAGTGACTTTCTAGAATCAATTATAGGAACTTGCGAAAAGTTCTTGTTCTTAACCCGAATGAATTAAGACTTTCGCGTTTTAAAGCTCCCTATATAAAAGTCTAGCAAAACTTGAATTGAGCGGGTTAAGGAATGTAAATGGCTCCAAATGCCCATCAAGTCAAAAATTAACTCTTATTCTACCCATCGGAAAATATACATTCGTGTCTTAAAAACACTTATGAAAACTAAGAAAAATTTTTAAAAATTTGGCCATTTTTAGCCTTATTAGCAAAACAAAACATTGAAGGTTGGAACACGTGAGGGCGTAGCAAAGCAAGTACCTATTCACCCCCCCATACTAAAAGTAAACATTGTCCTCAATGTTTCGAGTCTAAAGGTGGAGCACCCCCATACTAGAGACGAAGAGTCGAATGCTTAGGATCTAGCATGGAAAGGGTGATCAACAATATATCTAAAGCCGTTTATTAATTATGCTAAAAGATAATTGTTAGAACAATAAAGGATATGTCATGGATTCGTGAAAAACTTCTTCAAACGAACGATGGAGGCTCACGTAAACGAACACGAGAGTCTTCAATATCTTTGTTGGATTTTTATCTTTGTTTATATTATTTGAGACTTGTTTTTAGCCTTTTTGATATTTAGTTTTTAGTTTTAATAAATTTTTAATTTTAGTGATTTTTCTACGGTTTTACGTTTTCGTTTTTTACGTTATAGTGTAATTTCCAAGAAACCGTCATTCCATCTTCTCAATATTAATCTCAAAGAAATACAAGTTAATTCACAACACCATACCTCCTTGGGAAACGAATCTTTTCTATCTTTTTAAGTGATTGAGGGTCATTACTTGTGGTTTTCCTAAATCACTCGTCGATACTTACCGCTACTTTACGTTTCTTCTCTTTGTTTTTCCTAAGGCAAAGAAAGGGGTGTAATTTACTACAATCATTTTTGGCGCCGCTGCCGGGGAGGTGTGTCGTGATTTAATTTGGAAAATTTTGTTTTTGATACTATCCATAATAGTATTTGTGTTAAGTGGAACTCCCTTAACACGTATTATCGGTTTTCTCGGTTTTTCTTTGTGAATATTATTAATATATTGTATTAAGTATCACAATCAATATACAATATCTCCAAAAGTGTGAAAACACAACCTTGATTCGGGATTTCATCACTCGATCATTGTATTCGAATCTCAAACAAAAAGAAAAGGCAAAAATAGATAAATACTTTCGAGAAGCTCGATTTTGAAAGATACGAACTATAAGGTGGGTATAAGGCGGGTATTATAAAATATACCCTAAGGAAAAAGGCTCTTAAGTGCTTCGCGCCGCCTCGTTTCCCCGCTTGCTTGTGAGTATTTTGAGATTGAAGGCTAATCGAGGGTTTTGCCGCCCAAAGTATTAATACGTATACTATATTTGCTTGGTTTTCTTTGTGATTAAACCCTCGTGAACAATTTGGTTTTCACCAAAGTTCTAAAGTCATTCGAAGGCGTTCACTCCACGTGATCGTTTTCATTCCTTTGAGGCTTCTTTAATCAAGAGTTTGATTCGAGGAGAGATTTTGTAGATTGTTGTCTACATAATACACCAAAATCCAAAAAAAAATTAAATATCATCAAAAACACAAAAAAAAAATTGAAAATCCACAAAACAACCAAAAAGAATCTTCTTTGCTCACCTCCCATTCTTCGTGAAGTTTATGATCACTCGTAATCAAGCTAAACGAGCTCGTAAACGTCTTCAAAAGCAAGCCAATCAATCGTTGATTGTAGAAGAACCTCCAATTGTTGAACCTATTATAGAACAAGAAGTCGTAATGGCTAATCGTACTATGATGGAGTTGCTACAAGCACCCACCGAGGGTTTTGGAGAGGCAATTGTTATTCCCGCCATCCTTGCGGAGAATTTCGAAATTAAGACGGGTTTAATGTCGATGCTACAAGCAAACAAATTTCGAGGTCACGAGAAAGACAACCCGCATTACCACATTAGGAATTTCAACCGTCTCACGGCCACTAGCAAATTCAAAGATGTTCCGCATGACGCCATTAAGATGATGTTGTTTCCATACTCGTTGGATGGACCCGCTAAAATTTGGCTCGAGAAAGAACCGCCAAATTCGATTTTGACATGGGCCGATCTCGTCTCTAAGTTTGTGAACAAGTTTTTTCCACCATCGAAAACAACACACTTAAAAAATGAGATTTCACGATTTGTGCAACGTAACAATGAAAGTTTTTCTATGGCATGGGAACGATTTAAGGAGATGTTACATGAATGTCCTCACCATGATTTTTCGGAATTGCATCAAATTGATACTTTTTATAATGGGCTTAATGATCATGAACGAGATTATTTGAATGCCGCCGCGGGTGGTAATTTTTTGTGCAAGACTACAAATGAGGCTTTACAAATCATTGAGAATCGATCTAAGGTTTATAGCCCTCGTAACACACCGAGTGTTGCCAATATGGGTTCGTCATCGTCATCACAATCGTCTCGTGGCATTAATGCCTTACATGATGAAGCTAATGAGGAAAATCGGTTTTTTGATAGATTTGCTAATCTAATGTCCCATTGGAAGGCTCAAGAAGCTTCCAATTCCGCTTCGGTTAAAGCGGTTGCTAAGAGTTGTTTATCGTGTGGAGGAGCTCATGATTTATCCGAGTGCATTACCGCGGATGGTAACACTTCGAGTGCTTATGTAGCAACGGGAACTTACAACCAAAACGGCCAAGGTTCCCGCCAAAATCAAGCTCCACCAAATCAAAGTGATAATAGTAAATTACACCCCTTTCTTTGCCTTAGGAAAAACAAAGAGAAGAAACGTAAAGTAGCGGTAAGTATCGACGAGTGATTTAGGAAAACCACAAGTAATGACCCTCAATCACTTAAAAAGATAGAAAAGATTCGTTTCCCAAGGAGGTATGGTGTTGTGAATTAACTTGTATTTCTTTGAGATTAATATTGAGAAGATGGAATGACGGTTTCTTGGAAATTACACTATAACGTAAAAAACGAAAACGTAAAACCGTAGAAAAATCACTAAAATTAAAAATTTATTAAAACTAAAAACTAAATATCAAAAAGGCTAAAAACAAGTCTCAAATAATATAAACAAAGATAAAAATCCAACAAAGATATTTTAAAACCTTTTATTAATTAAATAATTAATTTTAAATGCTAATTAAAGCCCTAAAATTAAATTTAACTAATTCAAATGTCAAAAATATGATTTTATTGAACAATTACTTAACTTATATTATTAGAAGACTAAAAAGTAATTTTCTAAAAATTAAAACCTATTAAAGCAATTTTTAAAACTCAAAAAATGATTTAAAATAATTAAAAATTAATTAAACTTAAAATAATTATAAAAATAAATCTAAAAGTTATAAAAATAATCTAAAAATGGAAATAGTCCCAATTAATGACAAAGAACCTAGGAAAAATGAAAAAGAAAGAAAAATAAAATTTTGAAAATTAATTAATAAAATAATATTAAAACACTCCAAAAAAAATAAAAGTCACTAGTTGCGCCGCAACTAGTGGGGTCTTGCGCCGCAACTAGTGTAACGGGATCACCAAGATCAGCAGCTCTGCCAGTTGCGCCGCAACCTTCTGTCTTGCGCCGCAACTTGCAAAACGTGCCAGGTTTGTTGAACACTGATGGAACAGTGTGAGTGCACACTTTTTGGTGCCAAGAGGGCTTGGCAATGAGCTTGTTTGGAGATTACTTTTGGACAATTGGGCACCCTTGAGCTTATTGAAGCTCAAGGAGTCAAGAAACACACAAATAACAACAAGAATCAAAGATTAAGCATCAAAATCATGAAAAACCAAGCAAATTTCACCCTTATGCAGATTTTTAACACCCTTAATCCTTAAAAACCTAACAAACTTACTCCAAACTTGTGCCAAACTATATTACCATCTTACTAACATCTAACTTAACCTTAATCAAGTTGTCTAACACCTTTTAGCAACACAAATCAATGATTGTACCCTGCTTAAACCTGTTGCCAAACACCCTTTAAACTTTTTGAAAACCAATTTTAACAAAGAAAAACCTTACAAACCCTATGCAAACTTGTTCCAATATCTCAAAACATGCATAACAACACTTGAGAACACAAATCCACTATCTATAACACACTTAATCAATTAATCAAGCAAAATCATGTACCAAGCACTTTTATGAACTTTAAACAAGGAACAAGGTTTGTACCTTAGGGCTTTACATCCAAAGCCCTAGAGGGTGTATAACCCTCCTCCAATCCAACCCGGGTTGGAGCTGAACTAAATCAACAAGCCTTCAACCTATTTGAACACAAAACAAAGAAACAAGAACAAAAATAATATGATATGATATGATTCTTTTTTTTTTTTTTTTTTTAAAACTCTTCCAAAACCTTTTCCAATTACTTAAAACGTATCATAAACCCTTAAATTACCAAAATCATGAACCAAGAACACCAAAATACCTTTTGAGAAGATTTTACCAAAATCTCTCAAAATCTCAAAACCTTAAACAACTTTGAAAATCAAAGTTGCTTAACCAAATAAAAGTGGAACTCAGAATCAATCTCCTCACAACACACAAACTTTTAAAAACAATAAAAAAGGAATTACACTTGAATATTTCAAAAACCAAACTTTTTATTTCTTTAAAAAGGAATTACATGTGAGAGACTAGAAACTGGAACAAAGGGATCACCACAACTTGGGTCTCCTTTTATAGAGCCTATAGAACATCCTAGAAGCATAAAAACATAAAACCCTAATACATAGAAAATCCCAAATGTGCCCTTGAATGATTTTGAGTGCATATGAGCTGTCCATTTGATCTTGGCCTTTAAATTTTGCTTTGTGAGCAAGCATATCATCTTGGACGTTCATTTTGCCACGTCACTAGTCTTGGAGGTTAAGAAATGATGTGATTGGTGGATTGGGGAATTGGGGTTTTGGTGCACATGAGTGGGATGCAGGTTTTTAGGAGTGGGAAGGGTTTTGGAGTGTGTGAATTAAGTGTGTGCAAGTTTAATTGAGTTTTACCCAAGTAATTGTGGTGGTAATTTCTGGGAAGTAAAAAATGATGAACACTACCCATTTGATCCGAAAATAGGGGTGGGTTGGGTGTTAGGCGCATTTTTATTTAAATGTTTGGGAGTTGTCACTTTTGGTCCTTGTCTTTTGGAATTTTTGGCTTTTAAAGATTTTCAGCCTAAAATCTCCCTTCCTTTGTTATTAACTTTCCCACTTTGACAATTTTGGCACAAACTTTCCATAAAGATGTTTCAAAGGCGATTTGGTGATTTTTCAAGGACTAATCTTGGACAATGTTGATCTTCAAAGGTCTTCAATGTCTCTTAAACTTCATGAGGGACCATAATTGGCAATTTGAAATTGTTGAGGGACTAATCTTGCCATTTCTTCAAAGTTGAAGGACCTTTTTGCAATTTTGACAAACTTAAGGGACCAAACTTGTAATTATTAATATACAAGGGTTTTAAGTGTCATTTCTTCATTCATTGAGGATCAATCTTGTTTTGTCTTCAAGTCTTCAAGGGTATTTGATGAAAATTCCATGATTAGGGCCCGGTTCTTTGTACGGCTTCGTTTCTCGTGTTCGTTTTTCCTTGTATCTTGTGATCTTTTGTCTTTTTCACGATATCCATACCTAAAATACACAAGTAAACAAACACAAGCATATATATGGTATTTTATGACATTTTAATGCATTTAAAGCCCGAAAAGAACGATGAGATCATGTATAAATGCCATCTCATCAAAGCTCGTGCTCGTCAGAAGAGGTATGTTGACAAACATCACAGATCGTTAGAATTTCAGCCTGGTTATCATGTTTTCTTAATGGTATCACCAACACATAGATTCAAGCGTTTTGGTATTAAAGGCAAGCTCATTCCTCGTTTCATCGGACCATTCGAGATCCTCGAACGTGTCGGTGAGGTATCGTATCATTTGGTGTTACCTCCTCAACTATCTCATATTCACAATGTGTTCCACGTGTCCTTACTTAGAGGCTACACTTATCATCATCTGCACATTGTCACGTATCCACTTGATCAAGTTCGTGAGGATCTATCCTATGTTAAGGAACCCAAGGCAGTTCTCAATCGTCAGGATCGGGTCATGAGGAGCAAGACGATTTCATTTGTCAAGATCCTTTGGAGGGACCATCCCGAGCGGGAGGCCACTTGGGAAACAGAGGAGTCTATCCGGACTTCTTACCCTCATTTTCGTCTGTGATTCGGGTATGTCCTTTTTAGCTTATCGTATCTCTAATTCGAGGAAGAATTATTCTTTTTAAAGGGGAAGAGTTGTAAAACCCGCATAAAATACAAGAAGCATTAAATACACGAAAAACACGGATTAATTAAAACTTTATAACTAATTAATACACGACAGGTATCATGAATGTATTTAATTTACCAACAAGTATTTATGTATAATAAATAAAAGATGACAAGAATTAACACGATTTTAAAACACGAACACATGTCATGAATATCAACATAGGGGAAATAAATTAAAACACGAAAACGAAATACTATGTACAAGGGTGTTTGTTTGGCTGGCCATAAAGAGAAAAGAACAAGAAAGGGCCAAGCCCGGCCCATTAACCATTTATCTAGAACCAAAACCATCCCAAGGATTTCATTATACAAATTTACAAAAAAAACCCTAGTCCTCTCTTTGTTGGCCGCCGGTTTTGCAAGAAGAAAAGGAAGGGAAAAAGGGCTTATCTTTGAATTAATTCGGGTGTAGATCGTATGTTCATCATTCATTCAATCATATTCGGTATCCCTAAATCTTTAATCTTTTCTTTTATTATTTTTCTTTGATCATGAATTAATAAAATTAAAGAAGAACACATGATGTTGAATGAATAAAACATGTATTAGACAAGATTAAATTGGTTTTTGGTTTGGTTTAGCATGGGAACCAAGACCACAAGGGTCTCAGTGGGTTTCACAGCCGGCTAACTGAGCCCATAAGGGTCTCGGTGGCTATTTTCTATGGTCAGCCGCAACACCAAACAAGCAACACCAAACAAACCCCACGATAGGATGTTTGGTTTAACAGTGGCAACCGAGAGCTCACAACTCTTGGTGGGGAAGGCTAGCAGCCGGTGGGAACCAAATGTTGTCGGTAGCAACAAGAAACCAAGCATTCGCATGCTTGAGCTGCGGTGGATGTTGTAGTTTGGGCAGTGGCAACCCCGGCTAGGCCGGTAGTAGAAAACCACAACCGACGGCTGTGGTGGTGACTGTGGTGCAGCCGAGACATGGGGTCTTGGTAAGGGCTTAGGTTTGGGGCTCGACTAAACCGAGTACACAAGGGTGTGTTTGGTTATAAGCTTTGCTTAATTAAAATTGAGACTTAGGATAACTAATATAATTAATTATTCATGAAATTAACATGGCATATTTAATTAATTTAATTAAAGACTTAGCTTATTTATTTAATTACATTTATCCATGGTATAATTTAATTAATTATAACTCTTAGTTTAATTATACAATGATCAAGTTATGGTAAAGTTTTATTAATATACAATCATGTTATATTATTAATTAATAATCACTTATAATATCATGTTATATTATTAATTAATAATTATTATCACGACTTATAAATATGTTCATTAAGCCGCAGCTTATATTATATGCTCATTGAACAAGCTTATTACTATTTATGGAAACATACTAATTATGGAAATTATATATTTTTAGAAACCTACTATATATGGAAACCTGCTATTTTTGGAAAGTTACTATAGATAGAAACCTGCTATTTTTAGAAAGTTACTCATTTCGGAAACATCATGTATAATAACACATGAAACATGATATACGTTAATCAAGAACACATGAAACACTAAGAAATACATGATAAAACAGTAAAACAGTAAAACAAGTCAAGAACAAGTAAAGCAAGTCAAGAACAAGTAAAACAAGTCAAGAACAAGTAAAGTAAACTAAGAATCAACAAGTTATACATGAACATACAAGTCATTCACGTCCTTTATTATGTAGCACTCGTGAAGTAGGAGTAGTTACTTTCTGCCTTTCATCTTCATTCGTTACTGGACATAAGGTACGGATATTCAGTCCTTCAGTAAGGATATTCTCTTTCTATGCATGATTAGGATTCCCCGTTTGCTGCCATCTGTTTTCCCTAGTAGTTTACATGTCATTAAACTTTTTAGTATTTACCATGCTATCATTTTAAATTACCTAAGCTATATACATGCATGACCAAGTCCACCTAGTTATGGAGGTACCATAACCATGACACTTGAGGCACCGGTGTCATGAATCTTCCGCGACGAGAGTGGTTTCTCGTGGCGTCCCTTTCAGTTACTTGGCCATTATTATTATCATGTGGGGCGTATGGGTGCATCCTAGTACATGTTTTGTAGGTTTACAAGGTGACTGTTGTGTGTGCTCTACATCCATCACATTGGAGCTAACCCCTCCACCCAGACTTATATAATTAGAGGTCACCCCTCTAATTGCATGACGAGGTCACCCCTCTATGTATTCATTCATGTTGATACCTTTTATGACCTATTTGATTTTTTTGGCATTTAAATTACCTTTTCATGTATAAACATAAGACTTTTCAGATATAAACTAGTTTATAAAACATGTTCCAAGTTTTCCAGGACTTACACATACTTCGTTGCATTTCATACTTTACTTATATTTAAGTTATTCTAATCATGTCATTATATACGTTCACTGAGCGTATTGCTCAGCCGTATTTTCTTTCCATGTCCCATACGGCAAGTACACAGGGACGAACCTGAGCAACTGAGAGTACGTGCGTAAGATGGAAGCTACCTTAGACTTATTTTCCTTTTGCATTTCATATACTTATGCTTGCTTAGACAATGCTTAGTCCTTTTCTACATTCTATACTTTATGCAAGTGTGAGCTTATGTTTGGGGACCGATGTTTTTATTCCGATTTTCCTTTATGGTCATTTATGTTTTAAGACATTTACCTTGCATGCTTTGATGACACGTGATATGAGTGAAATCTCACATCAATTATGTTAATGCAAAGCAATGCCTAAAAACATTGTTAGTATATATTACCACCTAAGAATAAAAGACCCAAGAAACAACAATGGCGGCAGGAAAAAAACTTTTACCTACGTTTCAATTTTTCTGGTTCGTTTAATCAGGAAATCATATAACACTTGTGTTTTTTTTCTCATCTTTGATTACTTCTTGATCAAACACGTTTTTTATTTGATTGATTGGTTTTACAGCCGTTAGATTGTTTCTTTATTTTTATTTTGTTGGTCGTCGTTTGTTTCTTTTTATTATCCTTAGTCGGTTTAATCTTATATATACAACGTGGTGAGATTGACGTTGTCCTCATTGTTTCTTTTCAACTGATCGCTGGTATTCTCTCGTTTTTTAGGGTTTCGTGTTTGGTTTGGATTTAGGGTTTCTTGGTTAAGTTTTTTTACATGGAGTCGCTGAAAACAACAAACGACAAGTTGGTTACTAACGCTGCCATAATTAATGGTATGCAACAGTGTAATTTGTCCGAGGTTTTGATGATGCTTGGTGTTACGTTAAACACGGTTAAGGATGTTGGTGCTTTTGCTTATGAGATCAAGATGAAAAATAATTGCTAGTCGTTGGTGTCGGATGAGAGATCTAAGGAAATCATTAACATGTTGTGTAAGTATGAGGCTGAGATTATCGTAAAAGAAAGAATATCACAAACGACTATGAGGAGGGATTCATCTTATCCTCTTGATACCTTTGTTACTAAAAGGCAACCTAGCGGAGGTCCCTTGGTGAGTACGGTTAACACTAGTGATAATTTTATTAGTATGACAACTCCGATGGTTTCTAAATTATTGGATGATGAGTTTGAAGGGGTTGAGCCCCCCGTGACTACGGGAAACATTGATGATGTATTATGGTCTCACCCTTTGAATTCTTCCATTACGTATGCAGGTTTTATGGCTCCTAAACCTAACGGGAGTTCTGAATTTGGACATCGTGTGGCTGATAAGGTGTACGATGGTGTCAATATTTCAATACCGCGAAAGGTTGTGGCTAAAATGAATTCTAGGTATGAGAATATGTTGTATGGTTATTTTATTGGGAAGAGGCTCGCCTTTCCGGTGGTGGAATACTTTGTTAACAATAACTGGGCTAAACATGGGGTACGTAAGATTATGATGAATGAAAAAGGGTTCTTCTTTTTCAAATTTGATAACCTTGCTGGATTGAAAGCGGTAATAGAGGGAGGTCCATGGATGATCAACAATTCCCCTATCATACTTAAAAAGTGGTCGGTAAAAACAAGCCCTAAGAAGGATGAATTAACTACGGTGTCGGTTTGGGTTAAATTCCATGTTGTTCCATTACAAGTGTTTGATGAGGAGGGTTTGAGTTTCATTGCTAGCTATATTGGAAAACCGGTTATGTTGGATTCTTATACGAGTACAATGTGTAAGGATTTATGGGGTCGATGTAGCTTCGCTAGATGTCTCATTGAGGTCGATGCAAATACTGATTTTTTGGAGTCCGTTACTATTGGAATTCTAGCTCTTGAAGGGGATGATTATACTAAAGAATTTATTCAGGTTGAGTATGAGTGGAAGCCTCCACGTTGTGAAACGTGTAAGTGTTTTGGTCATACGTTGAGTACTTTCCCTAAAAGAGTCGTCGTAGAGCCTAAACCTACGAGTGCTACAAATGATGGAGCTAGTGGCTCTAATGTGGATAAAGATGGATTTCAATAGGTGGTGAACAGAAAACGAAACAACAAAAAGAACAACAACACTATTCCAAGAGGTGTTTCTATTGCTAAGGGGTTTAATGTGGCAAAGAATTTAATTATAAACCGAAAGCCTCGAATTCTGGTTCGAACAATGGAGGAAGTCTTAATAATAAGACGAATTTGAATCCTGGTACCAATAATAACACGAGTTCACAAATAGTGATTGATAAAGGTAAATCTACTATTGATGTCTCTACTTCAAATGCTTTTTCGGCTCTATTTGGTATGGCAGGTGAGCAGGATGCGGATGAAGATGAATTTATAGAAAACATTTATGATGAGTCGATTAATATCATGAATCCAGCAATAGGGGCAAGCACTCCTAATCCTAATGTTTTAAATGTTTATCGCCTCGTGGAATATAAGGGGCTTGAACCAGTCCCCTAAACAAAAGGAGGTTCGTCAGGTTGTTAGTGAGAATAACTTGAGTGTGTGTGCTGTGTTAGAATCTCATGTAGATGCTACTTGTGTATTTGATGTTTGTAAGAAAATCTGTCGTCGTTGGAAGTGGACGTCAAATGGGGGAGTATGCTCTAAAGGTACGCGTATTATTGTTGGTTGGAAAGATGATATTGTGGATGTTATGGTTATGTCCCTTACAAATCAGGTATGCACTGTCAAATCAATACTCGCTTGGATAATAGAACATTTTTTTGTTCTTTTGTTTATGCGGATAATGCTTATCAAGATAGACGTGTTCTGTGGAGTAATCTTGTTGCGCATGCTTCTTTTATGCGGGATAAACCTTGGGTTGTCCTTGGTGATTTTAATGTTGCGCTTAATCTTGAAGATCATTCATGTGGTGGGTATCGTCCCAATATTGCTATGCGTGAATTTAAAGATTGTGTTCAGAGTATGGAGGTCACTGACGTTAATGCTACATGTTTTCATTTCACATGGAATGAGAAGCCTAATGGTGATGATGGTATTCTTAAAAAGATTGATAGAATTATGTCTAACTCGATGTTTATGGATGACTTTCCTGGTTCTTTGCTTTATTTCAGCCCTATAGGATTTCGGATCACTCCCCATGTGTGCTTCGTATACCTACGGTGTCTAAACCTAAACCTAAGCCCCTTAAATTTTTTAATTTTCTTGTTCATAAGGACTGGTTTAAGGAGATCGTTGCTAATCGTTGGAATTCGGAGGTTAATGGATGTGCAATATTCCAAATAGTTAAAAGACTTAAAGGTCTTAAAACTCCGTTTCGTAAGCTGTTGCATGAACAAGGTAATTTGCGTACGCTTGTCAATCTGTTTCGTGATGAACTGGATGAGATTCAAAAAGCTATTGATTTAAATCCATCTAACTCGTCAATTCGAGAAGATCATGCACATTTATTACTTGCGTTCAAGGAAGCAATTCTTGATTAGGAACGATTCTTGAGACAGAATTCTAAGATTGAGTGGTTGGCAGTGGGCGATTCTAATTTAGCTTATTTTCATAATATTGTTAAAAGTAAAAATGCTCGAAATAGGATTGATATGGTTAAGGATATGTCTAATGTTATTCATGAAGGTGGTGCGGTTTCGGATGCATTTGTTTCTCACTATGAGAATTTTCTTGGCATTGAAGGTATTACTATTCCTATTGATTCACATAATATGTTTACTAATACTCTTGACGGTTCCAAGGCTTTATCCATGGTTCGAATGGAATCTGATGCGAAGATAAAGAATGCTTTGTTTTCAATGTGTGATGATAAAGCTTCGGGTCCTGATGGTTACACAACTTCCTTTTTCAAAAAGGCTTGGGATACGGTGGGGGGATACATTCACGTGTACTATTAAGGATTTTTTTGTAATGGTAAATTGTTTCGGGAAGTTAATCATACTATCATTGCTTTAATTCCTAAGGTATCTACTCCGAGTACTATTAATGATTACCGTCCTATCTCATGTTGTAATGTTAGTTTTAAATGCATTAGCAAGATTATTACTAATGAGAGGCTTCTTATGGTGTCAAGGTGAAATGAAGAAAGGTAAGGCTAAAGTTGCTTGGGACTCTGTCTGTACCCCGTTTTATGAAGGTGGCCTTGTTATTCGTAAGCTTTCTGATTTTAATGTTGCTTTAATGGTTTTTCATATCTGGTGTCTCCTTACTCGTAAAGAATCTTTATGGGTTAAATGGATTTATTCTTACAAGTTAAAGGATATAAGTTTTTGGGACATTCCATGTATTGGTGATATGAGTTGGGGATGGAGAAAACTTCTCCAGATTCGACTATGTATTCGTCAGTTTATTTGGTACAAGATTAATAATGGTAAGGTTGATTCTATGTGGTTTGATAATTGGGCAGATTTGTATCCATTACGGGACGCTCATACGATTCGTAGCATCACAAGATCGGGGCTCTCTCTTTCTAATAAGGTTAGGGATCTTATCATTGATGGTATTTGGCAGTGGCCGCAGGATTAGAATGCTAGATTTCTGAACACTGTCTCTATCCCTGTCCCTGTTATTAATGATGATAACGATGATGATTTGATGTGGCGGGATATAAATGGGGTTTTACATCCTTTTTCAGTTTCATTAGCATGGGATTCCATACGTTATAGGACTTTGATTGTTAATTTGTACCATGTTGTTTGGTTCGCTCATTGTATTCCTCGTCACTCTATTCACTTGTGGTTAGTGGTTAGAAGAAAATTGAAGACTCAAGATCGGCTTAGGCAATGGGATGTTGGCCTTTGGTGGATTTAAGCCTTCTTCGATGTCCTCTGTGTAAATTGGTGTCGGATTCTCATGACCATCTTTTCTTTGAATGTTCTTATTCTATGCAGGTTTGGTCTAAGGTTCGGGTTCTCTGTGATATGGATAGTGTCCCCCTCGAATTGATGATATTTTAGCTTATGTTATTCTAATTTCTAAGGGAAAGTCTTGCCCTAGCATCCTTGCACGTCTTGTGTTAGCTGCTACTGCGTACTTTATATGGATGGAACGTAATTCAAGACTTTTCAAGAAGAAGCAGATGGCGGTTGATCAGCTTGTTCAGATTATTTGTGATATTATTCGACTGAAGTTGATTTCATTTCGTTTTAAGAAGTTGTCTACCAGGTCAAGTTTGCTGCTTGAAAAATGGAGGGTGCCAAGCTTTAGAGTTTTTCATGCTGGGAGTGTCGGGTGAGGGTTGTACTCTTTTTTCCTTGTCCAAGGTTTTTCCCACTGGGTTTTCTTTGGCAAGGTTTTTTAAGGAGGCATGCTCATTTGGATTTCCTTTGCCCCTATCGTGGTGTTGTTGGAAGCTGAAGAGAATGTGTGTCTTCATGTTTGCATCTTGGTTTCTGTCTAGTTTACTTGTATTGTAGTTCTAGATTAGATAGTGTTTATGTCATGACATAACCACGTGTTAACATGCTGCCTGTAGCATGCGGTTAATGTGGTATCTCAGCCACATTCCTTTGTACTTTAACATTTTTTTGGTTAATATATTTACGGGGAAACCCTTTACAAAAAAAAATTATTTCTAATCGTATTAAAGGTGATCTTGGTGATTTGGTGAGTATTGATCAGTCTGCGTTTGTTCCGGGAAGAAGAATTTCTGATAATATTCTCCTTACACAAGAGCTAATGAGGAGCTACCATCGTAACTCTGGTCCTCCTAGATGTTCGTTTAAGATTGACATCTAAAAAACATATGATACGGTGGATTGGGGTTTTCTTAGAGATATCCTTGTGGGTTTGGTTTTCATCCTACTATGATCCATTGGATTATGGTTTGTGTTTCTACCACATCTTATTCGGTATGCATCAATGGTAATCTTTATGGTTGGTTTAATGGTAAACGGGGGCTGCGACAAGGGGATCCTTTATCTCCTTATTTATTCGCTCTTGTTATGGAAGTATTAACGCTTATGTTACAAAGAAGGGTGGCTGCAGCTGAGGATTTTCGATATCATCATCATTGTGAGAAGAAGCGGTTAGTTAAACTTTGTTTTGATGATGATTTGTTCCTGTTCTCTAGGGGTCATTTGGACTCTGTTTCTGTTCTTATGGATACATTGGTGGAGTTCAAGAATGTTTCTGGGATGGTGCCTAGTATTCCTAAGAGTACAGCTTATTTTTGTAATGTTCCTAGTGGGATTAAATCTGGTATTCTTAATCTTACGCCATTTGCTGAAGGAACATTACCTGTTAGGTACCTTGGTGTTCCCCTTATTTCTTCTAGGCTTCGGTATTGTGAATGCAAAAGTTTGGTTGAGAAGCTTGAAAATAGGGTTAATGACTGACGTAATAAGTTTCTTTCTCTTGCAGGGAGAGAGCAACTTATTCGTTCTGTTCTTTCGTCAATGCATATTTATTGGGCGTCTGTCTTTATACTTCCTGTTAGAATTATTAATGATCTTGAACATATTAGGCGTGGTTTTTTATGGTGTCAAGGAGAGATGAAGCGGGGTAAAGCCAAAGTCGCCTGGAACACTATTTGTAAGCCCATGAATGAAGGTGGACTTGGTATACGTAGGCTTGATGATTTTAATGTTGCTTTAATGACGTCGCATGTATGGAGTATTCTGTCTTAAATAGATTCTCTATGGGTGCGTTAGATTTATGATTATAAATTGAAAGATAGAAGTTTCTAGGACGTTCCATGTATTGGTGATGTGAGTTGGTGTTGGCGTAAGCTTCTTCAACTAAGGATCATGATTCGTTCGTTTTTTTGGCACCAAATTCATGATGGTAGAGATACTTCTATGTGGTTTGATAAATGGGCTACTGAATGCCCGATTCGAGATACTATTTCTGCTAGACATATTAGTCGTTCAGGTTTTGCATTATCGGACAAGGGAAGGGATTTAATTCTGAATGGAGCTTGGAGATGGCCGTTGGATTGGTATGATCGATTCCCGAATATTGTTTCTATTCCAGTTCCAATGCTTTATGATAACCGTAGTAATAGTATGGTTTGGCGGGACCATAATGGTATTAATCGGCCGTTTTCTGTGGCTGTTGCGTGGGAGTCTATATGAATGAGGGATAATAATGTTGATTGGTTTCATGTTGTTTGGTTTCCGCATTGTGTTCCTAGACATGCGCTTCATATGTGGTTAGTAATGAAGCAGAAATTGAAGACGCAAGACCGCCTTAAGCAATGGGATGTTGGCCCTAATGTTGATCTATCTTCGCTTAAGTGCCCCTTGTGTAATTAGGTTCCTGACTCGCATAATCATCTTTTCTTTGAATGTTCTTATTCTACACATGTATGGTTACAATTGCGAGATAGGTGTGGCATGCAAAATATTTCTCCTTGTATGACTGATATTTTGGCGTTTATTAGACCCTTAGCTAAGGGATGTATTGTTGTTAGTATCATTTATCGGGTTGTTCTAGCGGCTTCGATTTACTTTCTTTGGAGAGAGCAAAATAATAGGCTTTTTAACAAGAATTTTTAACGGTAGCTAAGCTCGTGAGCTCTATCTGTGACACGTTCGTCTTAAGCAACTTACTCTTAAATTCAAGAAGATTTCTTCGGCGTCTCTAGTGATTCTCGAAGATTGGAAGATCTCTAAGGTGTGTATTGATCATGATGGGAGTGTCGGGTAAGGGTCGTACTCTTTTTCCCTTTGCGGGGTTTTTCCCATTGGGTTTTTCTCGTAAAGGTTTTTTAAGGAGGCGACCTTACTTGGATCCATTGCTCCCATTATGTTGTTGCTAGAATGAAGAGTTGGTCGCGTGGTTTCAAGATTTTTTCTTGTTGATTTTTGCTAATGTTGCATTTATGTCTAATAGTAGATGTATGTATTAGTATTAGGTTTTGGTGTTTCATAACCATTTGTTAACAAGCTGCCTGTAGCTTGCGGTTAATGTGGTACGTTAGCCACATTCCTTTGTACTTCAATGCTTTTTTTGGTTAATATATTTACCGGGGCAACCCTTTACCAAAAAAAAAATACTAATTAATATTTCTTAGTTTTCATCACGACAAATTACAAAGACATTTATTGTCAAATATAATCATAAAACGAATTATCTAACAAACAATATCATCATGGTAATAATCATGACACTCACATATCTTAATCATGCTTAGTGATCATAAAAGTGATTAGCCCTAAAATTCACTTTTGTCATATGTGACAAAAGATTTTCAATAAATTTTATTTTTAAGAAATGTTTTATTAAAATGAAATTGTAAATTTGAATAGGACATATTCCAAATGCCATAAGAATATCCTTTGAAGGTTTAAGCAGCCTCAGATAGTTCAAATTTACTAAAAGAAAAAAAGGAGCGGAGTCTACACTCCGCGGTTCCTTAAGTGCCTATGCGGTTCGCTATCGATAAGGAACCGCCTAGGTAGCTAAGGAACTGCCCCCAACTAGCCATTGGGATTTGTCTTCTATTAATAGTGGATCAAATATGCATTTTCATTAACCCTTTTTGGACATCTCTTTCAACCTTCTTCCTCCTTTCTAATCCTAATCATTTGTAAATGATCACTTAATGTGTTAAGTATGTTTACTTATGATTATCCTCTTAATCTCCTTCTTTACCTTGTCCAAAGAGAAGACCACTCACACACTTGTGATGTGATTAAAGATGAAGCCTTGATGAAGATCATCCTTTCTTAATGATCTAATCATGTTCATTATTTGTTTATTTGTGTCTTGTGTAGATCCAATGTATTTATGAATACTTGGACTAGTTGTGTTCATCCAAGCTAGTTGTGAATACTTGGATTAGAGTTGTGTAAATCCTTTGCATATGTGTGTGCTTGGATTTGTGTTGTGTAGATCCAAGTTACATGTGTGTACTTGGATATGTTTAGTTGAGTTGTAATAAGTTGTGTTAGTTCTCACTAAACTATAAAGTGATGTGGTTGTGTCTTGTGAGTTCTCACTAAACTATAAAGTGATGTGTAGTTGTGTTGTGTGAAGTTCTCACTTAGCTTCAAAGTGAAGAGTCATCAAGATTGGTTCTAGCTTTGAATTAGAACTCGACATCTAGCCTTGTGTCGGAACTTGGTGAAGTGGTCAACGTTGTGAAGATTGGTTCTAGCTTTGGATTAGAACTCGACATCTAGCCTTATGTCGTAAAATGGTGAAGTGGGCGACGTTGTGTAGATTGGTCCTAGCTAAGATTAGGTCTCGACATTTAGATTAGTGTTAGAAAATAATGTAAGCGACGTTGTAAGGTTTTCTCCGCCAAGAAAGGAGCTTGTGGATATAGTGGAAATCTCGAGTAAGGTGTACTCGAGGAGTGGAGTAGGAACGAGGATAGAGCCTCGTTGCCGAACCACTATAAATCTTGGTGTCTTCCTACTAGGTTGTTTCTTTCTTTACTCGTTACTTACTTTCATCATCATTACGCTTACTACTTATTGTTAATGCATTAGAATTGAACCTAATCATTATGCAACTAGCTTTCTAGTAAAAGATGGTATTGACACTCACCTAATTGAAAGGAATTTTAATTAAGCGATAAACCGAAGTGAAACTATTTAACCCCCCCCCCCTTCTAGTTTCTATAATTGGTATCAGAGCGATGGCGACACAAGATCTTTGAAGTATATTGTACTTTAAAACTTGGATCGATCCATTGTCTCCTCAAATTAGAAGGTTAAGTTGTACTAATGTTTTTCTTTGGTCAAAACTATCTTTTATTAAAAATAAGCCTTTTAATTGGTATATTGCATCTCATTTAGATTAAGAGTATTTATGCATTTTAGATTTACTCTTGAAATGTATCTACTAGTTTGCATCTTATTATGTGTAGGTACTCATGAAGATCAATCATTCAATTGATTATGGATTGAGTTACTTACACTTGTAGGAGACTCATCTGCTTTGATTTCCAACATTACTGAATGATGATATCAATATGGATGGGAGTGATACTAGTCCTTGAAGACTTAGTAGTCACATTAGTCATGGTTGGGGTTTGTATTGGTTCCTTGAAAGCTTGGAATGCAATTTATGGCCAAGGCACGTTTTCGTTCTTCCACACGCCCTATTGATCATTCTTTTGATCATTAATTGACTATATGTTTGTTCTTGGCATCCTTGCCTTGACATTTGTTTCTGGTTTGTGATTCTTCCCTTTTTCCCTCTCAAACCTTCATTGCTTGGATACTTGACTCGCTATGGAGATATAGAGTGAGTTAGTAGAAGCTTAAAGTGTCAAGCATGATTTCCATGGTTTACACCCTTACGGTTAGTAGGCCTAATATCATGTGTAACTTGTGCAATTAAGCTCATCTCTAGGATGATTGATGAATCCCTTGAGATACCAAATTACTTCACTAAGTTGTAGTTGGATTTTACACATTTGGAATTAGAATGTTCCAAGGATATTGTTATTATAAATCCTAGCAATAATTATCCGATCATGTGGGAGAGAAAGTGAATCTGTACTTTGCTCACATTTTGAAATAGAGTAAGACTAATCTTGAAATTGATCTTATTCTATGTATCAAAATTGCTTGGTATAGTTTATTACCAAAGCCGTTTAGACTTTCACCAGAAAGGCACGTCTTATACCACTATATATGACACAAGCTCTTCGTCTCCTCGATTTGAAGAATGTCATTTGTCTCTTGAGCAATGTTCTTGGTCTTGATTCACTTCTCTTGACTCCTCTCCTCTTTGCTTCTTTGCTACGAGTAGTTGTTTGTCCGTTTTGGTCTTTTCCTATCTCGATTCAACTCGTAATCCTTCAATAAGGAATTATTACCTAGTGTTGTGGTGGTCCGATGATTTCCTAAAGGCATAAGACATATTTTAAGGATTTTAGAAAAATTTGGTTTTGAAAATTTCTTTGATTTTTCTTGATTAAAACACGCCACTGTAGGCGGTTTCCTTATTGTCGCGGCTCAAACAGGAGGTTCCTTATCGATAAGGAACCGCGTCCAGTACTTGCGACTGAAGTGGCAGTTTTTATTAAAAATCATTTTTTCAAACTTTCCTTCTCTCTCTTTTTCAACATAGCGACGAGAATACCCAGTTTTCCACCATTGTTGATTTTCCAAAACCTTCAATTACTCAAGATTAATTGATTTTGATTTGTGGGTTTCACTCATCCTTCATCCAAGATCAATTATCTATAAGTTATTTCTTTCAATTTCATCTAATTTGTTCTAGGGTTCATACATTCATAATTAAGGATTTTTAAATTTGACATTGAATTATAACCTTACTAGGAATAAGAGTTGACATAGTATTCTTGCTATGATTCCTTATGTTCATATTCCTTGAGATTTTACTAAAACCCACTTGTAGAACAATCCGAATTTTGACTAAATAATTTTGGTTAATTGATGGAATTGATATGAACCCATGAACAAGTTGGTAATGGCATGGTTAAATGCTTACCTAAAAACCTTGTTTTGGAAAACCAATGTTTAAGTTCATTGTTGATCTCACATGATTAATATGGTATTGTCAATGATGAACTAGGTACATTGTGAACATGATAATGATAAGGATTAATCCTTTGTTTTTCAAGAAATTGATGAAACACATTCTCATCTTTTTGATTTTTTCTATTTATATGTAACATATGAGTATTAGGGAAATATTTTTGTGTTTATTTAGGTACTAATCATGCCTTTGGAATATCAACAAGATCTACAACACACTAGACAATATATGCCAAATCTATTCGTATGTGTGATTCCCCTCAACTTACAAACACCAATTCCTCACTCCAAAACCGTCACGAGGGTAGAGTTGTCGAAGAGGATATTGAGCGCTATATATATACTCGTTCGATGTTCAGACAAATTGGGTTTGATTGTTTGTTGGACATCAAATAGGATATATATCCCAAATTTCTCTTGGAGTTCTTTAGCACATATTCTCTCGTTTATGATGACGATAGAGTATATGTTAGGTTCATCCTTGAAGGTCGACTCATTGAACTCTCTCTTGAAGACTTTGGTCAAGCTCTTCGTGTTCCACTTAGGGGCACTTGTCGATTTACTGATAAATGGAAACTTGATTATCTTCATGAACCATTTGACTGTGCTCCAGATGAAAATGAAGAGAGTGACCTTGACTTCATTCTTGATGTCATTTGTAAAGCGCGTAGGGGAAACGTTGTAAGAAGCCTCCACTCTACCAAGCATGTGGTAAAACGCTATGAGGTTCTCTTAAGCGACCTTAATGATTGTATGGTTCGTTGGGACGACATCCTTAGGGAGAATGTGTTTTGTCTTTGCGGAAACCGGGATCATATTCCGGCGTGTATGGCGCACATGTTATGTTGCATCGCTACCAACGCCAAGTACAATCTCGCATACTATATCGCTCGACGAATCACTTACGCTCTTTCCAAACCCAAAACAAATCTTCCCTATGCCATGCTCCTTACTCGCCTTCTTAAGAAGGTTGGTGAAGACTATCCCGACATCAACATTTCTCGCTTTCGTTCGGTCGAACGTGTTATGCTTCCCATTCAACGGGTATAACCACGAAAGCCTATAAGTGATCGAGGTTCGAGAAAGTCCGATCCACAGGAGTCTGACGATGAGGACTTTTATATGTCACCAAGTGATGGTGGTGGCGTAGGCACAAGTGCTCATGTTGGCTCTTCGAGTGACTCCCACCCATCCATGGACACTTTCATGGACGGGTTAGAAGAAATCATCCCTCCTCCTCACTATGCTACTAGTGGACTTCCAGAGAACTTTGGTCTTGAGGATGTCTACCTAGCTAATCTTAAAACCCTAGGTGAGTTTTATGATCATCGAGTCGAGTCAAGAGGATCTTTCAAGAGCATAACCAAATTGATCAAGGGACTTGGCAAGAAGAAGAAATGAAGCTTTGGTTTATCAAGGTTAAGATGTTTGTAAACATGTTGGAATTATTGAACAATATTTCCTTATTCTTTTTTTATTTCTAGGATGTTTTATTTGCTAACTAATACTTTGTGTCTGGATTACTTAGTATTTTAATCCTAATCGTCTATGCGATTGATCCTTCGATTTACATAGCTTTGTGCATACTATGTGTTTGTTAGCTTCCTAGAATTTGATTTATGGTTCACTTTGGCCTGATAAACCTTGGTATAAAATCTAGGTTAGAAAATGTTTCAAGAAGTGCCTTTTATCGAACCCCCTGGTGATGGTTATATATCATCCCCTTGGTTCTTTATCGATATCGAACCGCGGCCCTTCATAAGTAACCGCCAGCCACTATTTTGACAGAATCTTTGCTTTACACTATTTTTCTTTAATTTGTGTAAACTTTGATAAAATCTTTGCAAAAACCTGCACTTTCCTAAACAAGGGTACCTAATTTCATTATTCACCTAAAATTATTTTAACCCATTACTAGTTTGGATCATTCCCTTCTCTTCTTAAACCCTCTCTTATTGGTTATGTTCTTCATCCCTTCAACTCTTCTCTAAACCTTAACACACAACCATGGTATCCACTAGAACATCCACCTTTTCCAAAACTTCCTCTTCCAAAAGAAACCTTAAAATCAAGATTAAGTTACCTAATATTGGTTCTTCATCTTTTCACACTCCCAAAAATGAGATTTCTCCTATTCTCATTTCCTCATTACCTTCACCACCCCTTGCTCGATGCCAGACCAACTCAACTCATGGTACTAACCACTCACATGGTTCTACCTCTTCCTCATTCCAGTCAAGAATGAATGAGTTGTCCTCACCCTTTACTCCTAGTCTTCCATTGGATGGGAATACTCAACCTCAACCTCTACACAGCATTCCCTTTGTCCTTGAGCCTTTGGTGTGACAACCGTGGTTTTGGGTTTGTCACTTGGTCTTACTTTTAGGTTATTTTATGTGTGCTTACTTGAATTGTGTGTTTACGTGTTTATTTTGTGTGAATGAGGTTGGTGTGGTTATCGTTTATGAGTATAGAGTACTCATAAGTAAATCGAGAAACGGTTATTTAATGTTCATGAGCTCACAAGTGGTGACTATGAAATGAAAATGGTGATATTGTGGTGTTTACGTATACGTATAAGTATTATAGTAATAGTATTTTTTTAGGATTTACGGTTTAGCATTTAGAGGTCTCGGGTGAGGTAATTATCCATATGAATATTTTTTGGGATGGTTTTAAGTCATTTAGGACTTAGTTATAAAGTTTATTTCAAAATTTGAGATTTTTTTTAAAAGTGTGTATATTTTACGTCTTTTACGGTAAAACGCGTAAATTTGACTAGTTTTACGGTTTTGAGGTTTTAGAAGCTTTAGGAGCTGAAATAAATTAAGGAAAATTAAGGTAATATTATTAACATAATATTAAATAATAAAAATAAAAAACGAATTTATTGGGTGTTTGGGCCGGTTTAGACGCACCAAAGAAAGAGAAAAAGGGAAAAAGGGAAAAAAAAAGGAAAGTTGGGTGTTATACTTGGACTAGGA
Organism: Glebionis coronaria; assembly: GCA_025667525.1. Lineage (NCBI taxonomy): Eukaryota > Viridiplantae > Streptophyta > Magnoliopsida > Asterales > Asteraceae > Glebionis > Glebionis coronaria. The sequence goes on along the minus strand of CM046878.1, from coordinate 301,031,805 downwards.
TTTTATATACACACTATATAAGGTTATCTAATAAATAAAATAAAACATAAATCCCTGGAGACAAATAAAAATTCGTGGGTTTCATAGAGGAGAATTAGGGTTCTTCAAAAAAATTAGGTTTTCTTCATCTTCCATTGATTTAAGGTAAAAACCTTCATTAACCTTTTTAATTAAATTGTTTTTATGTTTAATTAATCATTCTTATGATGGATTAAGGGTTAGGGTTAATATAAAAACAATAGATTAATGATGTATTAATCTTAATATGATGATCATATAATCTAGGGCTTGTATTAGAAGGGTTATAGGTGATTAATTAGATCAATTTGTTTAAAACCCGTTTTTAAAAACTGGGCAGAATTTTGAGTCTATTGTTTTGATCATATCTCGAGTTCTAGGAACATTCAAGATGCGATCAAAGCTATCCCTGGATAGGTAATTGAGTTGGCTTTCTAAATCAAGAAACGAGAACTAAATTGGAGGTCGGGAAGTAGGTCAAAAACAGGTTACAACAATCGGAGGTCAAAACAGTTTTGAATTCAGCCTGTTTTCTTTTTAAGTTTTGGGTTGTTTGGGGTACTTAGGGTTGCATTGGGATCTTCTCACGAACATGAGAGATGGTTTATATATTTTAGTAAGGATCTGCACTTGGGCTAAGATTGTGGTTTAGGGTAAGACCCTCTAATGGTAATGAACGTTTCATACATTTAAAATTAGTAAATTCTGGATAGGTAGAAATATATACACATATATCTGGGCCTTAACAGTAGCTTTAAGGTTAGGGTAAGTGGGAGGTTTTAGCTAACATGTATAAAAGTGTGAATATTCCTTTTACAGAAACCATGGGTATGTTTAAGTAGATGTTTGACTTAAAGTTTTGAGACCTAAAACTGGGACTATTTTGTGTAAAATTATGAACGGGATAGCTATTAAACTTAACCAAGTTAGGCACTTTTTAAGGAAGGGTAATGGGGTGATTAGAGCTTAACAATGAGGTAATTATACGGGAATAGACTAGATGTCCATCATAGGTTGATGATCCATCTTAGTGATTGGTTCGTGTATTGATTTTGTGTTTTTGGTTTGTTAGCTTGTTGCTAGTGCGAGGACTTGTGAAGAAGCTATCAGGAGAGTTTCATAGTCCTATGTTTAATATTTATTTTGACTTCCAGATGGGATGGAAGAGACACTGTGTTGAGTTATTTTCTAAATTGATGCTGTGAATGTGTTTGTGATTTGAGATGGACTTGTGTGTACATTATGTGATTAACTGCTATGTGATTTTTGATTGTGTATGATTTGGATCGGGGGACACGTGTCGTCTCGGTTATTGTGGTTTGACAAGGTAGTGGCCTTGTGGTTTGACAAGGTAGTGGCCTTGTGGTTTGACAAGGTAGTGGCCTTGGGATAGGTACATAGTGTGATCATCTATGGTACCATGTTGTTTGGCAAGGTAGGAGCCTTGGATTTTGGTTTGGAATGATTGATCTTGAATGCTAGTTGTTAATACATAATTGTAGCACATTGTAAATATGTTATTGTGTTGATGGTTGTTATTCACAGCTTGTAATTGATTTAGCGTTGGAGTCTAAACCTATGGCTCTCACCAACTTTATGTTGACGTGTTTTAGTGTCTCTTTCAGGTGATACTATGGTTAAGCATGAGAACATAAGTGGCTAGGATTGGAGAAGCTTAGGAATGCATATAGAAGGAGAATCCCCGTTTCCTTCTTAGTTTTTATTTGTTCTTTTAATAAGTGATATTGTGGCACACATATATTTGTTTGGTTATGTTATTTGTTTGTCTTGGGTAAGCGGTAGGACTGTTACCTACTTACCTAGACTCCTGAGTCTGATGAGATATTGTCATGACTTTGTGTCTCCATTTTATGACATTTCTTATTTCATATAGTTATCACTATAGACACGCCATGTTGTGATGATATCCATACATCGCGCCCTATATTCCGCCATGGTGGGGTGTGACAGAATGGTATCAGAGCCAATGGTTATAGAGAATTAGGTTGCCTAGTCGTGTAGCCTAGTCTATAGCTTAAGGGTCCCTGTATATAGGCGTCATAGGAGTATGTGTGCATTTTATAGTAATTGATGTGTTTGAATATTATTTTCGGAGTATTTGTTAGGTTATGAACTACTATGGTTCATACTTAACTACATGTTATTTTCTTTACGAGTTTTGATTAGTGCGGGTGGAACCATGGTCGTATACGCTAGTCATTGTTGGATTTCGCTTAATTATGTTTTCATGTTCTTTATACATTTTGAACTTTGTCTACGCTGGTTCAGCTGGACTACGAGTTTATGTGTTTCGTGCATTGGCTATGTTATTTTAATACATAGGGTTTTGGATCTTATCTTGTGTGGTTATGTGCTTGTGAGTTGTTGGATTATGTGTTATGTGTAGTATTAATTTCTTATAAGTGTCATCATAGGATGGAGTATGATAGGTGTGAAAACACCCATCCTTTTACCACTTATTTCTGGCTAAAACAAGACCAAAACACGTGTTTAATATCATTTGTTTGGAATTATGCGTGGTTTTTGTGTTTATTGTGTTTTCAGAGTCAACCGGGAGAATATTGAAGAAAACATGGGATTGCATGGGTTTTATCGAAGAAAAAGACTCAAGACTAAGTCTATTGTCCAAGAGATGCAAAATATTTGAAGTCATTGTGCCTATTTGAAGATTTATCGAAGAATAGAGCCAAAGATGGAAAATTCATATATGTCGAAGAACTCGAGTCTATTAAACAAAAGATTATTAGACGAGTTGGAATTATTCACCGACACTTCTAAAAGTCCAAAGTCGAAAACGGTTATTTAAAAGAAGCGTGAAGACCAAGGAAGAAAGAAGAAAACAAAGCCCGACACCAAAGCCCATACACAAGCCCATACATACACGCCTATAAAAAGGCCTTACCTCACAAATTTTCACACACTTAGTTTTAGCTAGTCTTTAGTTTTTCATTTTTCTCTAGTTTTCTAGAGAGAGAAAGTTCCATACTTTCTCTCACTAAACTTTTTCTTTGTTTTTCATCTTTTAATTCAAGCTTCTTTTAATCTTTGTATTGGGGATTTCATCAATCTTATTCAAGTTAAGTTTTTAAGTTCTTTAATCTTTTTCTACTTTTCTTAGTTTATCCAAAATCTTTAATCCGATTTTCATTTCATACGGTTTGTAGTATTTGGTGAATAAGCTCGTGTTAAAAGTTTGATCTTATTTAAACTCTCACACGATTAGGTTATAAGCTCTCCATGCTTTTTAGCCTATTCTTTGTTTAAGCTTATTGATTTCGGATTTTCATACAAGTTTTGATCTCTCAAAAGTTCCTTTCATTAAGTTCATGATTTGCGTTTTCAAAAGTTGTCAAATTTAAGCTTTTAGAGTTATTTAAGTTTCGGATTGCATAGCTTATTGTAAGTGCTTATTGAAGTTTTTAGCTTTCCACCAATTTCGGAACTGCATTCATTTCATCGCAATAAGAGGGTTTTGTTCATATTCCGACGGCTTCATTGCTTGGTATCGCAATAACCCTTAAGGGGTTTCACTTTGCGATAGGGTGTAAGTTCCCCTCCTCCGATCTGGGATTGCGATCGCATATTGCGATCGCACATTCCGACGGGTTTAGGTTCCTTTTCAAGTCGAAACGCTGGCCAATTTTTGTTCTCCACATTCCGATAGTACTTACATTCCGATCGACCTCATTGCGATTGATCATCATTCCGATAGTTTGATTTTGGAGTATTCCGATGGTGATTGACAGAAACATTCCGATGAACCTTCACTTGAAACATTCCGATGGGTCATGTTAATTGTATTCCGATAGCCATAGTTTTCATTATTCCGATAGAACAAGTTTTTAAGCATTAATTCAATTCAGTTTTCAAAGTAATTTTCTAATCTTTTCTTTACGTTTTCAAGCACTCATTTTTAACTTGTCAATTTAGTTTAATCTTCCAAAGTTTTAAATTACTCAACGTCATTTACATTTAATTGATATTAGTTTTAAAAATAGATAAACAAACCAATTCCTTTTTATCAACCAAGAACAAATCATTCCACTTAAGGCCGAGATCAATTCGAGAGGATACCGAGAGAAAATTGAACCTAATGAAAAAACGTGTATCAAATGGCGCCGCTGCCGGCTCTTCTCGTTAAGATCAAAAGTTTTTTGTGAGAACTTGGATTTTGGGATCCGTTCCCCGTGAACGTTACTTTTTCACAAAAATTTTCAAAAATCCTAAAAAATATAAAATTTTCAAAAATACAAAAAAATAAAAAATTAAAAAACATAAAAACCAAAATATTTTTGCTTTGTTTTTCTTTGTTCGTTCTTTTGCAGGTGTATGCGCACTCGATCCACGTCATATCAAGAGCTCGAGCCTCTCGATCACTTAGACATGGCCGGTGTACCACCTCAAAACAATAATAACAACAACAACCCGCCTTTCAACAACATGAACAATAACAACAACAATGAGCCCCTTCCGGATAATCGCCCGATGATTGAATTGCTGCAAGCTCATGTCGATGGCAACACGGATCCAATTGTCATACCTCCAATTGCCGCCAACAACTTTGAGCTAAAATCAGGATTTATCTAGATGGTCTCCGCTCAACCATTCTTGGGACGAACCATTGATGACCCACATGACCACATCAAGAGATTCTTGCAACTCACTAACACGGTCAAATTCAATGGTGTTCCACAAGAGGTTATCAGGTTACAACTTTTTCCCTTTTCTTTAGAGGGACAAGCCCGGCATTGGCTTGCTAAGGAACCGCCACAGAGTATTCTCTCATGGACGGATTTGGAAACAAAGTTCATCAATTACTTTTTCCCACCCTCTCGTACTACCGCTTTGCGGAATGAAATCATAAATTTTGAACAAAAGTACGATGAGTCGTTCAGTGAATCTTGGGATCGCTAAAAAGATCTTTTAAGAAAATGCCCACAACATGGTTTTACCAAAGTACATCAAATTAACACTTTTTACAATGGTTTAAGCATGAGTGACCAAGATTCACTGAACAGTGCCTCGGGGGGTAATCTATTGGCTAAGACTTCCAATGCTGCTTGGGACATCATTGAGAATAAGTCTCGTGTGCAAACCAAGAGTGTTCGGACCAATGTCGCTAGTGCTAGCACAAGTGACAGCGACAAGCGATTGGACAAAATCACTACGCTTCTTGAATCGCTTGTCACCCACACCGTCAGCAACAACAACATCAACAACGCCAAAAACGCTCAAGTGAACGCTGTCAGCCAACCTTGTGAGATATGCGGTGGTCCTCACTCTTACACAACTTATACCGCCACCCAAGACTACCCTGCTGAGAATGTGAATGCGGCATATGGCACCTATCCTCCACCTGCTTATCAAGCCAGACCTCAAGGTGACCGTAATTTACTTAGCTACCGCAGCAACAACTATCTTTCACCACCTGGTTTTCCTCCTACCAACCCAAACCAACAACAAAACCTTAATCGCCCTCCTCAACAACAACAACAACCTCGACAACCATACATACCTCCTCACAAGCAACAACAACCACCTCAACGTAACAACCAAGTTTACCAACAACCTGCTTATCAACCTCCCGCATACAATGCTCCTCCTAACCAAACCACCACTGCATTACACCAAGAGGTTGCAACCTACATGAGAACCAATGATGTGATTGTGGAAAATCTCCAACAGGAAGTGCGAAACTTGAAGGAAGACTTGGTAAAGCAAGGAAATGATTTGAGAGCCGACATGAGAAACACGTTGGATAACCAAACTAATGATCTGAGGAACATGATGGCTAGTTTCTTCAATGGTAATCAACCCTCTTCTTCGGGTACTCTTCCGAGTAACACCGTTGCGAATCCAAGAGGGGAGATGAAAGCAATCACCACTCGAAGTGGTAAAGTTACCAAGGAACCCGAGCTTCCTATACCTCCACCGGTGGTTGTGACTAAGGAGAACGAGTCACCTGCTCCTATTCCTCCTCCTTCTCCTTCCCCAATTTCTCCACCTCTTCCTTCTACCCCTCCTCCACCCGTGGTTGTGAGTGATCCTATTCCCCTAAAGCCTTCTTCTTCATCCAATATACCTTATCCTTCAAGGTTGAGAAAAGAGAATCAAAAGAGCAAGGATGATATTCAGGTTTCGAACTTCCTTAAAATGTTCAAACAATTGAATTTCAACATCTCCTTCGCTGAGGCTCTCGCTCACATGCCCAAGTATGCGAAAATGTTTAAAGATCTTCTGAGCGACAAGGAAAAGCTCCTCGGTATTGCCAACACCCAACTTAACGAGAATTGCTCTGCAGTGCTCTTAAGGAAATTGCCAACCAAGCTTGGTGATCCGGGTCGTTTTCTTATCCCTTGCAATTTCCCGGGAGTAGAGAATTGCATGGCCCTAGCCGATCTAGGTGCCAGTATTAATCTCATGCCTCTAAGTGTTTGGAAGCAATTATCTCTCCCAGAGCTAGTCCCCACCAAAATGACTTTGGAATTAGCTAACCATACGGTTGCTTATCCAGTGGGGATAGCCGAAGACGTCATTGTAGGAGTCGACAAATTCACCTTCCCTGCTGATTTCGTTGTCGTCGACTACGAGATGGACCCCCGTGTGCCACTAATTGTTGGTCGTCCATTCTTGAGGACCGGTCGCACTCTCATCGATGTTGAAGCTGGTGAGCTTATCATGAGAGTGGGTGACGATAAAGTAGTCTTCAACATGGGAAAGTTGTCTAAACAGCCTTATTCATACGAGAGTATTAATTTTATTGACGTTCTTGATGAGGCTTGTGAAGAACACTTCAAAGATGCTTGTAAAAATATTCCTACCTCTCTTCCCAATGTTGAGACCGTTTCCTCTATCGACTCATCACTATCTCTATTTGGAGAAAGTGATTTCCTTTGGAAAGATTTGGAAGCCACCATGGGAGATGTGCATTTAGACAATGACGATTCTACTACCAATTGGGATGAAGATCTCAGCTTCATTGCTAACCTTCTCAAAGAAGACAATCCTTCTCCTCCATCTCCCACGGTTATTGCTATCGATACTCCGACTTCGAATACGCCTCCCGTCGAAAATCCTCCGGATTTGGAACTTAAGGAGTTGCCACCCCATCTCGAGTATGTATTCCTTGATGAAGAGAAGAAGTCGCCAGTCATCATTGCTAAGGATTTGAAGGATGAAGAGAAAGCCCGACTTGTCGCCGTGTTGAAAGATCATAAGAAGGCTATTGCTTGGAAAATTTCGAATATTCGTGGAATTGATCCTCACTTCTGCACACACAAAATTCTCATGGAGGACGACTTTAAGCCCACAATTCAAAGCCAACGAAGGGTGAATCCAAAAATCCATGAAGTCATCAAAACAGAGGTTCTAAAACTTCTTGATGCGGGTATGATTTACCCTATTTCGGATTCCCCATGGGTTAGTCAAATCCATTGTGTGCCCAAGAAGGGCGGAATAACCGTTGTTCCCAATGAACACAACGAGTTGATTTCCACTCGTCTCGTTACTGGGTGGAGAGTTTGTATAGACTACCACAAACTCAATGATGCCACGAGAAAGGATCATTTCCCTCTACCTTTTATGGACCAAATGCTTGAACGATTAGCGGGTAATGAATATTACTGCTTTCTTGATGGTTTCTCGGGTTATTTCCAAATACCCATCGATCCCCAAGATCAAGAGAAGACTACATTCACTTGTCCCTATGGCACTTTTGCTTACACAAGAATGCCTTTTGGCTTATGTAATGCACCCGGGACTTTCCAAAGGTGCATGTTAGCTATTTTCCATGACATGGTTGAACAAACCATGGAAGTCTTCATGGATGATTTCTCGGTCTTCGGGGATTCTTTCTCTTCTTGCCTTGCCAATTTGGAACGTATGCTTAAGCGGTGCGAAGACACTCGCCTTGTTCTGAATTGGGAAAAATGCCATTTTATGGTAAAAGAAGGCATCGTGCTTGGACATAAGATCTCGAAAGCCGGTCTTGAAGTAGACCGTGCTAAAGTCGATGTTATCGCAAAGTTGCCTCCACCTTCAACCGTGAAGGGTGTGAGAAGTTTCCTGGGTCATGCGGGCTTCTACCGTCGATTCATCAAAGATTTTTCTCAAATCGCTCGCCCGATGACCCACCTCTTGGAAAAAGATACTCCTTTTCTCTTTTCCAAAGAGTGCCTTGAAGCCTTCAACTCGCTTAAGGATAAGCTAACTAAGGCACCCGTCTTGGTTACCCCTAATTGGGAGCTTCCCTTTGAGTTGATGTGCGATGCTAGTGATTTTGCTATTGGAGCGGTTCTGGGACAAAGAGTGAACAAACACTTCCAACCGATCCATTACGCTAGCAAGACAATGACGGGGGCACAATTGCATTATACGACAACCAAAAAAGAGCTTTTAGCTGTTGTCTATGCTTTTGAAAAATTCCGCCCCTATCTTGTCCTTTCTACCACCATTGTGTATACCGATCATTCCGCGCTGAAGTACTTGTTGACAAAGCAAGATTCCAAACCAAGACTTCTTCGCTGGGTTTTGCTGCTCCAGGAATTTAAAATCGAAATTCGCGATAAAAAAGGAGCAGAAAACCTAGCCGCGGACCATCTTAGCAGACTTGAGGATCCTTACCAAGGGGATCATCCGACCAAAGAAATCAATGATTCTTTTCCCTTGGAGACCTTAATGTCTATAAACTCGAAGCCGAATGAAACCCCGTGGTTTGCGGACTTTGCAAACTACTTGGCGGGTGGAATTCTCAAGGAAGGGTTGACGTCCCAACAAAAGAAGAAGTTCTTCACCGACATCAAGACTTACTTTTGGGACGACCCTTACCTATTCAAACAATGTGCCGACCTGATTATCCGCCGATGTGTTGACGGACCGGCAGCGTCGGAAATCCTTGATGCTTGCCACAAAGGACCCACCGGTGGTCACTTTGGTCCCAACTACACCGCCAAAAAAGTTTTTGATTCGGGATTTTATTGGCCCTCCATATATCGTGACACTCACGATATGGTTAAACAATGTGACGTTTGCCAAAAACAAGGCACGATCACTCATAAAGACGAGATGCCTCAGAATTTCATTCAAGAATGTGAAATATTTGATATTTGGGGTATCGAATTTATGGGGCCATTCCCTTCCTCTAAAGGAAACAAATACATCCTTGTAGCCGTTGACTACGTTTCAAAGTGGGTCGAAGCCAAAGCTTTACCCACTAATGACACAAGGGTGGTTTGTAACTTTTTGAAAGCTCTATTCGCTAGATTCGGTGTGCCTCGTGCCATTATTAGTGACCGTGGGACTCATTTTTGCAATGACCAATTTGCTAGAGTCATGGCTTAGTACGGTGTAAATCATCGTCTTTCCACAGCCTACCACCCACAAACTAATGGCCAGGCTGAAATATCCAACCGAGGACTTAAGCGAATTCTGGAAAGAACCGTGGGAGAGCATCGTGCCTCATGGGCTGATAAACTTGATGATGCTTTGTGGGCTTTCCGTACTGCTTACAAGACCCCGATCGGCTGTACGCCTTATCGTCTTGTGTACGGGAAAGCGTGCCACCTCCCCATTGAGTTGGAGCACAAGGCTTATTAGGCCTTGAAGTGGGCTGATTTTGATATCAACAAAGCCGGTGACCTACGCAAGATCCAACTCAATGAGCTCAATGAACTCCGTAATGAGGCTTACGAAAATTCTTTGATCTATATGGAACGAACTAAGCTCATTCACGATTCCAAGATAAAAAACCGAGAGTTCCATGTTGGAGACAAAGTCTTACTTTTTAACTCTCGGTTGAAAATATTTTCGGGGAAGCTCAAATCTCGTTGGTCCGGCCCATTCACCATTGCCCAAATTTTTCCATATGGTACTCTCGAGCTCGCTCAACCTAATGGACCTAATTTTAAGGTGAATGGCCAACGAGTGAAGTTGTACTTTGGTGAGGACACCTCTCAGGAGGTGATTCCATCCCTCACCACGTTCCCCATGAACTAATTTTGGGTCGAGTCAGGCTCGTGACTCGGTTATAAAAAACAAGCACTCCTCGGGAGGCAGCCCGAGTATCTATCCTTTTATATTTTAACCTCCTAAATGTAGGGGAGCCTCTATAGGTCTTTCTCTTTGTGTGGTGATGTGATTACAGGGATAAGTGCACTCTTGGAATCTTTGAAGAACCGTGTTCCCGTGTTATCCGAAATCCGGTTCTACCTCTCAACTATCGTGATTCAATTTTCTTCATACTCACATTTGAAATTGATCACTTTAGTCGTCCCATCCTTAACTTGAGTTAACCAACGTGCACAATGTCATAAGTGTAGGGGAGACTTTCCCACATGCTTAAACATTGAGGACAATGTTTATCTTAAGTGTAGGGGGGACTTCTATCGAAGTTTTAAGTGGACTTTTCCATGAAAATGCCTTCATTTAACCGGAAAATCATATTTTTCAACATTTTTTACATTTTTCAAATTTTTTATAAACTTTGGCCATTTAGTCGTAATTTTTAAATTTTTATCGTTGCTTTTATATGTATATATCCAGCAATAAAGTCAAAAATATTAATAAAGTGGTGTAGCTAGTTTAGAAGTCTTTGACATATTAGGCCCGTTGCGTTTATTTTGACTCAACCCGAATAGACTTATCCAAGTTTATTCTAGCTAGTATCCTTAACCATGTAGACCTTAATTGGTTTATTAGGCTAAGTGTCCACGAGTCTCATTACATGAGATTTTAAATTGTGGAGGACGAGAAATGATAGAGTCAATTATAAGTCGGTATTCTTGCGCAAGCTCACTTGGTGTAATTATTTGCCTATTCTCCCATCACTTGCTAATAATTATCTGCAATAAGTAAGGTCGTACGATTTGAAAGGTTACTTAGCTTCTAGCCCAAGATCGTTTAAAAGTTGCTCGGTAATGATAAGAGTTCATAGCCAAGGCATAACTTATGAAGCGGGGCGCGAAGATTGGCGAGTCCGAAAAGGCCCTAACAAGGCATGAGGATTCAATTTTATTGCTGAAGATCCAAAGTGATGTGAAAAGCATTATTCCTAAAATCAAAATGAAGGATCAAGACTCACGACGAAAAGCAATCAACTCCCATAAAGATTATGGAGAAGTCTATCCGAAAATACCCTAACAAGGTATGAGGATAAATAGATCCAAGTCCGAAAAGGAGGCGGATCGTTGTATCTCAAAATCCCAATTAGAGATTGAAGAAATAATCATGAAGTCGTGGTCAACAAAGTTGGAGTACCCCTCAAAAGTCTCCAAGCGAAGAAACTCTATTACGATGAGAAGACCATTATCTCAAGAACGACTCTCAAGATATGAAGTATGAAGTACATGCCAAATATCGGCCCGAGAAAGGTCTCAAATCACGAACCAAGTTATGCCAAGATATGAACTTTTTGATATCCCGAGAAGCAGTTTTAAAAGATTTTGTCCTTTAGCTAACTATTGATCAAATCGTCCTACTTTGCTTTCAACCCTAATAAACTATCGAAATAAGTCCAAAAATGCATCTTCATGATCATTCTAAGACAAAAATAAAATATAAGAGATACACCTAGGAATAAGGGAGTTTAAGCATTTAATTAAGCCATGTGTGTAAGTGTTTGGATTTCTAACTTATAATAACAATGATCTCGTTTTTAAGCTTAGTTTGGGGAACGTGAAACTTGAGGGTGATAAATCTTCGTAGCACCGAAGCCCTAATGTAAGTCCTCGATCTCTTTGCAAGTTATTCCCACATAGCTATTTTCTATCCTTTTGTTTACTTTAAAGTTTCAATTTCTCTTAGTACTTTAATTTTTGTTTAGTAGTATATTAATAAGGCCAAGGTTGATTGATTATGAGAAAAGTGTAAATGTGCTTTGTCACTAAGCATTGCATGAGGGCATGGCAATGGTTAAGTGTAGGGGATTTGATAGGTGTGAAAACACCCATCCTTTTACCACTTATTTCTGGCTAAAACAAGACCAAAACACGTGTTTAATATCATTTGTTTGGAATTATGCGTGGTTTTTGTGTTTATTGTGTTTTCAGAGTCAACCGGGAGAATATTGAAGAAAACATGGGATTGCATGGGTTTTATCGAAGAAAAAGACTCAAGACGAAGTCTATTGTCCAAGAGATGCAAAAGATTTGAAGTCATTGTGCCTATTTGAAGATTTATCGAAGAATAGAGCCAAAGATGGAAAATTCATATATGTCGAAGAACTCGAGTCTATTAAACAAAAGATTATTAGACGAGTTGGAATTATTCACCGACACTTCTAAAAGTCCAAAGTTGAAAACGGTTATTTAAAAGAAGCGTGAAGACCAAGGAAGAAAGAAGAAAACAAAGCCCGACACCAAAGCCCATACACAAGCCCATACATACACGCCTATAAAAAGGCCTTACCTCACAAATTTTCACACACTTAGTTTTAGCTAGTCTTTAGTTTTTCATTTTTCTCTAGTTTTCTAGAGAGAGAAAGTTTCATACTTTCTCTCACTAAACTTTTTCTTTGTTTTTCATCTTTTAATTCAAGCTTCTTTTAATCTTTGTATTGGGGATTTCATCAATCTTATTCAAGTTAACTTTTTAAGTTCTTTAATCTTTTTCTACTTTTCTTAGTTTATCCAAAATATTTAATCCGATTTTCATTTCATACGGTTTGTAGTATTTGGTGAATAAGCTCGTGTTAAAAGTTTGATCTTATTTAAACTCTCACACGATTAGGTTATAAGCTCTCCATGCTTTTTAGCCTATTCTTTGTTTAAGCTTATTGATTTCGGATTTTCATACAAGTTTTGATCTCTCAAAAGTTCCTTTCATTAAGTTCATGATTTGCGTTTTCAAAAGTTGTCAAATTTAAGCTTTTAGAGTTATTTAAGTTTCGGATTGCATAGCTTATTGTAAGTGCTTATTGAAGTTTTTAGCTTTCCACCAATTTCGGAACTGCATTCATTTCATCGCAATAAGAGGGTTTTGTTCATATTCCGACGGCTTCATTGCTTGGTATCGCAATAACCCTTAAGGGGTTTCACTTTGCGATAGGGTGTAAGTTCCCCTACTCCGATCTGGGATTGCGATCGCATATTGCGATCGCACATTCCGACGGGTTTAGGTTCCTTTTCAAGTCGAAACTCTGGCCAATTTTTGTTCTCCACATTCCGATAGTACTTACATTCCGATCGACCTCATCGCGATTGATCATCATTCCGATAGTTTGATTTTGGAGTATTCCGATGGTGATTGACAGAAACATTCCGATGAACCTTCACTTGAAACATTCCGATGGGTCATGTTAATTGTATTCCGATAGCCATAGTTTTCATTATTCCGATAGAACAAGTTTTTAAGCATTAATTCAATTAAGTTTTCAAAGTAATTTTCTGATCTTTTCTTTACGTTTTCAAGCACTCATTTTTAACTTGTCGATTTAGTTTAATCTTCCAAAGTTTTAAATTACTCAACGTCATTTACATTTAATTGATATTAGTTTTAAAAATAGATAAACAAACCAATTCCTTTTTATCAACCAAGAACAAATCATTCCACTTAAGGCCGAGATCAATTCGAGAGGATACCGAGAGAAAATTGAACCTAATGAAAAAACGTGTATCAGAGTACATTGGTGAAAGGGAACATGTATAATTATGGAGGCCTACATAATTATATATGTGCCACAACACCACTGGACTTTCAAGTATGATTGCATGAAAGAGAGTTAATACATGCTTGTATAGTATATGTTGGATGGATTTGAGTGTATGTACGCTTATGCCTATGTATGTAAAATTATTTTCTACTTACCGGTTGTATTCTTGGGATGGTTGCTAGCTCGTTTCTCTTTGAGATGTTCAACTTCTGTAGTAGCGCATTTCTCGGGTCCTCATTTCACGTGTTTGTTTGTACGGTACTTTTGGCGTGAAGGATTTTGAGATGGTGGAGATTTCTTTTTGGGGTAACGATGTCTTTTGTTTCGAGTTATACATGGTAAAAAAATAGAACTTGCAAATTGAAAACAAAAATAGTTGTTGGTAGTCGATGAAATAAGGAAGTGTCGGGATCATGTTTCAAATAAGGTGGAATATAAATTCTTTAACATATAAGCATGACTCGGTTATTTTAAAATATTTTGGTTTTGATCACCTAAAGTTATTGTTCTTAAGTTAAAAATTTTGTTCTAATTTAGTGAAATATGTTAAAATCATGTAATTAATAGAGTTTTAATTTTCTGGAATTAAAATAAATTAGGTTCTAGTTTTGGTAATTAATGGGGGGTTTTAGGGTTTAAAAATCGTTTTTTTTTTTTAGTATAAATCGGAGTAGGCAGAAACTGTCGCTAAACTGTCAAAATATGTCGCTAACTGTCAGAAACTGTCGCTAATGCCTAGGCAGATTTTGAGAAAAATCGTTTTGGTCATAACTTATTCGTTTTTAAAGGTTTTTGGGTGATTCAAAAGCCTAAATTATGTACTCGGAACATACTTTTCAAATATTCAGAAAGTTTCGTAATTGGAAGTCAGTAGCTTGGTCGAATTAATTGTACAAGTGTTGAGTTCAAGGTTAATTTTCGGACAACATGGTTTAAACTCGTGTTTTGGGTAATTTTCGGTAATGAACACTTGAGGGTTAACATAGAGATGAGTTGGGAAGGAATTTGAGAGTTCTTTGGACCTTATTATACGTGGTTATATTTTGATTAGTTTTGATTTATGGTATTTATGAGTAAGACTGAAATCGGGGTGATAGTTTTAAACCCGTTGAGTTATGTGACGGCTCCTAACTTGGTTTCAAGACAGTTCTTGTTTGATGAGTTACGAGATTTAGTTAGGTTGGTTACATAACTTTATGGTTTTGATAAGTTTCCTCGTGGACGGTTAAGGCTCATGTGTTGTTGGTTGAGATTATTTTCGTGTAAACTGAGTTCACGTTTGAACGTGAAGGTTTTATCAGGGATATGCATCCTCGTTTGTTTGCTGAGAATAAGTTTGAGTTTGGGAGTGAATCTCGGGACGAGATTTCTATTAGGAGGGAGTGATGTGACAACCGTGGTTTTGTGTTTGTCACTTGGTCTTACTTTTAGGTTATTTTATGTGTGCTTACTTGAATTGTGTGTTTACGTGTTTATTTTGTGTGAACGAGGTTGGTGTGGTTATCGTTAATGAGTATAGAGTACTCATAAGTAAATCGAGGAACGGTTATTTCATGTTCATGAGCTCACAAGTGGTGACTATGAAATGAAAATGGTGATATTGTGGTGTTTACGTATACGTATAAGTATTATAGTAATAATATTTTTTTAGGATTTACGGTTTAGCATTTAGAGGTCTCGGGTGAGGTAATTATCCATATGAATATTTTTCGGGATGGTTTTAAGTCATTTAGGACTTAGGTATAAAGTTTAATTCAAAATTTGAGATTTTTTATAAAAGTGTATATTTTACGTCTTTTACGGTAAAACGCGTAAATTTGACTAGTTTTACGGTTTTAAGGTTTTGGAAGCTTTAGGAGCTGAAATAAATTAAGGAAAATTAAGGTAATATTATTAACATAATATTAAATAACAAAAATAAAAAAAACGAATTTATTGGGTGTTTGGGCCGGTTTAGACGCACCAAAGAAAGAGAAAAAGGGAAAAAGGGAAAAAAAAAAAGGAAAGTTGGGTGTTATACTTGTACTAGGATTTTATGTACACACTATACAAGGTTATCTAATAAATAAAATAAAACATAAATCCCTGGAGACAAAGAAAAATTCGTGGGTTTCATAGAGGAGAATTAGGGTTCTTCAAAAAAAATTAGGTTTTCTTCATCTTCCATTGATTTAAGGTAAAAACCTTCATTAACCTTTTTAATTAAATTGTTTTTATGTTTAATTAATCATTCTTATGATGGATTAAGGGATAGGGTTTATATAAAAACAGTAGATTAATGATGTATTAATCATAATATGATGATCATATAATCTAGGGCTTGTATTAGAAGGGTTATAGGTGATTAATTAGATCAATTTGTTTAAAACCCGTTTTTAAAAACTGGGCAGAATTTTGAGTCTATTGTTTTGATCATATCTCGAGTTCTAGGAACATTCAAGATGCGATCAAACTAGTCCTGGATAGGTAATTGAGTTGGCTTTCTAAATCAAGAAACGAGAACTAAATTGGAGGTCGGTAAGTGGGTCAAAAACAGGTTACAACAGTCGGAGGTCAAAACAGTTTTGAATTCAGCCTGTTTTTTTTTTAAGTTTTGGGTTGTTTGGGGTACTTAGGGTTTCATTGGGATCTTCTCACGAACATGAGAGATGGTTTATATATTGTAGTAAGGATCTGCACTTGGGCTAAGATTGTGGTTTAGGGTAAGACCCTCTAATGGTAATGAACTTTTCATACGTTTAAAATTAGTGAATTCTGGATAGGTAGCAATATATACACATATATCTGGGCCTTAACAGTAGCTTTAAGGTTAGGGCAAGTGGGAGCTTTTAGCTAACATGTATAAAAGTGTGAATATTCCTTTTACAGAAACCATGGGTATGTTTAAGTGGACGTTTGACTTAAAGTTTTGAGACCTAAAACTGGGACTGTTTTGTGTAAAATTATGAACGGGATAGCTATTAAACTTAACCAAGTTAGGGACTTGTTAAGGAAGGGTAATGGGGTGATTAGAGCTTAACAATGAGGTAATTATACGGGAATAGACTAGATGTCCATCATAGGTTGATGAGCCATCTTAGTGATTGGTTCGTGTATTGATTTCGTGTTTTTAGTTTGTTAGCTTGTTGCTAGTGCGAGGACTTGTGAAGAAGCTATCAGGTGAGTTTCATAGTCCCATGTTTAATATTTATTTAGACTTCCAGATGGGATGGAAGAGACACTGTGTTGAGTTATTTTCTAAATTGATGTTGTGAGTGTGTTTGTGATTTGAGATGGACTTGTGTGTACATTATGTGATTAACTACTATGTGATTTTTGATTGTGTATGATTTGGATCGGGGGACACGTGTCGTCTCGGTTATTGTGGTTTGACAAGGTAGTGGCCTTGTGGTTGACAAGGTAGTGGCCTTGGGATAGGTACATAGTGTGATCATCTATGGTACCATGTTGTTTGGCAAGGTAGGAGCCTTGGATTTTGGTTTGGAATGATTGATCTTGAATGCTAGTTGTTAATACATAATTGTAGCACATTGTCCATATGTTATTGTGTTGATGGTTGTTATTCACAGCTTGTAATTGATTTAGCGTTGGAGTCTAAACCTATGACTCTCACCAACTTTATGTTGACGTGTTTTAGTGTCTCTTTCAGGTGATACTATGGTTAAGCATGAGAACATAAGTGGCTAGGATTGGAGAAGCTTAGGAATGCATATAGAAGGAGAATCCCCGTTTCCTTCTTAGTTTTTATTTGTTCTTTTAATAAGTGATATTGTGGCACACGTATATTTGTTTGGTTATGTTATTTGTTTGTCTTGGGTAAGCGGTAGGACTGTTACCTACTTACCTAGACTCCTGAGTCTGATGAGATATTGTCATGACTTTGTGTCTCCATTTTATGACATTTCTTATTTCATATAGTTATCTCTATAGACACGCCATGTTGTGATGATATCCATACGTCGCGCCCCATATTCCGCCATGGTGGGGTGTGACATTTGGTTACCTTTCCTTTCACTCCACCAAATTCTCTCATTCACCCATATCACCCTTGGACACTATGCCTCCACCACCTCCTCCTCCCTCAAACACTAATGATCCAATTTTGGACATTCCTATTCCTCACTTCATGGGTGATCCTTACTTCTTTGGTTTTATAGAAGCTCATGGTGCAAATTGCCCATGTTGTCTCTATAACAACTACATCATTGAAAACCTAAGGTTAGAGATTCTTGGTCTTCATAAGAGGTTGCATGATTTCTTTCTTACCTTGTTCTCCATGCCTCCTCCTCCTAGGAGAAGAATGATGATTTTCAAAATCAAATGTCTATAAAATAAAAGGTCAAGCCAAATAGGACAATGCATTCAAGACCTAGTTTAAGCTAACTTTATATTAGCTAGTTGTTATTTCCTTTCTTTTATTTCCTTTCCTTCGTGAGTTTTTTATGAAGATGGTTTATGAATTTAGTTTTATGTGTTCTAACCTATGTGGTCACATTAATCAACTTCAATTCATTTAAAATTGAACCTAAATCTATCACAACCTCTAAAAACTTGACTTAAAATTGGATCAAAATGTTATCTAAATATTTTGTCACCCTTTGTCAAGGCATTCTTTATGAATGTGTTGCTTTTATGCAACTCTAGCATACTCTAGTGCTAAAAGAGGTAAAAATCCAAGATTTGCAAAATTTTGAAAAAGTCTTATTTTTCTCCAAAACTTTTGAAAATCATGGTTTGTCGTCCACTGGACCCGACTCATTAGCCATTAGGCGGTTCCATATCGATATGGAACCACATGCTACCTTAAGGAACCGCGTACGGGAAAGCCACTTTTGGCTTACTTTTGGTCTTTCTTCTTTGACCACTGTCTTGGTTAAGATCTTTGTTTACCCAATTTGGCTAAACATTCCCTAAAAACTTTTGTTTTCATTTCAAATCTTTGCCTTGTCTACTTTCTTTAAATTCTTATCTTTTGGGAGTTCTTCTCTTCATCCCTCATAATGCCTAACTCTTCCATTCCTAACCTTGACATATCTTTGTCACAATCTTCTCAACCTAAAGCTTCTTCTTCTAAGCTTTCAAGGAAACCGAAAATCTCGGTTAAACCCATTTGGATCAAGAAGAACAAGAATTCTCATGATTCATCTTCTCCCAACTCTTCCAAGAATTCTTCTTTCTCTCCGATTAAATATTGGAATGAGACTTACTCTATAAATCTAATTACCGAAGAGAAGGAAATTCTTCCACCACCACCTAAACATTTCAACTCTCCACAACTCAATGACCTATCTTCTTTCCCTAATCTCACTAGGCATTGTGAAAACATCTCTTAGCCATTATCTCCCTCTCCACCAAACTCTCATTTTGATGGACCTCCCCCATCTAACGACTTTGTTTTGCATCATGGTTCCTCGTGTGCTTGTTGTCGGTTTCAACAAATTAAACTTGCTCATATCTATGACAAGCTAAATTTCCTTGAATTCCTCCTCACTCGACCTCCTCTTAAAGTTTTCATTCCCGTGAATAAAACTTTGAATGATGATTTGTCGTCTTTCTTTTCCAACTAAGGCACATTTTGTACTTTAGTTGTTTGAGTCAATAAAACTCAAGCAATCTTGGAAGATTATCACTATTAGAGTAGTCTATGCTTTGTGGTTTATTTTACATATATATATTTTGCTTTAAATATTCATGTTGTATGTATAAATATTTCTCTTGAATGTTATTTCATATTTGTGTAATATGAATGTTTTGTGTGTTATCTTTCCCGCTAATTCTTTTTCACACATTTTTTAAAGAGTTGACCATGGTTAAAACTCACAGTTAATTATGGGTGATTCCATAAATTCTAAATTTTAACCCCTTGACATTTTAATCATCTTTGATTGGTTTGGATGTTTCTTTTCTTCCTTTATTCCACCAATTGAACTATGATGTTGTCAACACACACTCTTTGGACATATTTAGCAAATACTTGCTTCTAATTTGAGATTTCTTTTCCTTATCCCTCTCAAGTTAGTTAGTAGGTAGTGCACATATATACATTGATGTTTCTTTTCTTTCTTCTAACCTTTGTGTAGCATGTCACCTTAGCTCATTCACTTGGTTCCCCAAGCAAGGGGGAGTAAGCACCAAGGGGGAGCTACTAGCAAAGTCCGTTTCTTTTCTTCTTCAAAGACTTGTGCTAACCTTTTTGCTTTGACAAAGGGTGAGAAATGATAGTGATAAACTCGTTAATAATTCAAATAATCTTGTATTTTACGTAAATGAGTTTATAGTTTGTCGTAAATAAAAAGGGGGAGATTGTTAATGCAAAGAAATGCCTAAAAACATTGTTAGTACTAACTAATCTTTCTTAGTTTTGATCACGACAAATTACAAAGACATTTATTGTCAAACACAATCATAAAACGAATTATCTAACAAACACTATCATTAAGTTATTAATCATTACACTAACATATCTTAATCATGCTTAGTGATCATAAAAGTGATTAGCCTTAAAACTCACTTTTATCAAATGTGACAAAAGATTTTTCATAAATTTTATTTTTAAGAAAATGTTTTACTAAAATGAAAATGTAAATTTGAATATGGCATATTCCAAATGCCATAAGAATATCCTTTGAAGGTTTAAACAGCCTCGGATATTTCAAATTTACTAAAATATACAAAAAGGAGCGGAGTCTACACTCCGCGGTTCCTTAAGTGCCTATGCGGTTCGCTATCGATAAGGAACCGCCTAGGTAGCTAAGGAACCGCCCCCAGCTAGCTGTTGGGATTTGTCTTCTATAAATAGTGGATCAACTTTGCATTTTCGTTAACCCGTTTTGGACATCTTTTAGCCTTCTTTCTCCTTTCTAGTCCTAATCATTTATAAATGATCACTTAATATGTTAAGTATGTTTACTTATGATTATCCTCTTGATCTCCTTCTTTACCTTGTCCAAAGAGAAGATCACTCACACACTTGTGATGTGACTAAAGATGAAGCCTTGATGAAGATCATCCTTTCTTAAAGATCTAATCATGTTCATCATTTGTTTATTTTTGTCTTGTGTAGATCCAATGTATTTGTAAATACTTGGACTAGTTGTGTTCATCCAAGCTAGTTATGAATACTTGGATTAGAGTTGTGTAAATCCTTTGCATATGTGTGTGCTTGGATTTGTGTTGTGTAGATCCAAGTTACATGTGTGTACTTGGATATGTTTAGTTGAGTTGTAATAAGTTGTGTTAGTTCTCACTAAACTATAAAGTGATGTGGTTATGTCTTGTGAGTTCTCTTTTTTTGGTAAAGGGAGTTACCCCGGTAAATATATTAACCAAAAAACCAATGTTAAGTACAAATGGATTACGCTGAAATACCGTATTAACCTCAAGCCAAAAGCTTGATCAACAAGTGCTTATGACAGGTCATAAATACATCAACACTAAGCTAACATTACAACTCGAAAACTAGTGTAAAAACAACATTAACAAACTCCAATAAGAAGAAATCTTGGAACTAGGCGACCACCCCACAACACCAGCAGCAACATAATGGGAGTAAAGGATCCAGATAAGGCTGCCTCCTTAAAAAACCTTTTTGAGAAAAACCCTGTGGGAAAAACCCCAAAAAGGAAAAAATAGTACAACCCTTACCCGGTACCCCCATCATGAGAAACACTCGAGGACGGAAGTCTCCACCGATCCAAAATAGCCAAAGACCATGTAGTCATCTTCTTGAATCTGAAAGTAATAAGCTTGAGACGAACAGTAGAAGGAATAATACTAACAAGTTTATCCATAGAAAGTTGTTTCCTTTTGAACAATCTAGCATTCCGTTCCATCCAAATAAAGTATACAGTAGCCACAACAACCAGACGAGCAATAATACTAGTAGTAGATTTTCCTTCTGATATTGGTATAAGAAATGCCAAAACATCATCTAAACGAGGAGGAATGGAATCCATACCACAAAGTACCCTAATACGCGTCCACACCTGTGAAGAATACAAGCACTCAAAAAACAAATGAGAATGAGAATCGGGAGTGACTTTGCACAAAGGACACCGTAACAAACTTAAATCCACAGCAGGCCCAACATCCATAGCCGCAACCAATCCTGTGTCTTTAGTTTCTGCTTAACAACAAGCCACATATGCACCGAGTGTCGAGGAATACAATGGGAGAACCAAACAACATGGTACCAAACCACATCCTGATGTCTGGTTCGCAGCGTATCCCAAGCCAGAGCCACAGAAAACGACTGCAAAGAACCACCACCATCACGCCATACAAGAGAATCCGGTCGCCCCTCCTCCAAAACGGGAACATGAATAGAGACGACAGCAGGAAATTTGTACACCCAATCAGTCGGCCATTCCAGGCGTTGTTCTCAATCAAGTCAGCAACAGTATCCTGAAGGGTAAAACTGGACCTAACAATATTGCGTACCGTAAGAGTATCACGTAATGGACACTCAGCAGCCTACCGATCAAACCACATAGACGCAGATTTACCATCATGAAGCCTATACCAAATAAACGGCCGCACACATGTCATAAGCTGAAGAAGCTTACGCCAACCCCAACTTACATCACCAATACAAGGAACATCCCAAAAACTCCTACCCCTTAACTTATACGAATGTATCCATTGAACCCA
The DNA here is from genome assembly GCA_025667525.1 of Glebionis coronaria. Classification (NCBI taxonomy): domain Eukaryota; kingdom Viridiplantae; phylum Streptophyta; class Magnoliopsida; order Asterales; family Asteraceae; genus Glebionis; species Glebionis coronaria. Next base: position 301,009,472 of record CM046878.1, on the reverse strand, counting down.
TAATGATTCCTTACGCGTTCGAAGAGACCAAATATGAGAGGTAATAAGAGCAGCATTAAAATCATCAAGCCTCCTAATACCAAGACTGCCCTCACTTTGTGGAATGCACGCATCCTCTCACGCCACCTTTGCTCTCCCCTTTTTCATCTCACCTTGACACCATAAAAATTTCCTCAAAAGCTGCTCAAGATCATGAATAATCCGAACAGGCAAAATAAAAAACTGAAGCCCAGTACAAGTGCATAGATGATAACACAGATTTAACAAGTTGAAGTCTCCCTACAGTAGATAGAAATTTGTTGCGCCAATCCTGGACCCGACTCTCCAACTTTTCCACAAGAACTTTGCAATCCCTATAAAGCAGCCTGGACGAGATAAGAGGAACCCCAAGATAACACACTGGCAGTGTGCCTTCCGCAAACGGCATAAGATCCAGAATACTAGCTTTCACATCAGGTGGAACATTACAAAAGAAAGTTGTACTCTTAGGAATACTTGGAACCAAACCTCACACATTTTTAAATTCTTCCATAGCATCCATAATGGTGCGAATCGAATCCAGATGCCCCTAGCAAAGATAAATAAATCATCTGCAAAACATAGATTAACAATACGCCGGTGCTCACAATGATTATGGTATAGAAACTCCTCCGCCATACGAACACGCCTCTGCATCAAAAGAGTCAAAACTTCCATAACCAACGTAAATAAATAAGGTGACAAAGGAGCACCCTATCTTAGCCCACGTTTAACCTTAAACCAGCCATGAAGATTCCCATTAATACAAATAGAGTAAGAGGCCATAGTCACGCACTCCATAATCCATTCAACCATCGTATTATGAAAGCCAAACCCCAGCAGAATAAACCTAAGAAAACCCCAATCAACAGTATCATAAGCCTTTTGAATATCCACTTTGAAAGCACAACGAGGCGGCCCAATATTCCTATGATAACTTCGCATTAATTCATGTGTAAGTAATATATTATCCGAAATCCTTCGCCCCGGAACAAATGCAGATTGATTGATATTAACCAAGTCCCCCAACGCCACTTTAACGCGGTTAGCAATAATCTTCGTGGTGGATTTAAAAATCACATTACAACACGAAATAGGTCTATAATCCGTGATTTTATTAGGAACAATCACCTTTGGAATAAGCGCAATAATAGTATGATTTATTTCTTGAAGCAACTTACCGTTATTGAAAAAGTCCTGAATAACACATGTAAAATCACCACCCACAATATCCCAGGCATTCTTAAAAAACGCAGCTGTAAAATCATCCAGACCAGGAGCTTTATCATCACCCATCGAGAACATAGCATTCTTAATCTCAGCATCCGACACCACCTGAACCATATCCAAAGCACGCTGCGCATCAAGAACATTAGAGAACAAATCCTGTGAATCCAAAGGAGTAGAAACACCCTCCAACCCAAGAAACTGCTCATAATGTGCTACAAACGCAGTCGCAACATCATTCCCTTCACACAACACATTAGACATGTCGCGCACCATATCAATCCTGTTGCGGGCATTCGAACACTTAACAATTTTATAAAAATAGGCTGTATTAGAATCACCTGCATCAAGCCACTCGATCTTAGCTTTCTGTTTTAAAAACCTTTCCTCATCAAGAGACGCTTCCTTAAACGCCAAAAGACATCGAGCATGAACTTCATGAACATCTGTATTTGATAAATTTAAGGCAAGAGCCCTTTGAGCCACATCAAGCTCATCCCTTGTCCGAATCACACGCGCGTGCAGATTACCATTCTCATGAAGAAGCTTACGAAATGGCGCTTTAAGATATTTCAGACGTCTAACCACACGATACATAGCACAACCCGAAACACTAGCATTCCACCCATTCAGAACAGCAGAACGAAACCCTTCCTTATAATAAGAAAACTAGAAAATTTGAAAGGCTTTGGCTTCGTTCTACTAACCTTAGGAATACGAAGAACACATGGAGAATGATCCGAAATACGATAAGGCTGAAACACCCCAAGAGAACCCGGAAACTCATCCATAAAAACCATATTAGACATAATCTTTTCGATCTTCTTAAGAACACCACAGTCACCCTGAGGTTTCTGATTCCAAGTGAAGTGAAGTCCAGTAGGATTAACATCCATAACCTCCATGAGTTGAACACATTATTTAAATTCACGCATAGCAATATTCGGCTCATACCCACCATAAGAGTGATCTTCAAGATTAAGAGCAGCATTGAAGTCACCCATCAAAACCCATGGCTTATCACGCATGAGATAAGCATGAGCAGCAAGATCATTTCATAATCCACGACGATCCACATAGTAGTTGGCAGCATACACAAAAGAACATAAAATGGTTTTCCTATCTGCCCGAGTATTAATCTGACAATGAATAACCTGTTCTGTTTGAACCATAATACCAACATCAACCATATCATCATTCCAACCAACAATAATACGAGAACCTTTAGTACACAAGCTACCATTCGAAAGCCACTTCCATCTCCTACACACCTTACGACATGTATCATACACAACAGATACATCAACATGAGACTCCAAAATAGCACAGACACTTAAATTATTCTCAGTAACCACCTGTCGACCCTCTCTCTACTTAGGGGACTGGTTCAAGTCCCGTATATTCCAAGAAGCAATACTAAACATTAAAAACATTTACATCAGGAGTGCTTGCCCCTGATTGAGAAGAATGCATAAGATTAGCCGTCTCATCATAAACATTTTCCACGTCCTCCTTATCATCGGAAACAATAACCTTAGAAGTACCACTATCCTCCTTATTAAGTGTAGATAAAGCATCATATGGATTAGAAATCACAATAGGAGTAGCCTGTGATAAAGAAGCAGCCTTAGACACCAACGACCTATTCGGATTAGAAGTCGACCCATGCAAACCCTCACTATTCCTCCCTGAACCACTAGATGACGTATTAGGAACAGGAGGTTTGCCCTTAACATTCTTACCACCCGCCTTTGGAGCATACACAAACTTCTTACCTGGCTGAACACCCCCTTTATTACTAACATTAGTTTTCTTCTTTTTGTTAACCACTTGCTAAAAACATCATTAACAGTTGCATCTTCTTTAGTAACCACCACCCTATCCGGACACGACTTAGTGGAATGCCCAAAAATCTTACAATTATCACATCTAGGGGGTTTCCATCATACTCCACCTTAATAGTAGCTTTCGTAAAACCCGTACCCTCCAATAACGGAATACCAACACTAATTGATTCACGTAAAGGAGCCTCAGAACTAACCTCAATAAGACATCTTACAAAACTGTTACGGCCCCATGACTCCTTACATATAGCATTAGTATAGGTATCCAACATTATCGGCTTACCCAAATAAGATCCCAGAATACTAATACCTTCCTCATCAAACATTTCTAAAGGAACATCATGCAATTTAATCCAAACCAGAACACGGCTTAATTCCTCCTTCAGTAAACTAGTATTCATCGTCCATCTCTTAAGAATAATCGGATTATTCCTAATCATCTAAGGTCTACCTTCAAGAACACTATCCAAACCCGTGCTGGAATCGAATTTGAAAAAGAAGAAACCTTTAGCGTTAAGCATAATTTTCTTAAGCCCATACTTCGCCCAATTGTTCTTCACATAATATTCAACCACAGGAAAAGCTTCACGTTTCCCAATGAAGTAACCATATAGCGTGTTTTCAAACCGATTCCCTACATTTTGAATAACCCGAAACTGAATAGAAATATCCACCCCTTCAAACACATTTTCCACTTGTGTAAATGTAAAAATATTAGTACCTTTCGAAGAGTCACTTTGTGACGCAATGCCAGTGTAGGACACGGATGCAACTTGAACAAACGGAACACCAGTAGCATCCATAGTTTGAGAACCATTACAATTCAAACCACTTACTCTTGGGGATAAGTTAATATTAGCACTTAGAATAGACGGACCAATAGACACGCTAATCCCATCTTGCTTCTTTCGAACCCCACAGCCCTCCCCAGCAAACAGTAACCCCTCACGATCATGCATACCCATATTAGGGTTTGCATCCACTTGTGACAAACTCGCATCCCCATCTAAGAATTTTGAAACCATAGGAGATGACATACTCACAAACTCATATTGCTGCTCACCAAAAAACGGGTAAGAAACACTCATCGGTTGACGCGTCGTGACATTACCTAGCATGGCAGAATTAGGGTTTGATGAAAACCATGTCTTGTGAGTTATCACTAAACTATAAAGTGATGTGTAGTTATGTTGTGTAAAGTTCTCACTTAGCTTCAAAGTGAAGAGTCGTGAAGATTAGTTCTAGCTTGGATTAGAACTCGACATCTAGCCTTGTGTCGGAAAATGGTGAAGTGGGCAATGTTGTGAAGATTGGTTCTAGCTTTGGATTAGAACTCGACATCTAGCCTTGTGTCGTAAAATGGTGAAGTAGGCGACGTTGTGTAGATTGGTCCTAGCTAAGATATAGGTCTCGACATTTAGCTTAGTGTCGGAAAATAATGTAAGCGACGTTGTAAGGTTTTCTCCGCCAAGAAGCGAGCTTGTGGATATCGTGGAAATCTCGACTAAGGTGTACTCGGGGAGTGGAGTAGGAACGAGGATAGAGCCTCGTTGCCGAACCACTATAAATCTTGGTGTATTCCTACTAGGTTGTTTCTTTCCTTACTCATTAATTACCTTCTTCATCATTACCCTTACTACTTATTGTTAATGCATTAGAATTGAACCTAATCATTATGCAACTAGTTTTCTAGTAAAAGGTGGCATTGACACTCATCTAATTGAAAGGAATTTTAAATAGGAGATAAACCGAAGTGAAACTATTCCACCCCCCCCCCCCCCCCTTCGAGTTTCTACAAATTATATCATATTAAACCCTAAAACACAAAGATAAATACCAGATCTTATGTGTAAAAGCAGTATTATGGGGTATTGTTTGTTGTTTGTGCTTTTGTAGGTAAAAAGATACAAATTTGATGCAAACACGGATTCCAAGGCATTTATAATGAAGAAAAGACAAAATAAGGACTCAAGATGACAAGTTAACAAGTCAAAGGACCATTCTTGACAAGCTGCCAAACTTAAGGGACTAAAAGTGTAAATTTGGTGTATACCAAAAAAAGAGTGTAAATTTGGTAAAGTCAAGAACAAAGTCAAAAGACCACAAGATCAAAGTCAACAAGTCAAAGGGTCAAAGCTGGTCAAATACGAAGTCAAAGGGCTAAGAATGTCAAGTGTATGAAGATTTGAGCTCAAATTATCAATCTATCAACTTGAGGTATCAAAACTGCCATTTTTGGAAAGTTCTAAAGAGTTCAATCCGTGTCAAGCAGGAAGGACCAATCAGAATTGAGTATTTTGGATAATTGGATTGCCAACTATGTTGCAATAAATGAGGAAAGAAGAACAACCGCCAAATCACAACAGTGCAACGCCCTTACCTTTTCCTCCAATAGCAAACCAACACTTCATTTATCCATACTGTTAAAATGGATAACGATCCGTGGCATCATTAGCCAATACCATGCTGCCATGTCACTTCATCATTCTCCAGCAATCACATAACGATTAAGGCCATTTCAAAAAGAGTGATGAACATGAAAAGTGATCAGGATCAAGAGTTGAATTCATCCCACTACTTCAATTAACACGTCATTCAGGGAATTAAAAACCCCCATTCTAGTCAAGAACGAATCATGAGCAAATACCAGATTGTGGACACTTGGCATTCTCCTATTGGCTCCAACACGTCATCAACATCACCTACTTCTCATCTCAGCTCTATAAACACCTTAGATTAGTTCATTTGTAACAAGTTAGCTAGAGTATGAAAATAAACACACTCTTTATATCTCTCTCATTTCAGTTCTTACTTTCCTTAGTTCAACAACTAAAAGGGATTGACAACCACTCTTAGTTAGTTGTTAGGCAGTTATAACTAACTTGTAAACAAACTTCCATTAATGAAAGCTCAATTTCACTCATTACTCTCATTCTCTCAAAGTCATACCTACACTACTGTTCAGAAGTTTTTAGTTCATTCATTGGCTTGTACTTGGCCAAAAGATCAAAGTACTAGCAGATTGATCAGACATAGATGGTGATGATGATTGATTGGTTTGATGTTGTGTTGAGTAGCTGAATTAGGTGGTGTTTAGTGTATAAGTGAGATCAGCACTCATTTCTGCATCAAAGGAGCCTTCAAGTTTACTCATAAGTTCTACTTTACAATTTCCCCAAAAAAACAAATCTGCATGCTAATTTCTTTGTTTTAGTGTAACTTTACCTGAAATTGCTTGATAATTGTTCTAATTGATCTTGTTGATTAGTTTTTTTATCTACTTGCCTTAATCTGATAGCTTAGTTAAGTTCACTTAGCTTAAATTTGTTCAAAACCAGTAACCAGTGTTTGGAATAGAGGCTTAGCTATGATTCTGTTGATAAAATTGGTTAAAAAGAGTTGTTCTATACTTACCAACTGATAAGAAGTAATATTGCAAGTTTTGGTAGTCAACCATAAAGTCAAACAGGCAAAAGGTCTTGAAAAGCTTTGCGTCAAAATCATAGTTCAAAACATGCTTATTTCAATCCTCTCGAAAATCTTCATTACTTTGACCCAGAGTGTGATTTTTGGTTCTAGGTGAAGCTTAACATCCTACCTTTCAAGATATATAAGCTAGACAATACATTTTTCTGATTAGAGTGAGAAATAAGCCCAAGAAAGTCTCTATAATAAGTTTAGTATTCTGTGAAGGCTTATTTTCATTTCTGGCTCATTCCTTTCATAAACTACCTCATTTTCTTTCACAAATTAGTTTAACAAGTCTTGAAAATAAGTTTGGACTTTCGTCAAACTTGGTCAACAAAAGTCAACGCTGGTCAACATAAGCTGAAAACAGCTTATTCGATTTTCTGGCTTATTTCTTTAGTGTTTTTGAAAATATCTTGGATAGGTGTTCCTTATTTGGGCTTTTGATCAGATTTTGAGAAAGATAGATCTTGTGCTTATTCCAATAAGCTAGACTCTTAAAAGTAGCTTATTAACATAGTGCTTATTGGAGTTTTAGTTCACTATAGCTTATCTCCTAAAAACTAGCTATGTCATATTGGATTTGCAAACTTTTGAAACAAAAACTAGCTTATTTGGTGCTTTTAATCCCAAGTTACAGCTTATTAATCAAAGTGTCCGTTTTTAGCTTAACAAGTTTTGGAAATTGCTTTTAGGTCCCTGGAAATTAGGGAATCGTTTAGTCTGTTTTAATTGGTTAAAAGGTTGCTAGGTTTTGCAAATTAGTCCCTGGTCTTGTTAGTTTGTTACATTTTCAGTTTGAAGTTTGTTAGTTTGGTTAACATTGGTTAGTAGTTGTTACATTTTACACTTTCAGTCCTTTTACTTTCTGAATTTACATTTTCAGTCCCTAAACTTTTATATACTTTACATTTTTTTAGCATTTTTACATATTGTGAATTACTTGGTTGTACATTTGGCTTTATATTTGGTATGTGCACGATGTTTCTAGCTTAGTATGGATACGTAGAGATATTATTTTTACCTTTTTACGTGGTTTTTGATAATTAGACATAGACTTCCAAAATATTATCAATCAAATACCAAAAACAATTAGTTAGCTTGATTTCTCTCGATTAATCAATTCGTGAAGATACCAAGAAATAAACGAACTCAAAAAGACAAATATTAAATGGCGCCGCTGCCGGTTCTTTACGTGGAGATTGATGATTGATTGACGGTTGCATATTGGATTTTGGGATCCGTTCACTCGTGAACGTTCCTTTTACGTATTATAAATCAAAAATATAAAAAAAAATCAAAAAGATAAAAATATAAAAAATAAAAAAACCAAAAAAATCAATTCTTTCCTAAGAATTGAACCAAAAAAATAATCTTTTTCCTAAAAGATTACACAAAAAGTATATTGTATATATTGGATTCACTCGTTTTTACGTACATACTATACTTCCATAAAAACAAATAAATACAAAAATATTTTTGATATATTATTATATGTAAATACATATACGTAGATACGAACAACCAATTTACCTACTTCCATAAGTATTGCCTTGGCAATACACCATACTTGGGGTGTTCTGGTCCCATTTACGTGTATCAATCAAACAAGAATAAAGGCAAAAATAGATAAACACTTTCAATAAGCAAGAATTCGAGAAATACGAACTATTAAGTGAATAGAAAGGTGTCTTTGCTATAAAATGCGAGCCTAAGGGACACAAGTACTTAAGAGCTTAGCGCCACCTCATTCCACCCGTTCACTAGTAAGTATTTCGAGAAGGAAGGCTTGTTGGGGGTTTTGCCGCCCAATTAGTACTACATATATATTATAATTTCTTGTGGATTTCACTATTGAACCTCGGAAGAGATAATCTATTCTTTTCCAAAGTCGACTGAGAGCTCCTCTCTCATTCCTCGTGTTGAGTTGCATGCGCACTCGAGCTCGTGCACATATACCTATTGGTGTACCACTTCCTCCCAAAAGGAAGAGAAACAAGAACAAAACCGTCCATCAAGCCGATAACGAGCATCGTGCTTTCGACAACTTAAACGAAGCCATGGACAATCGACCATTGATTGAGATTCTCCAATCCAATGTGGATGGGAATGTGGATGCTATAGTCATTCCTGAGATAACCGCTAACAATTTTGAGCTTAAGGCATGCATGATACAAATGGTTTCTTCTATAACTTTCTTAGGGAGACCTATGGATGACCCTCATGACCATATCAAGAGATTCATGTCCCATTGTAATACCATCAAGTATAATGGGGTACCTCACGACGCGATTAAGATGATCTTATTCCCTTTCTCTTTGGAGGGAAATGCTAGGAGTTGGCTAGATAAGCAACCCTCAAATAGCATTCTCACTTGGGACGACTTGAAGAAGAAATTTGTGAACAAGTTCCTTCCCCCTTCACGAACCACCGCATTGAGAAACCAAATCATAGGCTTTCAACAAAAGAGAGACCAAACCTTTAATGAAGATTGGGAAGAGTTCAAAGAGTTGTTAAGAAAGTACCCTAACCATGGTTTTGATCAAGTTCACCAAATTAACACCTTTTCCAATGGTTTGAGACCTCACCATCAAGATTCCCTTAACTCGGCCGTGGGTGGGAACAATCTTTCAAAGTCCACTCAAGATGCATGAGATATCATTGAAACAAAATCCATGGTTTAAAGTAATATGTATAGAGATGAGGTGGTACATGTTGTTCAAGAGAGTGCTTCTCAATTAATTTATAGTCAAATACTTATGCAAAACAATGAAATACTTCAACAACTTAACAAGAATCAAAAGATGAATCAAGAGATGTTTTAAGAGTTTATGAAGGTTTCCTTGAACAACTCTTCTACCAACAATGTCAATGCCATCATCCTATCTTGTGAGACATGTGGAGGCCCTCACTCATACTTGCAATGTGATAAAGTGCAAGCCTGTCAAGGAGAATGTTATGCTTATAATGATTATGGAAGAGAACACTTTAAACCCAACATCAATCATAATCACCTTTCATACAATTCTAACAATTACCTTGCTCCACCGGGTTTCTCTCCCCATAAACCCACCCAAAACCAACCAAATGCTCCACAAATGCTCAATAGAAACCAAGGTCCAAGAGGAAATTATCAAGGGAAAAACAACAATAGACTACCTAATAACTTTCAAAACCAAGGGAACAAATTTCATGGAAATAACCAAGGGTTTCACCAACTACCTCTACCTTTCCACAAACAAGGATATAATCAAGGGAATGGGCAAATGAAACCTTTGAACTACTTCATAAGATGAATCAAGAGACCAAAAGAAGGATCCATGAGAGTGAAAAGAGAACTAAAGATCAATTGAGAGCCATGCAAGAGGATACAAATAAGAAATTTATGTTGCTCTTAAATCAAAGACCACAAGGTGCTTTACCCTCCAACATTCAAACCAATCCAAGGGCAAATGTAAATGCAGTCACTACAAGGAGTGGGAAAACAACCATTGAACCTTCAATTCCTCCTACACCTCCTTTGGTGACTCCTACCACAGTTCCTTCTTGCGAGAAGCCTACACCTTCCAAGCCTACACCTTCTAAGCCTACACCTTCCAATCCTACACCAAATGATCCTTCACTTTCTACACCTATCATTGAAGAAACCCAAAAAGAGAGTCCTTCAACAAGCTGGCTGTAGCTTGCGGTTAATGTGGTAATTCGGCCACATTCCTTTATACTTCAACGCTTTTTTCGTTAATATATTTACCCAGGCAACCCTTTACAAAAAAAGAGTCCTTCAACAACTTCCACTCAACCTTTACCAAAACCAAATCTTCCATATCCTTCTAGATTGAGAAAAGAGAAGCTCAAGAATAAAGATGACGTTCAAGTGTCCAACTTTTTGAGGATGTTTAAGCAATTGAATATCAACATATCTTTTGCGGAGGCTTTAGCTTACATGCCCAAGTTTGCCAAGATGTTTAAGGACCTTCTCTCCAAAAAAGTAAAGTTGATTGATATGCCTAACACTTCATTAAACGAAAATTGTTTCACGGTGTTGTTGAAGACTTTAGCAACTAAACTTGGTGATCCGGGCTGGTTCTTGATTCCTTTAATTTCCAGGGGGTTGAGATATGCATGGCACTTTCGGACCTTGGTGCAAGCAATGATTTGATGCCTTTGTCGGTTTGGAAACAACTCTCTCTTCCCGAGCTCAGACCTACTAAAATGACACTTGAGTTAGTATACCGTTCAATAGCTTATCCGGTGGGGATTGTGGAAGATGTTTTTGTAGGAGTTGATAAGTTCACATTCCCTCGGATTTTGTAGTTGTTGACTATGACATAGACCCTAGAGTTCCCCTCATTGTAGGAATGCCCTTCTTAAGTACCAATCGCACTCTTATTGATGTGGCGGAAGGGGAACTAATTATGAGGGTAGAGGATGAGAAAGTTGTGTTTAAGTTGGGGAAAGTAACTAAGAAATCTCAAAGTTGTGAAACCGTTAACATTGTGGATGTTCTTAATAAGGTTTGTAATGAACACTTTCATGATGCTTTCAAAAGTGATAATGAGAACATTCCACATGTTGAGACCGTAGCCTCAATTGCTCCTTCTTTAACACCATTTGGAGAGAGTGATTTTCTCTTAGAGGAATTTGAGTCTAACTTTCTTGGAAATGAAGATTCTCCCATTAATTGGGAAGAAGATATTCTTACTATCCAAAAGTTACTCAATGAGGATCTCATTACTCCACAAGAGGTTACTAATGATGATCCCACATTAGTTCAACCATCTATTGAGAGTCTACCTTCCCTAGAGATTAAGGATCTTCTATCACACCTTGAGTATGCTTTCTTAGAGGGAGAGGATAAATTACCCATTATCATAGCTAAATATTTGCAAGATGATGAGAAGAAAAAGCTTATATAAGTTCTTATGAAGCACAAGAGGATATAGCTTGGAAAATATCCGACATAAGGGGGATTGATCCTTACTTTTGTACTCACAAAATCCTTATGGAGGATGATTACAAACCCGCCATCCAAAACCAAAGAAGGGTTAACCCAAAAATCCATGAAGTCATCAAAAAGGAAGTGATCAAACTCCTTGACGCGGGTATGATTTACCCAATTCCTGACTCACTATGGGTTAGCCTGGTGCATTATGTGCCTAAAAGGGGTGGAATCACTATTGTTCCAAATGAAAACAACGAGTTGATTCCCACAAGACTTGTCACGAGTTGGAGAGTTTGTATTGATTATAGAAAGCTTAATGATGCCACTAGGAAAGACCATTTTCCATTACCTTTCATGGAACAAATGCTTGAACGCTTAGCGGGAAATGAATACTATTGCTTTCTAGATGTATTTTTGGGTTATTTCCAAATACCCATTGATCCAAAAGATCAAGAAAAGACCACATTCACTTGTCCCTATAGCACATTTGCTTACAAGAGAATGCCTTTTGGCTTGTGTAATGCCCTAGGGACATTTCAAAGGTGTATGATGGCAATCTTTCATGACATGATAGAGCACACAATGGAAGTGTTTATGGATGATTTCTCGGTTTTTGGAGATTCATTCACTTCTTGTCTCTCCCATTTAGAACGAATGCTTAAAAGATGTGAAGAAACACGTCTTGTTCTAAATTGGGAGAAGTACCATTTCATGGTCAAAGAAGGGATAACTTTGGGGCATAAGATATCTAAGAAAGGTTTAGAAGTAGATCGTACTAAGATAGATGTTATTGCCAAACTTCCCCCACCTACCATGGTGAAAGGATTTAGGAGTTTTTTTGGGACATGCGGGTTTCTATAGACGTTTTATCTAAGATTTTTCCAAAATAGCTAGACCCATGACTCACCTCGTAGAAAAAGAGGCTCCATTCATATTTACACAAGAGTGTTTAGAGTCTTTTGAGATCCTTAAAGAAAAATTGACTAAGGCTCCAGTTTTGGTTTCACCAAATTGGGATTTTCCTTTTGAACTCATGTGTGATGCTAGTGATTATGCCGTGGGGGTCGTTTTGGGCAAAGGATTAATAAACACTTTCAACCTATAAACTATGCTAGTAAGACAATGACGGCTGCTCAATTGCATTACACTACTACGGAAAAAGAATTGCTAGCTATTGTATATGCTTTTGAGAAATTTAGACCCTATCTTGTGCTTGCGAAGACCATAGTGTATACGGACCATTCCGCTCTCAAATACCTTATGACAAAGCAAGATGCTAAACATAGATTAATGAGATGGGTTTTGTTGCTCCAAGAGTTTTCCATAGAAATTCGTGATAAGAAAGGAGCCGAGAATTTAGCGGTGGATCATTTGAGTAGACTTGAGCATCCTTTTCAAGGAGAATTGCCTCATAAGTAAATAAATGAATCCTTTCTACTTGAGGAACTATTTGGAATAAAATTAAGGTACATCACTATGCCGCTGACAAAGCGATTTCAACCACTGACAAGAGTAAATGAAGCGCTGACAGAATGAGCACTGACAAGAGATATTCAAGACAAGAGAAGTCCCAGCTACAACAGAATACTTAGTCAACACGTTTTGATATGTTAGGAAGATATGTATTGTATCTTGTATTTTCTATGTTTGTCCTGATATATCTTCCTAGAATAGTTGACTAGTTTGCTTATTGTACAAGACTCCTTATGTTATAAAAGGAGGTCTTAGGGTTTAGGTTTCATATACGTTTTATATATTTTCATTGTACGCAAGTTTCATTAATCAAAAGTGAAAGTTTGGTTTACATTATGTTTAGCATTGTTCTTGATTCTAAGTGTTAATTCCACTTAACACTTAGATCGATATTAACACAATGTTTCTCTACGTGTTAAACTTGATGTAATCTCGTTAACACAAAGCTAATCGATCTAAGTTTGAGATCAACAAGTGGTATCAAAGCTTCTTGAGGAACTTTGATCTAAAGAACCCTAAAACCCTAAATCTTTGAAAATTCTAATTTCATCCAAGCATCATGTCCAGCCCAGTCGTATCACAATCCTCAAATCACAATCTCAAAATTCCCATACTCGATCCTGATAACTTTGAGCTTTAGAAATTCAACTTTGAGCAATACTTACAAGTTGATAACTATATTCTATGGGAAGTTATTGAGAGTGGTAATTAATTAAATAAGGAAGCAAAGATTCAAACTGCTATTGATGCAAGAAGAACAGCTGGACAAACTAGTGATGATCTCAAGGCAAAGCCTGAAGATGGAAGAGTTGTTTTTGCTGCTGAAGTGGTAGATAGAAGGAATGACATGAAGGCCTTAAGCACACTCAAACTTGCTCTTGGTCCTAAGGAGCAACATAAATTCAGAAAGTATGAGTCTGCTAAGAAGCTTTGGGAAGCTCTTGAAGTCATCTATGGTGGTAATGAGGAAACCCTTAAGAAAAGGAAGAAGTAGTTGATGATTGAGTATACTATCTTCAAAGCTCGCCTTAATGAGAAGCTTAGTGAGGTAAGAAGTCATCTACAATACATCACTAGTAAGTTGGCATTCATGGGAATAGAGCTTGAAGAGCAAGATATCACATCTAATTTTCTTGGAGGTCTTGGTGATGCATGGGAGATTCATGCAAAATCTATCATTGCTACCAAGGCTTACAAGAATGCCTCCTTTGATGATATCTATAATCAATTGAGGACCATGGAACCTGAAGCCATTCTCAAACAAGGACACAATGACTCGCAAACCACTGATAATGTTTCACATGTCAGCGGTTTGGATGTTCATCCAGTCATTGGGTCAACATATGTCAATGGCTCAACTTCAGCCGCTGACACCTATAATGTTGGTTCACCAAGTATCAAACCAGCTGGTATTGACTTTGATACTATATGTGCATATATTTTTGCCTTGCCCAATGGTTCTCTAGTTACTTATGAGGATCTTGAGCAAATCAGTGATGTTGATCTTGAAGAGATGGACATCAAGTGGAGTATGGCACTTGCGGGCATAAAAGCAAATAGATGGAACAAAATATTTAGAAGAAGAATGACTTTCAATGGAAAGGAGACTGCTGAATTTGATAAATCCAAGGTTGAGTGCTATAACTGCCATAGGATGGGACACTTCATGAGGGAATGCGGATCTCCATGAAGAATAGATGCTTGAAAGAGTTCAAGCCAAATCATCAAGGTTGAAGATGCTAGATCAAAGGCTATGGTAGCCATGCATGGGATTGATGGACTTGGATGGGACTGGAGTTTCATAGCTGATGAAGTGGAACAGAATCAAGCCGTGATAGCTAACAAGGAGGAAGAGCATGTGCAATATGCTCTTATGGCCAATTCTTCATCTTCATCAGACAATGAGGTATATGATGATGCCTTTTATAGTAAGGGTTGTAGGTTGAACACAGAAAAACTTAACAAAGAAGTTTTAAAATATAAGTCAGATGTGTTTGATGTTGAAATTAGACTTGCAAACTATAAAAGGGGACTTGCTAATTCTGATGGGATGGTTGAGGAGTATAAGAAAATGGAATTTGACCTAAAAGATCAAATAAATGTTTTAACCAGAGATCTGAAAGTTAGTAATGATGCTAGGAATTCTTTAATAAAGTCTAGAGCAGAATTACAACTTAAGTTAGATGAAACTATCAGGTCTAAAAAACGTAGGGTTGAAAATTGAAAATTTTGAAAAAGCTAGCCAAACCCTAGAAAAATATGTTAGTGAGCAAAGAAAACATGGGGACATGTCTGGGATTGGGATGAAAGAGTATGCAGCTATCCCACTACCTGCTGGAAACTTTTATGGTGTCCTTAAAAAGGATCTCTCTTGGACTCGCATACCTGAACTTTAAGAGGAGTAATTTATTCCTCCACCACGCGTGCTTAGTCCAGTTGAGGAATATAGGAAAAAGGTGACTGACCTAGAACAATGGAAAGTAGCCAACCCTTTTCTATTTGTTAAGGGTGGACTGCTTAATGATGAACCTGTTGAAACAAAACCCATTGTAGTGACCAACCCCACCACTGGTAAAACTATTGACTTTGGCTCAACCCCAAAAAGTAAACCTAGTGTCAAGTATGCTGAAATGTATAGAAAACCTAGGTCACCTAAAAGTCAAGTAAGTGTTAATAGGACAGGGTTTTATCAGTCCAAGCCTAAATTTGTGTCTAAAAAGGCTTGCTATACATGTGGGAGTTTTTCACATTTGGCCTATAACTGTGTCAGCAGATACTTTTCACCCGCTGACAATAGGTCAACCATGGTCAAACCAAGACCTTTTGTCCAAACAAGTCCTCAGACCACTAGACCATCTCCTTTCTTCTCTAGAAGGACTGATATACATGGACAAAGACCCTTTCATAAGACAAATACTCGGTCTAACAGACAATGGGTTCTTGTAGCAAACCCTAATTCACCCACTGACAGGAACCATTCAGCCGCTGACAAGACCAAATCAGCTGCTGACAGATCTAGGTTTGGTATGAAAATGCCACAATTTGCTTCTGTCAGACCTTATGTTAAACCAAGCAATAGGTATTTAAAACCTAAGGGACAAGGGTCTAAAGCTTCATCCAGCTTAACATGGAGACCTAAACAAGACCAAAACCCTAATTCAAATGGAATTTCTATGACCTACAACAGATTTAAGTATCTTGAAAAGGTCACCACTAAACCCATTGGGGTAAATTAGGTGTTTAGGGCACAAAGGGATGAACTGGGGGTTGTTACAAGGAATAAATCAATCTTGTTGATCCACCAGATGAATCCAAGTCTACAAAGGCCTGGGTTCCCAAAGAAAACTAACTTGTTTTTTTTCATGTGTAGGGTATTCACAAATAGGTCAATGATTTTGGATATTGGGACAGTGGATGCTCAAGGCACATGACGGGGAAGGAAGATTACGTTACTGATTTCACTCCTATTAAAGATGGTGATAAGGTGTACTTTGGTGGCAGTTATGGCAACATTTCTTAAAAAGGCACACTCATCACCAACAACTTGAGGTTTGAGAAAGTCTTCCTGGTAAAAGAACTTGATTATAATCTGTTTAGTGTGTCACAAGTATGTGACAACAAGAATAAGGTTCTTTTCTTTGATACTGAGTGCTTAGTTTTAAGTAAAGACTTTGAGATTCCTGCTGACAAGTTCATAGAATTTAGAACACCTAGACATAAGGATGTTTATAATGTGAATCTAAATGGCATTAAAATGAATAAAAACTTGTCTTGTCTTTATGCTAAGGCCTTAGATGATGAAAGTAAGTTATGGCATAGAAGGTTAGGGCACATTAATTTTAAAAATATGAATAGACTTGTGAGACATGATAGCATATGAGTAGTGTTAGAATTACTAACTTATAATGACAATGATCTTGTCTCACGCTTAGCATGGAATTAAGTGAAAATCGAGGACGAGGAAATTATTTCTATGAAGCATTCACATGTTCTTATTCTTTGACCCTAAAAGTCACTTAATCGTGATGAAAACAATACATTATATCTAAAACTTATTAAGTGGTTAAGTTAAGTTTACGTTTCAATAAATGTCAAATAAATATGAATTTTGGAAGTGCAACGATACTTAATTCTAGCATTGCGAGAGGATACGGTAATGGTTTAGTATGGGGGAGTGATGAGACTCTAATTATACATAGTCTCATCGCTAAAATTGGGCTTAAAATGCGTAAATAAATCATAGTAACCTTGCAAAAACCGTTGTCATGTTCAATGTGTGTTTGTAGGTTTGGATATCGTGAAATGGCCAAAGATCACAAGAAACAAGCAAAAACGAACACGGAAAACGAAGCCTCACAAAAGAACCAGACCCGAATATTGATTTTCCAAGAAAGACCTTGAAAATTTGAAGATGTACAAGAATGGTCCCTCAAGTTTGAATAATCTACACTTTTTACCCATTTAAATCTCTAATATACAAGTTTGGTCCCTAAAGTTTCTAGACTTGACATAATCAGCCCTTGAATAATGGTCGAATTACAAATGAAGTCCTTATTTCAAGTATCAAAAGAATCAAGGACTAAAACTGGCAAGGTTGCAAACTTTTTAACAAAAGAAATCTATCCTAATAGTTTGCCATGTGAAGAAGTTTCATTTGCAAGTTTTTACAAAGTTCAGGGGTCACCTCCAAAACATAACCCATATCCATTCAATACCGACCAACCCACCATCCATAAACCTATACCCAGCCCAAAGTTTAAATTAAACTTGTTTAGTTTAGACGCGGTTAACACTTTTGTTAAACCCAAATCAGATCAGAACTTGTAACTTTTCACTAAACCCTTCCTAAATCCACCCCAACCCATTTCATACCCACCAAAGCCCAACCAAAAACAAGAGCAACCCTTTACTCAAGCCCAAAAATAAATACCCGGTTTTTATTAATACTAATTCAAATTAGCATTAGTTATTATCACGCGCCTAACATATATTGTTAAACCCCAACAGATCAAACCAAAACCAATTAACATAAACCCTAATTTTCTAAAACGTTTAATTCAAAGGGTTAATGTTTGATTATTTCCAGATCCCTAGTTCCATACTTTCTTAACATAACCAAACCCTCAAATCCTTTACCAACAACAACACATGGACTGTGGGACCCTCCCTTGCCCCATCACTTTACTCCTAAACCCCTAAACCAGACAAGATCGATGGTTGTGATCAAAGGTGTATCATCCATAACATTTCAATGGTATTGATCAATACAAATAGCTGGATTCATCACATGCTTCTACAAGATCACATGAAGGAGATTGTTGTCCAGGATTTAATTTATGAAGACCAAGGGCATTTGAGGAAATTATAACATTAGGGTTTCAATCCTTCATGTATTCTAGATTATTGTTAGCTCTAGTATAAATAGAATTATAATAGGTAGTTGTATTTCTTGTTCTACTTTTATTGTAAACCTTGTTAAATGAATATTTAAAGTATTTTCTAAGCCTTGCAATAAATCTGTGTTCCATTTTATTATTTGTTCTTTAAAATTCATGCTTTAAGTTTATGCAACTTGTTCTTTCACTTTCTATCAAGGATTTTTCTGTATAGATATTGGATAAAGTTTTTGAGACCCACTATTTACAAAGCTTTAACATTCTTTAACTGACAACTAAAGAGTGTTACAAGGTTTGTACGTTGCGTTAATAGGTTTGTAAGCTGTGTTACTTACATTGTTGGTGATTTTTCTTTGCAAAATTTTATTTTCTAAAGTTTTTTAGAAAATTCATTTTTCTGTTTATGGACCACTTACTGTTCACTAAGATCATTTAAGCTGAGTTAACACCTCAAGCTTGTAGGCACTTTACTGAGCAAGTTTTTCTTTTTTTTTATTGTGTTCCAAAACATGTTCTAAAGAAATAGTGCATAGACTGTTGTAGTCTATGCACTTGGACTATTGTAGTTATTCTCTAAAACAGCTCAAACAAGCTCATCCAAAAGCTCCTTTTGGGTTCAAAGAAAGCTCGCTGGTTGCATCAGCTTATTAGCTTGGTGTGACTGTGGATAGTACATCAAGCTAGGTTAGTAGCTTAGAACTCCCATAGGTTCTTTTTGCATAAAAATGAGTGAATTGTGGTGCTTCTTGTGCATGCACGTTCTTGATAGTTTAAATATTTGATCTTGTTGATTTTCATTTTTTGTATGATATTAGTAATTAAATACTTTTTGTTATTTAATTTGCTAAAGAATTTTTTCAGTTTTGAGATCTGTCCATTTAAGGAGTGTTTGGATTTACATGGTTTGAACTTTTGGGTGACACAAATTTGACTATCTATTGCATACACTTTCTTGATATGGCAGATAGTTTAGATTCATGTTTTATTTGAGTATTATAGTGATAAATTTGAATTTTGTAAGTTTATTCAAAAATCTGCCTTATGCTAGAACTATTTAGTTTTTAGATTTTAAGAGTTGAGATTTGGCATGATGCTAGTTTAGGGATGTTTATGTTTCTGTTTCATGTTAATTTAGAATTTCATAGCTTATTTAGTTTCTGGCTTAATTTGAAATTCACCAAAAAGTAAAGTACATCAGCAAAATAGCAATATGTCTAAGTTCTTGCTTTTCTTTGGTATGTGATGTCAATGATTGTTTGCCTGTTGTCCGATATCTGATGATGTACTAGTTATGTGTTTCAACTTATCAGCTTATATGTTGCTTATTTAGCTGTATTCGTGCTTATTATTGCTTATTCATTGCTTGTTATCACTCCCCACAAGTCAATTGCTTATGGGGGTGCCTTTGTCCAAAAAGAAAAAAAATTGGCAAAAAAGTTATAGCCCGGCTCGAAACCATGACCCCTCGTCGGGGGAGTTAAAGTTGTACCGGTGTGCTATCCTTTTTCGTGTGTTACCTTTGCCCATTCTTTTATTTAGTTCTTATTCCCCTCTGTATTTAATAAGTCGTGGCTTATTCAACCCTGCTTTTGGCTTTTTTATTAAGTTTACCCGTTCTTTTTATTTTTCCCTTAAAGTAGTCATCATTTAGGATTTTTAGAAAAGTTTTCAGATTTTTATATTTACTTTTACTATTTTTCAATCATTTTTATATTATGTTTTGGTTTTTTCATTAAAAAATAACAAAAGTTTTAAAATTTTCAAAAAAATTATTTTTAGCTTTTATAAAATAGGATTGAGGTTTACAAACATTAAAATCAGAAATTGGACTTTTGCTTGTTTATTTTTAATTTTATGTCTTTAATTAGAATTTAAAATAAACTAATAGTTAAATAAAAGGTTTAAAAATGTTTTCTTATTTTTTTCTTCTTCGTAATACTTTTTAGAATTAATTCACAAATTTTTTAGAATTTTTTATAGATTTTTATTTTTCGTCTCATTTTGCGTGAAAACGCGATTCGATGCAGTTTAGTTCTTTTTAGCGTAATCCGTCTTTACTTTTCACATCTTTTCTCTTTCCAAAAACGAAACTAATCTAAAAACGTTTAATTTGGAAACACAACCAACACCTCCTTCGAGAACGAACTCATTGTCGGTTTTTAAATACATTAGCGTTTTTCCTAAAACGTTATTCATCTTTATATACTTGACCTATATTTACTACATCAGTTATATGGGTGAAGGAACAACAAAGTCATCCTCAAAGGGAATGCTTTGAAGTGGTTGAGGGTTCACATCCAAGAGAGGACTTGGAGAGAAAGGTGATCAAATGTCATGCATTCTTGATTGGAATGAAGATGAGGTAGAACCATGTGAATAGTTAGTATCATGGGTTGAAGAAGTCTTGCATGGAGCAAGAGGTGGTGAGGTTGATGAGGAGTTTAGAATTGGTGTAGGAGTTGTCTTATTCCTAAGGGTAAGAAAAAAAGAAGAACCTAGCTTAGGTATCTTGATCTTAATCATAAGGCTTTTTCTTGCGGAAGAGTTTTTGGAGGAAGTAGATTATCTTGTGGACACCATGGTTGAATGTTTAAGGATTAGAAAGGCTTATAGATGGTAAGGAAGAAGAAGAACAATAATGTTTAAAAAGAGAAGAAGGTAAACCAAAGGCGTAATGGGATAAAAATGTTTTTGGTAAACAATGAAATTTTGTTAAGCTTAATTGGGAAAAGACTGATGTTAGCAAAAGTTTTATCCATCTTTACAAAGATTTAGAAGAAACAGTGTAAAAGAAATTCAAAAATACAAATCGTGACTCATTAAATATAACCGCGGCTCAATATCACTAGTGATCAGCGGATATTGGGTGTTGAAAAATGCATTTCCAAAATTTTTCAAAGACCCAGATTTTACACACTATATATTCAAGACAAATAGACAAACAACCAAGATCTAAATAGCTAAAGAACACATAATTGCACACAAACATGTTAATTGAAAGTTCAAACACATGCAACACAAAGTTAAGATTAAAATCTAGGCAAACCAAACAAAAAAGTACGATACATAATAAAGTGCATAAAATAAAATGTCTAAAACATGTTCAAGTTCAACACAAGAACAAAGACTACCATCTAAGTCTTCCATGAAGCTTTACTTCCTTTTCTTTCCAAACTTCTTAAGCATCTTTCCAATGGCTTTGAATGCTCCCTTTGTTTCAACACGATGCTCATGCAATTTCTCTCAGGTTTCAAGGTTAGAACGGTAAGCATGCTCAAGGTTAAACCCATGAGGAAGCTCACTAGAGAAGGAGGAAGGAGGATGAGTCATCTGGGGTAAACCATCCATCCAAGTGCACAAGGATGGGGAGGAGACACTCGGTGAGCCTACGCTAACACTAGTTCCACCTCCATCGTCATCATTAGATGAAGAGGAATCGTGCCCAACATCATAGGATGATTCCCGATGAGTTATTCTACGCCTACCAAAGTCGCTACTTATCTTTCATGGATAGATCTTTTGAATATGATACATCACACTATTGACATGCACATATATGGAGAGACCAAGGAGGGGGAAGTCATTATCAACCCTTTTAAAAAGGCGAGTGAGGAGCATGACATAAGGAAGGATAGTTCTCGGCTTATGGATGAAATAATGAATCCGTCGAGCGATAAAGTATGCAAGATTATACAAGATGGACTGAGAGATATAATACATCATATGTGCCATACATGCGGGAACATGATCCCGGTTTCCAACATGACAAAATGCATTCTCCCTAATTATGTTGTCCCACGAGATCATACGAGGATTAACGTCACTTACGAGTACTTCATAAGGAGACAACTCAGGTACCTCCATATAGATACTACGTAAACCGGATTCATCACGGGGTTCGGTGATGGTGGCAAGGATGAAATCAATATCTTCAACTGGAGTATCATATGTAGCATCATCGGTGCACGTAAGAAAAGAGTCAAGTCTCCATGCGTCGGTAAACCGACATTACCCAACATATGGCACTCGGAAGATTTGACCAAACTCTGCAAAGGAGTAACGAATGGGTTGACCATGAATTAGAGAGGTGATGTGATTTAAAATCTTGGGAAAGGTTAGGCATATAACGTTTAGTCTTTTGGTGGTCATTTTGATAATCCAAAGGTATTTTGGTACCTAAATTAAACAAAAACATTTCCACAAATCACTTCATGTTACAAATGAACTAGTAATAATTAAAACCATAGAAATGTGTTTAATCAATTACTTGACTAACCAAAGGATTAATCCTCATCATTCCCATGTTCATAATGTAACACTTTCATTATTGATGAACGGATATGAATTATGCACATCAACCATGAGTTTGAACATTAGTTTTCAAAACTTGTTTTTAGGTAAGCATTAACAACGCAATTACCAATTCGTAAGTGTTCATATCAAATTCAAAATTAAACCAAATTTCTTTAGTTAAATTTCATATTTGTTATATAAGTGGGTTTTATGAAATCTCAAGAAATATGAACCTAAAGGGATCATAACACTAAAACTATGGATACCCACATTCCTAATTTGGTTCTAATTCAATTTAATTTAAAAAAATCCCTAATTACGAAATTAAGAACCCTAGAACAAATTAGAAGAAATTGAATGGAAAAACTTACAATTAATTGATGATCGATGAAAGATTGATGAAACCCTTGTCTTGAAACCAATTAACTTGAGTGATTTTCAAGGTTTTAAAAGTTGTTAATGGTGGTTCTTCCTGTCGCGCCAGCAAAGAAGAAAGATATTGTGTTTTTTGAAAAAGTGTAAAATAATAAAATCTATATCATTTTAAGTCTGGTGGATCCGCGGCTCAATATTGATAATGAAGCGCAAAGAGCATCGCGACTTTAAGGAACCGCGGGCAGAGCCCGTGTAAAGTTCCTGAAAATGAAAGAAATTTTATAAACCAAAATTTTCTAAAATATTTAAAACATATTTTAAGCCTTTTGAAATTCATTGGACCACTTTAACATTAAGTTATAATAACTTAGTGAAGGATTATGAGTGGAATCGATAATCGAAAAAGACAGAAATTAAGAAACGACTACTCGTGAACAAAGACAAGAAAGAGAGAAACAAAGAGGAGTGAATCAAAGCCAAGTATCGTTGCTCAAGAGATGAATGACAATCTTCAAGTTGTTGAGACGAAGAGCTTGTGTCATATATAGCGGTTTATGACGTGCCTTTCCGACGTAAGACGAAACGACTTTGGTAATGAACGATACCAAGATCTTTTTGTTATATAGATTAAGAACACTTAAAATAAATGTCTTAAGCTCTTACAAAATATGAGCAAAGATATAGATTCTCTTTCTCTCCCTCGTGATCGGATTTAAATCATTGTTAAGGACTACAATGACAATATCCTTGGATTATTTCAATTCCAAATGTGTAATGTCCTAACTACAACATGTGATGTAGTTTGACATCTCAAAGGATTAATCAATCAACTTATAGATGAGCTCAGTTGCACACATTACACATAATATAGGGCCTACTTACCGTGAAGTTCCAAACCATATAAATCATGCTCGATATTTTAATCTATGACTAACTCATAAGTATCCGAGACCATGAAGGTTAAAGATGGTAAGAAAATAGAATCACATAGCACAAGAAAATGTCAAGGCAAGGATGCCAAGATCAAACACATAGTCAAGTAATGATCAAAGGGTGTGTGAGAGGACGAAAACATACCTTAGTCGTAAGGTGCATCCTTAGTCTTCAATGGACTAACACAACTATCAAACTTGATCATAGTATGCATATTAAGTCTTCTAAGGACTAGTAGAACATCAACCACTCTTGATATCATCATCCCATGATGTTTGAGATCAAAAGAGATGAGTCTTCACCAAGTGTAAGTGACTCACGATAACCATTTGATAGGTGTGTAAACACCCATCTTTTCTACCACTTAATTATAATAATAACCGGACCAAAACGTGTATTTTATGTCTTTTATGTCAGAATTATGCGTGGTTTGTGTTTTTGTTATGATTTAGGACGAAAAGGTTAAAAGTGGAGAAAACACGGAAATTCACGGGCATTTACGGACTTTTATTGAAGAAAAGGATGAAAGACGAAGTCGAGAAATCAAGAGTGCAAAAGGAACGGAAGTCCACGACCAATTCTGAAGATTTATCGAAGAAAAAGTCAAAAGACGGAAGTTTATCAAAAGCCGAAGAATTCAAGTCTATTTTATTGAAGAATTTAAAGACGAGTTCAAAAGAAATCCCAAGCCACAAGTCATTATAGTCCAAGTTTAAAGAAGATTAGAAGGAAAAAGGACTAATGGTGCAATTAATGAAGACTATATGCTTAAGGGCTTAATCTTGCAATTAACAAGAAAGGAAAGAGGGGAGGAAGCTTCCTTAATCCTCCCCTATAAATAGATTAGGATTGTTAACATTTCATTTTGTTGGCTAATAGTGACAATTAGTTCTTCCACTTTTAATTACCTTGTCATTTAAATACTTGTCCATTTAATTACCTTGTCTTGCACCTTAATTACCATTTAATTTCAAGTAAGTTTTTCTTTTAATTCTTGTTAATCTTTATCTTTATCTTGTTAATCTCATTCTACCTTTCTTTAATCTTTGTGTTGATTTGTTTATGTTCATGCTCTTAATTTTTGTTGATTTATTTAAGTGGGTTTTGATTATCTTGATCTTTATTGTTAGTTTTGTTGTTTTTGATTGATTGTTTATCATTAATAGTTGTTTATTTGTTTGTTTGATTTAATCTTGTGGTTGATTTAGATTTGTTTTGGTTAAATTCGAGCATACTTTATTCCCTTGTTCTTCGGTTCCATTTGTTTCTGATCTTTCCCGGGTTTCTGATCTCTCAGTATTCCGAACGGAGCAATTCATTGGTGGTCTATTCGGAATATTGAATATTCCGAATAGAGGTATATTCCGCATAAGCTCGATATTCAGCATAGTGGATTTATTCAGCATAGGAAGAAATTCCGTATAGGGATTATTCCGAGTTGCCGTTTATTCCGCATAGGCCAGAATATTCCGCATAAGCTGGATATTCCGCATAGGGATTTTATTCCGAATAGGTGTATTATTCCGAGTAAGGGAACTATTCCGCATAAGACTTTATTCCGAATAGGGACAGTTATTCCGGATAGGTTTTTATTCCGAGTAGGGACTTTTATTCCGAATAGGGCACTGTTCCGCATAGGAGAAGATTCCGAATAGGCCTGAGGATTCCGCATAGACCATTATTCCGAGTAGGGTATTATTCAGGATAGGTGACATATTCCGAATAGCCATTTATTCCGAGTAGGGGTTTATTCCGGATATGGGTATTTTCCAGTTTCTTTCCTTTTAGTCTTTAATTTTCTTAATTTCGAGCTTTAATTTTCCCGCCTTTTTACTTAGTCGCACTTTAAGTTTATTTGCCTTAGATTTATTTTAGCCTTGCCTTAGCTTAAGTTTTCATTTTAGTTGCGTTTTAAGTTTGCCTTAGTTAGATTTAAGTTTGTGTTATTTACATTTAGTGCCCTTTAATTTTAGTCGAGCTTTTAATTACTCGCACCATTTACTTTATTAGATTTAGATTTACTTAGATTGCACTTTTACTTTAAAAGTTTCGCACTTTTATTTTAAATACTACAACGACACATCTTTGTTTCACCAAAAACAATAGAGTCACATAGAGAGCCTAGATCAATTCGATTAGACCAACACACAACGAACTTAATCTTTTATACGGGGTGTCAAAAGCCTTGTATCACCAATCCATAATCAAGTTAATGATTAGCCTTCATGAGTACCTACACAAAAGAAGGATACAAACTAGTGGATAAATTTCAAGAGTAAATCTAAAATATATAAAAGCTACTAATAAGATCATAATCATGATAAGTTGATATAGCTTTTATTATAAGGTCAATTTTTAAAGGAATTTGTTTTGACCAAAAAAGAGACTAAGAGACTTTAGTGCAACCAACCCTTCTACGTAGCAGAGACCATGGACCGATCCAAGCTTTAAAGCACAATATACTTAAAAGATCTTGAGTAACCTACCCTCTGATACCAATTGTAGAAACTAGAATGGGGGGTTTGAATAGTTTCCCTAATTAAAAGTAAGTTCATCATTAGAAATGACTGTTACTTGAAACCTTATTTCATAATGGTTAGGCCAAATTCTAATGTCTCAAAACATTTTCTATATCCAGTGATTATGATGATGGAATAATAAAAGCAATGACAAGTATAAGTAAAGAGTAAGGAAAAAAACAACCTAAGGAACGACACCAATGATTTATCGTGGTTCGGCAATGAAGCTCTCTCTTCGTTCCTACTCCAATCCTCTAGTACACCTTACTAAAGATTTCTGTTATATCCACAAGCTCCCTTCTTGGCGGAGAAACCCTTACAATGTTGCTTACAATGTTTTCTGACATTAAGCTAAATGTAGAGTTCTAATCCTAGCTAGAACCAATCTTCGTCGCCCATCTTCTTTTCCGACACAAGGCTAGATGTCGAGTTATAATCATAGCTAGAACCAATCTTCGTCGCACATCTTCTTTTCCGCCACAAGGCTAGAGGTAGAGTTCTAATCATAGCTAGAACCAATCTTCGTCGCCCATCTTCTTTTCTGACAGAAGGCTAGATGTCGAGTTCTAATCATAGCTAGAACCAATCTTCACACACCTCTCATACTCACATAAATTTCTAGTTAAGTGAGAACTGAAACACTCATACTCACAGTTACATCACCTTGTAGTTTAGTGAGAACTATCATACACGACATTAACAGCTACACCACTTTAGAGTTTAGTGAGAGCTAATACACAAGACACATCCAAGTATACACTTATACCTTGGATCTACACAAGACTAATCCAAGTATATACATATACCTTGGATTTACACAAGACTCAAATGAACAATATGATGAACATGACTAGATCTAAGAAATAATGATCTTCTTCAAGGCTTCATCTTTTATCACATCACAAATGTGTGAGTGATCTTCTATTTGGACATATAAAGAAGGGGATCAAGAGGATAATCATAATTAAACATACTTAACACATTAAGTGATCATTTACTAATGGTTGGAATATAGAAAATAGATTAGAAGCAGAAAGCTGTCCAAAAAGGTTCATTGGAAATGGAGAAATGATCTACTATCTATAGGAGACAAGGTCCAACGGCTATCTCATTAAATAGGCTTACGACTCATTATCAATAATGATCCGCGGGGACCTATGATGATCCGTGGGATCTAGAGTCCGCTCTTTCTTCTTCTAGTGAAGAAATGCCATTTGGTAAAATCATACCTAAAAGGGATATTCTTTGGCCATTTGGAATATCTTAAATTCAAATTCCATTTTCCATTTTAATAAAACATCTTCTTAAAAAGAAAGTTTATTAAAATATTTTGTCACATTTGTATAAATGTGAGTTTTAAGGTTAATCACTTTTAATGGTCACTAAACATGTATAAGATATGTTTGTGTAAGACTTTATTATTAGCTTAATGATAGTGTTCGTTAAAGAATTTGTCTTACGGTTATCTTTGACGATAAAGATTTTTACACTTTATCAGATCAAAACTGAGAAAGATTAGTTATTACAAATAATGTTTTAGGCATCGATTGCATTAACACACCCAATCCATCACAATGAACTTTCTCTAAATTAGGCAAGCCAAAAGGAATAGGCAATAGTTAACCTACTTATACATCATTAGAAAAACGCAAAATAATAATAATAAAGTAAGTTCCATAGTGGCAATCCACATTCCTTGCCTCCTCAAAACTTGTAGGAAAATCAGGACTCTAGGTTGGTAGCAAATCAAGTCAACGGATCCTATGTCGCCAAACAAGCAAGCATGACCCAATACTTGGAAAAAGCGAAAGCATTAATTTTAAGGATTTAGAGAATTTTCAATCAAGGAAGTAACACGAAAAGAAAACAAGAAAGTGGATGCACTAAGAAAAATTGCATCCACTAGCTTTCCTCACTTATCCAAGCAAGTCCTGGTAGAAGTGTAAAAGAATAAACTATTAATCAAGGGGAAATCCTAGCCGTAGTAGAGGAAGAAGAATACAAGTATAAAGGGACTCTGTCGGCGGAGAAGAAAAAATCACGAAGATTACGGCTCCAGTTCAGGCAATATGCCATAATTAATGGATCCTTATATAGAAGGTCATTCTTGGATCCATGGTTGCAGTGCCTAGGACCGCCACAGGCTTACTATGTCATAAGGAAAATCCATGAAAGATCATGTAGCATGCATTCTGGACCAAGATCCATGGTATCCAAGGTAATAAGGTCCGGATACTATTGTCCAATGATGCACAAGGATGCAAGAAACGTTATAAAATATGTCAAGATTGCCAAGTTCAGCAACTAGTCCCAAACACCCCACAACAAAAGCTCACACCTATCTGGCTATGTTACGAATGTGGCACTTATACTGACAAACCCTTCCCGAGGAGTCTATGGAAGGTCAAATTCTTAATTGTATCCATCGATTACTTTAAAAAATAGATAGAAGCAAAAGTAGTGACAACCATAACAAGAAATCAAGTAAAAAGGTTTTATAGGTGATATTGCGTGCATATTTGGACTAGCATGAGAGAATGTATCTAAAAACGGAAAAAACAATTATGTGACAAGCCATTTAAGGATTGGTGCGAGAAACTAAATATCCAATAGCGTTTCGTGTTAGTCAAAAATCTAGAAACCAACAGACTGGTACATAGAGAAAACAAAATCTTATGGGACATCATAAAATCAAGGCTGGAAGGAAGCAAAGATTGGACCAAAGATGTTCCACGTGTATTATAGGCACACCACACCATGATCAAGACAAGCAACTGAGATACCCCATTCTCTCTAACTTATGGCACACAAGAAATAATACAAGCAGATGTCGGAATGCCAACATTGAGAATTATGGAAGTCGACATGGTAAGGAACAATGAGGCATTACGACTAAACTTAGACCTACTTGAAGAAAGAAATGAGAAAGTGGCAATCAGATAAGCAAGGAGTAAAGCAAAAATGGAAAATACTATAATGCCAAATTTCGCAACACAATGTTAAAACCAGGAGACTTTAATTTGTTTATCATATCAACGATCCAGTCATGCTAAAGATGGAGGAAAACTAGGACCTAAATAGGAAGGACCATACAAGGTAACGGGAGTACTAGGAAGGGGGCATACAAACTGATAGACTCTAGTGACTACTTTTGCGGACTTGGAATATTCACAACCTCAAAAAGGGTTATCTCTTGAAGTTACTAAGTGTTCAAGTAAGCACCCTGCCTATGTAGGTAGCGGTTGACTTTCACCGTTGGCAAGGGCACCTATTAAATTATCTATGTATTTGCTCTTTTTCAATTAACAAAACATGAAGCCTAACTAACTTCACAAACTTTTTAAAATTTCTTTATTTATTTACTACTTCGTAAATCTTAATGTATATATCACAACGGTAAGTCACGTACACACTATCTCCAGATAACAAAAGGTCGAATAGACTAAAAAAACTCAAGTACATAAGAGGTTCGCAAGCCTAATATTAGGAGAATAACCCACAAATATTCACTAAGACTATCACGTTAAATGTACAAGCACGGTAGTAAACATAGCAATCAATTAACTTTAAAAAATAAACATGAGATATTCATAGTTGTTATAAGAAAAAAGCAAGGCCACAACCAAAGAAAGCATCGTGCAAAGGGGAATATTTACTGACATTGTTCAAGTACAACCGCAATCAAGGACACATGTTGTGAAAACACCCTAAATTTTAGGATTTGTCACTTATGACTGTTTGACGTTGATTATGTGTTTAGTGTGCGTTTATGTGCTATATGTTTATATTTGAGCCTTTGATTGGATGTTAGACATCCTTTATGTAGTACGTGGTACATTATATGATGATACGATGAGGATAGTTCGTGCTCATTAGTTCACATGGATGTGTGTAACATCCCGCCTACTCAGACCATAATATTGTCCGCTTTCCCGCAAGCTCACGGCTTTACTTTGTGGCCCTCTTGTGAAGACTTCCCGGCTGGTCACCCAAGCCAGTATTACTCTTCCATGAGCATGCTTAACTGCCAGCTCCTAAGAACCCCCTTGCAGTAGAACACAAAACGCGTTGTGTCATGAGAAGGCAATTGTTATCTTATGAACCATAGATCTCTCCTGGCCATAGCCGATGTGGGATTTGCCTAGGGTGTCACAATTACCCCACCCCCCCCCCCCTTTCGGGACTCATCGTCCTCGATGAGGTTTGCCCCACTATCCCGAACGACTCAAGAGTGGATCTGATACCACTTGTAACTTCCCGCCTACTCAGACCATAATATTGTCCGCTTTGCCCGCAAGCTCACAGCTTTGCTTTGTGGCCCTCTTGTGAAGAGTTCCCGGATGGTCACCCAAGCCAGTACTACTCTTCCATGAGCACGCTTAACTGCCAGTTCCTAAGAACCCCTCTTGCAGTAGACTACAAAACGCGTTGTGTCATGAGAAGGCGACTGTTATCTTATGAACCATGGATCTCTCCTGGCCACAGCCGATGTGGGATTTGCCTAGGTTGTCACAATGTGACTATGTAAGAATATGGTATTTTATGAGGTCATTTTATGTGTACGTAAATAGCTATATGTATTATAGTAAATCGTATATTTACGATACGAGGTTTACTCTTTAGAGGTCTCGGACTAAGGATTTAGTGTCGGGAATAATTTGCGGGTTAGTTTTAAGTTATTTTAAACTTAGTTATTTATTCATTAACTTAGTTTAAGAGTTTGTATAAAATTATGTATTTTACGTATTTTACGGTAATCGCGTAAAATTGACTAGTTTTACGGTTTTAGAGTTTTCGAGACTTTAGGAGCTGAAATAAATAAGGTAAATTAAGTTAGTGTTATTAATACTTTAATTAATAATAAAAACAAAAAAATAGAAAAGGGTCAGCATATATTGCGATCAGAGAGAAAAAAAGGGAAAAATGAAACAAGGTTTTTGTATTGGGCTAGGATTGTTTAACTAAATTACATAAAGCCTTTTAATAAATCAAAACACACATAAAATCCCTGGAAAAAGAATTCGACGACTACAAGAGTTTTTTTAGGATTATCTATAATATTTCATCTTTCATTAAATCTAAGGTAAAACCCTTGTTCATCTTTTCAATTTAATTATTATATGATCATTTTTTATCAATAGATCATGGATTTAGGGTTAGGTTTAATATTAATTCGGTAATTTAATTATTTAAACATGTTAAGATTTACTAGTGTTGAGAATTACACATGATTTGGGTAATTAATTAGATTAGCTGTGGTAAATTCGTTTTTAAAAACATGGTAGAATTTTGTGTCACTTGTTTTGATCATATCTAGAGTTTGGTAAACTTTCTGAAGTCGAATTTGCTGCTCACTTGAAGGTATTTGAATAAGCTTTTTAACAAAAGAAACGAGAGCTAAATTGGAGGTGGGAAGTGGGTCAAAAGTGGGTTACAACAGTCATATGTCAAAATTGTTTTTGGAACAGCCTGTTTACAAATAATGTTTTGAGTTGGTTAGGGTACTTAGGGATGATATGGGACATTAATATGAGCATGAGACCTTGTTTATATGTTAAATAAAATTTATGGAGAATGTCTAAGTGATTGGAATAGTTTAAGACCCTCTGCTCATAATAAACTTTTGATATGTTAAAAATCAGTAAATTCTAGATAGGTAAAAGTATATATATATATATATATATATCGAGGCCTTAACAGTAGCCTTAAGGTTGGTAAAAATTGTGAGATAAAGCTAACACATGTATGGTCATAGGGTTTTCTTTACAGAAGATGTTATTTTTTTAAGGGGGAGTTCGTTCCATAGTTTGGAGCATGAAAAACAAGACTGTTTTGAGTAAAATAAGAACGGGTTAGGTTATGAACTTAACATAGTTATGGGACTTATAGAGGGGTGTAATGGTATACTTAACGCATTAAAGTGAGGCTAGAATGTATAAGAGAGTTAGACATTCATCATAGATTGATGAGCCATTAAGGTTTATTGGTTCATGTCTTGATTATATGCATTATTGTGTTTAAATTGTGCTAGTGTGTGGGAATTTAGAGAAGCTCTATCAGGCGAGTTCATAGTTCCATTTTCAATAAGTTTTTAATTTTTTTTTTCATTATGGGATGGATATGACACTTTTAATGTTTTTAAATGTATTGATACTATATTTTAAAATGTGTGGACATATATGTGCTAATGTGTGTGACATGCGTATTTATGTGTTTTGTTATTTGTTTCCTATATGTGTTTTGGTATGTGTTCTAAGTTCGTGTAGTTCTGTACGTCGTCTCCTTGGAGGCAAGATATCTCAATGGGGATATGGTTCATCTTCCACAAGGGGTGTGGGAAAGATCTGGATACTGTAGTGCATTGTTCTTATTGTGTGTACTGATATTTATAGTGTGTTTTGTGAATTGTAGATGTAATTGGTATTTGAATTGAGTTTTGTTGGTAGTTTTATGTAACATGATTTTCACGTTATGGTCCGTTGATTTAACTTGTTTTCTTCAACTTACTTACAACGGTTGACAAGGTTTCTTATGATCTTTTCCATAATTTAAACCTATGTTCTCACCAACTTTATGTTGACAGATTTTAGTGTCATTTTCAGGTGAGGTAGTTGTGAAAGATGATGTTAGAAGTGGCTAGAGTTTAAAAGCTGCTAGGATGCATTTTGGGGAATCTACTTCCTCTTAGATTTATTTTGTTATTTGAATAAGTGAAACTGTTAGACACCTTTATTTTTGAATGTTTGCTTATTTGTTTGTCTTTGGTAAGAGGTAGGACTTGTTACCTACTTACCTAGACTCCTGCATTTGGTTGAGATATTTTCACGACATTGTGTCGCCATTTATGACTTTATATTTGCATTTTAGTCTTCTCTATAAAGACACCGTTTTTTGTGATGATATCCATACATCTCGCCTCGTGTTTTCGCCACGGTGAGGTGTGACACATACACCCGCGGTAAAACTAAACGACATAAAGTGCAATTATTCAAGTATAGACATCTGTAACAAAAAGGCCACAGGCTGCTACGACAAGGATAACATAAAGGACAAGATGCAACACACTCAAACAATGGGATGTAAGATAAGGTCCACAATATGATCTAGTTATGTGTCTAATGTACGTCGTGTAGGCTATTAATTCTATTCAAGTTTTAAATTTACATTTTCCTAATTTAACCTTATTCACGTAATATAACGCCTCTAATAGGGGGTGTACCTTGGTCGATCTTGGACCAGTTTGGTAAGCGGGGTGTCGATCATTAAGAGCGAGAATATTAATTCTTATGTCTACCGATATTTTATTTATTCTACCTATGTTAACCTAAGGCTTAAGTATACTAAACCTAACTAAGATAAAATAGGGTTCATCCTAAGATAATTACATGAACTATGGTAGCTGTACGAGTAATGATTATATAAGTCACGTAAGAGAGAACGTAGAAGCAAGTCGAGTAATGTCAAGCCTAATGTAGGGAAATGTGCTAACCATATTCCCGTTAAGCTAATCTTGGTCTTATTATAAGTGAAATGATTGAATTAACTATCGTGGACATATCAATCCTAGATTAAGGCGGTACTTCTTCTTTAAACCCAAATACGCTAGACCTATCACGAATACGTGTATCCGCATAAAGCAAATCGGTGTTGGTTATAATCTATCTTAGAAGGGCAAGTAATGAGTATTATTTCTACTTCTAGCTCATCGAGACTTTATCCACTTACTGCTACGGCTATTATAGGGTAGTAGCTCAATTGTTCCACTCAGTGTGTAAGGATTATGGTTAATGCTAGAAAGGTCACCTGCTAGTCTAGTTGGGCACACTAACTTACAACACACAAGACATTATTTGTGATTCTATTATTCCACCTATATAATCACTAATAAAAGAGGAGAGCTTCCTAACGCTTCTAAGGGCACTAGGATTAAGGTTATGTGTTAAGCACACAAGTGGGTATGGACAAAAAAACACAATTCAACACACTCATGAAAACTAAGCAACAATCAAAATAAAAAACCAAACATTAAATTATCTTAAGCATGGCTAACACCAAAGGTGTTAGCCTTTAGTCATAGTAAAAACATGAATAAAACATCATACAAATGGTAAAGGTAAACTAAACAGTTAAGAACAATACCATAAACCAAACCCATGATCAAAGTATGTAGATTACAAGAGTTTCTCAATGTTATGTAGAGATTTGCTTGACCTTATTTGCTCTTCTTAGCTACGAAGAGCTCTTCTTTGTGGTTATTTAGGTTTCTAGCCGATTATGGCTTCCATCATTCTCCTTAAATTCGTCTGTGAGTTTCTCTTTATATAGGTTGTCTGAGCCGACACCCATATGGCGTATTTGAGGGTCAAATACGGTGTATGTGTGAAACTAGGACTAGGGATCACGTTATTTCTTTATATAACTCTCGGTATTTATCTTCATTCCTTCATATGGCGTCCTCGTCCTCTAGATGCGGTGTATGTTGGTTTTAGTCCGTAGGCTTCTTGTCTATATGACTTCTTGATGCGTATTTTATTTTAAATATATTTTTATCAAGTTTTAAAGTTTTAAAACTCTGATTCACCTACAAGGCACTAACGGGCAGAGAAACCGATCGCTTGAAGTATATTGAATGGTAAATACGAGGTCGTCCAAAGATCTAAATGTAAATTTGGTTTAGTTTGGAAATGTCACGAAAGTAAATAAAGTTTATAAAAACTAAAAATAATATAAATGTTGGAAAAGTAAATAGCAGATAAAATCAATAAGGATAAAATGGATGGATCTTCACCTTTGATACAAAATGGAATAGCTGATTTCATGTCTGGTTGAGCGATGGTTGATGTTACAAAACGTAAGTGTATTAAATGTATGACTAAGTGTGCGGCTATTGGATATGGGTTTCTCTATTTTTTGTTTTCTTCTTTCTGGGAATTAGAGGAGGACACGGTTACTTTGCTAAAGTGAATCTAAACGTTCTCCGTGGTTCAGGATATTGGGGTACGTGCTGATTTTCACATTTTTAATAAGATTAGTTTTGCCATAGCTAAATGAGTGGGAGCTCAGATAGTGTCTATGCTTCCCACTAACTGTCTTCTTTTGGTACACTTGAGGAAGATGTAGCAACCTTACTAAAAGCGGATCAGAAGATTTTCCGTGACTCAAGACATTGGAGCACGCGTGGCTGTTCACATAATAGGATCGGTTTTGTTATTGCTAAATGAGTGGGGGCTCAGATAGTATCTCGGCTCCTAACTAACTTTTTGTAAATCCTATTATTCTAATAAAGTGATATTATCATAAAAATAATAATAATAATAATAATAAAATAATAATGATAATAAGGATAGGATTTATATTGGTGCAACGCGTTGCTGTTCACATTTTTAATAGGATAGGATTTTCTATAGCTAGAGGAGTGAGAGCCCAGATAGTATATTGGCTTCCCACTAATATATTATAAATCCTATTATCTTAATAAAGTCATGTTTCATTTTCCTCGCTTGGGGAATTAGAGAAGGATGCAGTTGACTTACTAAAGCGGACTCGCAAGTTCTCTATGACTCAAGACATTGGAGCCCGTGGTGCTACTCATATTTTTAATAGGATTAGCTTTGCTATAGCTAAAGGGGTGGGAGCTCAAATTGTATCTCGGCTTCCCACTAACTTTTTGTAAAATCCTATTATTCTAATAAAGTGATGTTAAAAAAATATAAATAATAATAATAATAATATCTCGATTTTCCACTAATTTTTTGTAAATCCTATTATTCTAATAAAGTGATGATGAATATATAAAATAATAATAATAATAATAATAATAATAATAATAATAATAATAATAATTTAATTAACACAA
The DNA here is from genome assembly GCA_025667525.1 of Glebionis coronaria. Classification (NCBI taxonomy): domain Eukaryota; kingdom Viridiplantae; phylum Streptophyta; class Magnoliopsida; order Asterales; family Asteraceae; genus Glebionis; species Glebionis coronaria. Next base: position 300,973,128 of record CM046878.1, on the reverse strand, counting down.
AATGTGATACTTTTATCTTTTATATAATGAGTTTTTTATTTAGAAACGAGTGAAAGGTTGACAACACAATATATAATGTTATGCACGATATTCGACGCATATTTGTTTTACAGTCAAGGATTTCAACGAAAAATTAAGTTGATATAGATCTTGGTGGAGGGTGTGACATATCCGTACGTCTTGGGGATATGTTAATCTATCTGTAGGACGGGGCCTTGATGTGTGTGTGTGTTTAACAGGATCCTCATTTTGACGTAGACATCAATGGTTGATTTTGTGCCATGTCGTGTGATGTTTGATGTAGCACATCGTAAACGAGTCTAGTATGAGACTAAGTGTTTAGACATTAGATATGACTTTTTCTTTTTTTCATTTTCTTCGCTTGGAGAATTAGAGAAGAATGTGGTTGCCTTATTGAAGAAAATCCGAAAGTTTTATATGACTCAAGAAGTTAGAGTGTGTGACGCTGTTAATGTTTTAAATAGAATTAGTTTTGTTATAGCTAAAGGATGAGGGCTCAAGTATCGCTCCTTAATAACTTTTTGTAAATCCTTATTAACTTTTTTTAAATCATATTGTATTATTCAAACGGCTGAATCTACTTTTTCCATATCCACTCAACAAATGGCTTTGTGGAAATCTCAAATGGAGGACCATACTTATGACTGGCTTAGGGTGGTTCCGATCTCTGTGTTGGACAAACTATGAACAGTAGGACTTACAGGTGTGTATTATGCTATCAGTTGGGTGTTCCATTATTTTCTATACAGAAGTCGTGCTCAGCTTGCTCGAGGGTCTTTGTGGGGGATTTTTATGGCGACCAAGCAGTATCTTGTGTTGTTATTGTTGGTATCGAACATCGGCATAACTGTCGACGTACAGTCGGTAATGGGCTACGCCCGACAGGCCCACGGCCTACACACACCTTACTTATCCTATAAGAAACCCTAAACCTATATAAACAGGGGTAGGGGTCTCATTATAAAACAGGTTATCTCTCATAACTACACCTTTCTTATACTTTATCATCCCGATACTTACTTGACCGTCGGAGGTGCACCCCGGGGCTCTGGCCTCGGGTCTACGTCTAACCGGTTTACCTTTGTTTGCAGCATTACTTAGGACCCAGGAGAGTCGTCAGACCGGCCTAGCCGAATTATGCTTCAACAAGTTGGCGCCATCCGTGGGACCCTGACTAAACCAAGTCTCGTGTTCTCATACTACCGGAAAACAAAAATCCGTGCCAAATATCGGTAAATGTAAAACCTTATTATCTTTGCTCACTGATATTTTTTCATGTAAAAGCATATTGGATATCGGCGCCGTTCGCATGATTATGTGTATACAAATCTTTTATGTCAAACATATTTGCTTATTATGCTATATCCGAATATAAGCATGTATATAGATCATGAATTTTTATTGCTTAAGTATATAAATCATGCACACATACGTATGTCAGATCCATGTGAAGGTCGGTATCCATGCGAAAGTCGGTAACGCTTAACCTGTTCTATAACATGTTTTGCGCATATACGTTTACATAATTAAAGTGACGACATGTATACTTTTTACAAAAAAGTGCTATCAGGAAGTGCGCATGTGATGGACACACAAATTTTTACCAAACATGCGAATAAGACCCATCAATCTTATCTATAATTGGAACGTAATTTCGAATAACTGTCGTAGTATGAATTTTTTCCAATACATAACGGATATACAAATATTTTTCCATAATATATGAGGGATGCATACAAATATTTTTATTTCTTATGTTGTGGTCATGGCGTGTCCAGCCGTATCTGTCCGCATATTCGGGTATATTTTTTATTTTTTATTGCGGTCATGAGCCGTGTTCTCTTGCATTAGTCCGCACATCTGGAGATATTGTTTATGTTAATAAAATATTACGGGATCTTTTAAATTTTTACAAAGATATTTTGAGATATCTTATTTTTAAATAGGTAACAAAATATTACCCGTATCTTTTAAAATTCAAAAAATATTATCAATATTTTTGTTATTAATAAAAGATATTAGGTATATCTTTTAAATTGGTAAGGAGATATTTCATATCCTTTTATCTAATTAAATATGTTTTTCATATATGTCGCGACCCGACGTAGTAATATCGTGATTCGCGGTCATGACTCGTCTGCACATTCAGTAATATTCTTATTTTTTATTCGCGGTTATGGTCCATCCATCCGCAATAGTCCATACGTTGGGACATATTTTATCTTTATTTTTATTTTTTATCTGCGGTTCTGGCATGTTCAGCCGCGCTCGTCCGCACGATAGTGCATATATTATTTTTACTTGCGATCGGGAGCCATGCCCCAGCGCGTTAGTCCGCATCTTCGGATATACTGTTTATGTTAATAAAAGATATTCCGCATATCTTTTCAAATAATAAAAGATATTCCGCATATCTTTTACGTTAAATGTCTGCATCCTTCAATACATATCTAGATAGATATTTTCATGTCTAGTATTAAGTGATTACTTATTATACATATATATATATATGCTAGTCCGTACACTCGGGTATCTTCTGCCTACGGGCGTACATGTACTTATCGTTCCTAAGCGGAATAAGAGGATTGAGTGAACCTAATAATTCAACTTGTAGTGTAAGAGGGTTGCAAACCCAACGACCACAGATCATGTATCCTTGTTAGACACCTTTCTATCAAGACGTTGTAGTAAGTTACGCAAACCACATGACTCATGATGGACTTGCAAAAGACACACTGTGCACGTCTAACAATATTTTGTCAAAACTTTGGCCGTCCTTATGGTAGTAACGGTACGCCGCACGTAATAGCATAACGCATCCCATAAGTTAGTTAAGATACGTCTTATACTATGTAATAATTCGCGGTTATGGCAAGATCCATCCTCGTTGATTCGCACGTTCGAACCCAATTTCTATCTTTTGTACGCAGTTATGGTACGTCCATTCGTGTTGGTCTACACGACCGTAATTTTTTGAATACTTGATTAAGTTTAATACTACTAATCGAGTGTAGCACCATTAAACTTGGGGGGCTACCAGGGTATACTAATACCACTATTTCTGTGCATGTCACGCAAATATCTTTGGATATATTCCTTTGCCGTAGAAGTTCGCCTTCTGTCGGTTTATTCCTTTGCCACGGAAGTATCTCTTCCATTGGCTTATTCCTTCGCCGCGGAAGTACTCCTTCCGCGCGCTTAATTCTGCGCCATGGAAGTATCTCTTCCATTGGCTTATTCCTTCGCCACGGAAGTACTCCTTCCGCGCGCTTAATTCTGCGCCATGAAAGTATCTCTTTCATTAGCTTATTCCTTAGCAGCGGAAGTACTCCTTCCGCGCGCTTATTTCTGCGCCACGGAAGTATCTCTTCCATTGGCTTATTCCTTCGCCGCAGAAGTACTCCTTCCGCGCGCTTATTCCTTTGCCATAGAAGTATCTCTTCCATTGGCCTATTCCTTCGTCACGGAAGTACTCCTTCCGCGCATTTATTCCTTTGCCATGGAAGTATCTCTTCCATTTTGGCTTATTCCTTTAACGTGGAAGTACTCCTTCCACGCGCTTATTTCGGAGAAATGGAAGTATCTTTTCCATTGGCTTATTCCTTCGCCGCGGAAGTACTCCTTTTGTGTGCTTGTTTCTGCGCCATGGAAGTATCTCTTCCATTGGCTTATTCCTTCGCCGCGAAAGTACTCCTTCCGCGCGCTTATTCCTTTGCCATGGAAGTATCTCTTCCATTGGCTTATTCCTTCGCCGCGGAAGTACTTCTTTCGCGCGTTTATTCCTTTGCCATGAAAATATCTCTTCCATTGGCTTATTCATTCGCCGCGGGAGTACTCCTTCCGCGCGCTTATTCCTTCTCCATGAAAGTATCTCTTCCATTGGCTTATTCCTTCACCACGGAAATACTCCTTCCGCGCGTTTATTCTTTTGCCATGGAAGTATCTTTTCCATTAGCTTATTCTTTCACCACGGAAGTACTCCTTCCGCGCGATTATTCCTTTGCCATGGAAGTATCTCTTCCATTGGCTTATTCCTTTGCCTCGAAAGTACTCCTTCCGCGCGCTTATTCCTTTGCCATGGAAGTATCTCTTCCATTGGCTTATTCCTTCGCCGCGGAAGTACTCCTTCCGCGCGCTTATTTCTGCGCGATGGAAGTATCTCTTCCATTAGCTTATTCCTTCAACGCGGAAGTACTCCTTCCGCGCGCTTATTTCTGCGCCATGGAAGTATTTCTTCCATTGGCTTATGTCTTTGCCATGGAAGCATCTCTTCTGTTGGCTTATTCATGCGTCGTGGAAGTATTCTTCCACGTGCTCATTATCATTCGTCGTGGAAGTACTCTTCCATGTACTTATTATCTTCGCCATGGAAGTATCTCTTCCACGTGCTTATTATCTTCGTCGTGGAAGTATCTCTTCCACGCGCTTATTATCTTTGTCGTGGAAGTATCTCTTCCACGTGCTCATTATATTCGCTGTGGAAGTATCTCTTCCACATGCTTATTATCTTCGCCGTGGAAGTATCTCTTCCACGTGCTTATTATCTTCGCCGTGGAAGTATCTCTTCCACATGCTTATTATATTTGCTGTGGAAGTATCTCTTCCACGTGCTCATTATATTCGCTGTGGAAGTATCTCTTCCACGTGCTTATTATCTTCGCCGTGGAAGTATCTCTTCCACGTGCTCATTATTTTCGTCGGGGAAGTATCTCTTCCACGTGCTTATTATCTTTGCCGTGGAAGTATCTCTTCCACGTGCTCATTATATTCGCTGTGGAAGTATCTCTTCCATGTGCTTATTATCTTCGCCATGAAAGTATCTCTTCCACGTGCTCATTATTTTCGCCGTGGAAGTATCTCTTCCACGTGCTTATTATCTTTGCCGTGGAAGTATCTCTTCCACGTGCTCATTATATTCGCTGTGGAAGTATCTCTTCCACGTGCTTATTATCTTCGCCGTGGAAGTATCTCTTCCACGTGCTCATTATTTTCGCCGTGGAAGTATCTCTTCCTCGTGCTTGTTATCTTTGCCGTGGAAGTATCTCTTCCACGTGCTCATTATATTCGCTGTGGAAGTATCTCTTCCACGTGCTTATTATCTTCGTCGTGGAAGTATCTCTTCCACGTGCTCATTATTTTCGACGTGGAAGTATCTCTTCCACGTGCTTGTTATCTTTGCCGTGGAAGTATCTCTTCCACGTGCTCATGATATTCGCTGTGGAAGTATCTCTTCCACGTGCTTATTATCTTCACCGTGGAAGTATCTCTTCCACGTGCTCATTATTTTTGACGTGGAAGCATCTCTTCCACGTGCTTATTATCTTTGTCGTGGAAGTATCTCTTTCACTTGCTCATTATCTTCGCCGTGGAAGTACTCTTCCACGGGCTTATTATCCTTCGCCATGGAAGTACTCCTTCTACTGGCGCATTGTTTTCGCTCTGGAAGTACTCTTCCACGTGCTCATTATATTTGTTGTGGAAGCATCTATTCCACTTGCTCATTATATTTTATGTGGAAGCATTTCTTCCACGTGCTCATTATCTTTCGCCGTGGAAGTATTCTTCCACGGACTCATTCTCCTTCGTCGTGGAAGTACTCTTCCACTGGAGCCTTATTTTAGCCGTGGAAGTATCCCTTCCATGGGCTCATTGTCTTCGTCGCGGAAATACGTCTTCCACTCTCTTGTTGCCTTTGTCGTGGAAGTACGCCTTCCACTGGCTCATTCTGCCACAGAAGTACGTCTTCTGTTGGTTCATATCTTTGTTACGGAAGTACGTCTTCTGCGACGAATTACTTTGCCCGGCCACGAAGTGATTTCTTCAAAGTTTGCATTGTTTGACCTTAATTAGGCGAAGCCTGATCAACTACGCCTAGTTCAGGAAAAACCGTGAAAAAATTTTTAAGTCATTATCGTATGTCGTGGCCACAAGACGGATGTACCATCAGCATCACCTTGCCACAGAAGTACGTCTTCTGTTTGCCTTAAGACGAATGAAATATTCGCATTATGTTGCATCATCAGTGGGTACAAGAAGTACGCCTTCAAAATATTCACAATGCAACATACGGGTTCCACTTCCACTTTCATGAAACCTTCTTGTCATCCTTACGTTAGTGATGAACTAGAATTAAACCTTGCCAAATGCCAGTGTTACCCCGGCCATAGAACACGTTTTCTTCTTATGGGGTCCTTACCGTCTAATCATGGGAAACCCAGCATTCTAGCACAATCACCCGTCTTACGTATACGGGTTCCCCATTTCTTTCGACGTAGATACGCTTACAGGAAGCCGATATGGTGTAAAGTCTAGTAACCTTGGTAACAACCTCGCATACTAGACTGGGGGGGGACATGATGACGTATAGTGGCTACGCTCACTACTCGCAACCCCAACCCATTATCTTTTCGCTAACAGTAGCCAATTATGCGTAGAGCCATATGTTACGGGCGAACCACGAGGACGTCCTAGCACCAAGCCACACGCGGTTGTTTAGTGAGCGTTATGCATGAATGAGTCTAGCATAACATGATCATGGACCATATCATCCTAGACTGGGGGACATGTCGACGTACAGTCGGTAATGGTCTAGGCCCGACAGGCCGACGACCCACACACACTTTACTTATCCTACAAGAAACCCTAAGCCTATATAAACAGGGGTATGGGTCTCATTATGAAACAGGTTATCTCTCATAACTACACCTTTCTTATACTTTATCATCCCGATACTTACTTGACTGTCGGAGGTGGACCCCGGGGCTCCGGCCTCGGGTCCACGTCTAACCAGTTTACCTTTGTTTGCAGCATTACTCAGTACCCAGGTCGTCAGACCGGCCTAGCCAAATTATGCTCCAACAATAACATTGTGCGTGATACCCTTATCGACATATGTTTTCGATCTGGGATTTCAGTTGGTAAAGAAGTTGATAGTGGGCTTGGTGGAGGGTGGGACAAATCCCTACGTCCAACTGATATGTTGCTCTACTCTTGGAATAAAGGACTTGATGTATGTGTAGATCTGACAAGTTCATCTCCCTTGAAGAAAACTAGGATGATTGATTTTGCACCAAGATGTGTGGTGGTTGAGGTTGCACAATGTAAACGTGTCAAATATGAGGCTAAGTGTGCAGATATTGGATATGGTTTTCTCCCCTTCTCATTCTCTTCTTTCGGGGTACTTGAGAAGGAGTGGTGGACTTACTAAAGCGGATCTAAAGATACTCTATGACTCATGATATTGGGTCACGTGGTACTTGTTATATGTTTAATAGGATCAATTTTGCTATTGCTAGAGGAGTGAGAGCCCAAATTGTTTCTAGGCTTCCCACTAACTTTTTGTAAATCCTATTATTCTAATAAACGGATGTATAAAATAATAATAGTATTAATAATAATAATTATTATTATTATTATTATAAATAAATAAATAAGAATAATAATACCATGATTTTTTTAATAAAGGTGATGCTAAAGACAATAAAAAGAAAAACAAACTCAGCTTACTAAAAAAATACTTTGATATAGCACGAAAAGCTTAAAAGAAACGGTGTGGTAGTAAGGAAGTGCTCACCGAGCCTAGGTGGCACCCTCGTCGAGGTTCGTCGGCCTCCTCCACCACTGACCCCCAATTCGTCGAGTCTTCGCCAGATTTCGGAAAGGAGACAGCGATGAGAGAGAGATAGCATATATGTGTTTTTTTTTCTTGATTTGTTTGATTCACTAGTAGTGTGTTTGTATGTAATAACAAGATTTTACTCGTTGAAAAGTTCGTTTTCGGTATCTCTTCGAATTGATCTCTGGTTAATCGTGCGACTCAGTTGTTCTTGGTGAATCAAATAAAGAGTTGTCGTTGTCTAAAACTAATTAAAAATGAAACCTTGAAACAAATAGAAATAAAGAAAAGACGGTAAAGAGAAACAATGAAAGATAAAGAACTTAGCGAAAAGTAAATTGCGAGAAAATTAAAAGGTAAATAACGTAAATTATGCAAATCAAAACTTAAACTAAAAGGAAAGTAAATAAAAATTCAAATAAAGAAAAAGGCGGGAAAAATAAAACTTGAAAATAAAAGACAAAAACTTAAAAAGAAAAACAAACAAAAAGACTGACAGACCTTGATTCGGAAGTTTAAAACTTTCGAATGAAGCTTGCTTCATTCGGAACTTTTGGACTTCCGGATGAAGGTTGCTTCATTCGGAACTTTTGGACTTCCGGATGAAGGTTGCTTCATTCGGAACTTTTGACTTCCGGATGAAGCTTGCTTCATTCGGAACTTTTGACTTCCGGATGAAGCTACTTCACTCGGAACTTTTGACTTCCGGATGAAGCTTGCTTCATTCGGAACTTTTGACTTCCGGATGAAGCTACTTCACTCGGAACTTTTGACTTCCGGATGAAGCTTACTTGGGAATGATAAAATACAGAAACAACCTTCCCCGAAGAACAGGGACATACAGTAACCAAGAATCTATCCTCAAATTAATCAAAATCAAACAAAAGATTAAACCAAAACAACCAATAAGCATCAACTAACAATAATCAATCAAAAGAAATCATCAAAACTAACAAACATAACCAAATCAATCAAAACCCACTTGATCAAAATCATAAAAACTCAAGAACATGAACAATCAAGATAAAGAACAAATCAAACAAGAAAGGTAGAAGGAGATTGGCAATAAGATAAAGATTAACAACAATTAAAGGTAAACTTACTTGGAATTAAAAGAAAATTGATGGTGTGTTACATGAGAATTAAAGTGCATAAAATTAAGGAACAAGAAAAATGAAAATGGGGAAGAGAGGCTTGTCAAGCCTCCAACAACCTAAACAAAAAATGAAGGTGAAACTATATATAGGGGAATTAGGGAGGAGCTTAGGAAGCTTCCTCCCTCTTTCTTCTTTCTCTTAATTGCACTCTTAAGTCCTTGATCTTCTTAATCTTTTGTTAATCTCTTAATACTTGGACTTTGTCTTGGGATTTCTTCAAACTCGTCTTGTAATCTTCAATAAATTAGACTTGAGTTCTTCGGCTTTTAAGTAAACTTCCGTCTTTTGACTTTTTCTTCGATAAATCTTCAGAATTGGTCTTGGACTTCCGTTCTTTTTCCACTCTTAATCTTTCGACTTCATCTTTTGTCTTTTTCCTCGATAAAAGCCCGTGAATGCCGTGTTTTCTCCACTTTTTACCTTTTCGTCCTAAATCACAACAAAAACACAAACCACGCGTAATTCCGACATAAATGACATAAAATACACGTTTTTGCTCGGTTTTTATTGTAATTAAGTGGTAAAAAGGATGGGTGTTTTCACACCTATCAAATCCCCTACACTTGACCATTGCAATGCCCTCATGCAATGCTTAGTGATAAAGCAAGGTTTACACTTTCCATCATAATCAACCTACCTTGGCCTTTATTAAACAACTAAGGAAAATCAAAAAGATAGAAAATAACAAGATGCAACAAGGAAGAAACATGTAAAGAAATCTAAGACTTACATTAGGGCTTGTGTGTCATGAATGTTTATCACCCTCAAGTTTCACGTTCCCCATGCCAAGCTTAAAAACAAGATCATTGTTAGTTCAAGTTAGCATAACAAACATTTACTCATGCGGTTCAATTAATCACTTAAACTCCCTTATTCCTATGGGTATCTCTTATATTTTATTGATGTCTTGAACGATCACGAGGATGCATTGTTGACTTATTTCGATAATTTATTTAGGCTGAAAGCAAAGTAGGACGATTTGATCAATAGTTACCTAAAGGACAAAATCTCTTAAAACTGCTTCTCGGGATATCAAAAAGTTCATATCTTGGCATAACTTGGTTCACGATTTGAGACCTTTCTCGGGCCGATATTTGGCATGTACTTCATACTTCATATCTTCGAGAGACGTTTTTGAGATAATGGTCTTCTCTTCGTTATAGAGTTTCTTCACTTGGAGACTTTCGAGGGGTACTCCAGCTTTGTTGACCACGACTTCATGATTATTTCTTCAATCTCTAATTGGGATTTTGAGATACAACGATCCGCCTCCTTTTCGGACTTGGATCTATTTATCCTCATACCTTGTTAGGGTCTTTTCGGATAGACTTCTCCATCATCTTTATGGGAGTTGATTGCTTTTCGTCGTGAGTCTTGATCCTTCATATTGATTTTGGGAATAATGTTTTTCACATCACTTTGGATCTTCAGCAATAAAACTGAATCCTCATGCCTTGTTAGGGCCTTTTCGGACTCGCCAATCTTCGCGCCCCGCTTCATAAGTTATGCCTTGGCTATGAACTCTTATCATTACCGAGCAACTTTTAAACGATCTTGGGCTAGAAGCTAAGAACTTTTCAAATCGTACGACCTTACTTATTGCAGATAATGTATTAGCAAGTGATGGGAGAAAAAGATCATAATTAACTCACATAAGTTAATGAGAGAATACCAAACTTGTAACCAACTCTATCATTTCTCGTACTCCACAATTTAAAATATCAAGGAATGAGACTCGTGGATGCTTAGCCCAATACACCAATTAAGGTTTACACGGTTAAGGATACTAGCTAGAGTGAACTTGGATAAGTAAACTCGGGATGAGTCAAAAAATTCACAACGGGCCTAATATATCTAAGATAACTAAACTTGTTAAAACCATTTTATTAAAATAAGAGAAAAATAGCAAAAATAAAGGGAACTACAACTAGGCCAAAATAGATTAAAAATTTTGAAAAATGTCGAAAAATTGATTTTCCGGTTAAAATGAGGGCAAATACAAGGAAAAGACCACTTAACTTCGATAGAAGTCCCCCCTACACTTAATATAAACATTGTCCTCAATGTTTAAGCATGTGGGAGTAAACTCCCCTACACTTAGGACATTTTGCACGTGTTTAAATCTCGCTAAGGAAAAGAAAACTAAAGAGATTCCTATTTTAATATTGTGAAAATATAAAATAGTGAATCGAAAAGAGTTTAGGATAGAACCGGGAAAAATGGAACACGGAGTCACGGTTCGTCAAAAGTCATCAAGAGTGTGTCTTTGAAGCTCTAATCCCTGCACATGATAAGAAAGAAAGCAAGAAACACCACGGGGCTCCCCCTACACTTATGGTGAAAATAGATAGATAATTGGGTTGCCTCCCAAAAAGCGCTTGTTTTTGTTGACCGAGTCACGAGCCTGACTCGTACCCGAATTAAATGGTCCATGGGGAAACCTCGAATGTGATACCGGGATCAAAGACCTTGTCCTCGTCCCCGGAGGACATCAACAAAGGAGAGGCGGGGGGATAAGTCTTGAAAGGGAGAAAGGTCCTTTCAACATACGTATAGTATGTGAATTCAAGATCCACGGGAGGTGGGTTGGGTATAGTAAGCACATTGTCCTCCCCCAAAGATAATGGATGCTGAGCAAACGGCAAAGCCGTAATGGTATCAATCATAGCATAATCAATGTCACCTCCCGGATCAAAGCACTCATCCTCCGTGATAGTGGCTAAAAGGGAGGATGGAAGGTGCTCGGGAGGGGAACTTGGGTCAATACTTTCCTGCAGCAAATTATCAAAAATAATTTCCCCCTCCGTGTCAGAGTCATCAATACCTGGAGGGATGGAGTGGATATCGATTTCTTCCAGCAATGGGTCATTATCTTCAACGGGAGGAATAGATGGAGGTAAAGACTTGGAAAGAGAAGGAGAAGTCAACGCTTCGATTTGAGCAATAAGAAGGTGCACTTTCCGTAATCCATCGCGAAGAAGCACGTCTTCCACCTCATCCACAAGATCATGTTCATGGGTAAACTTCTCATAAACCGGAGAAAATAAATCGTCATCACCCGCATCTCCCGGTGGAGATTGAGAAATTTCAAAAGTGAAATTCTCATAGCAGAGAGAAGAATCGTCATCACTAGGATCGACCTCGTCCGTAAGAGCAACGTCGTCCTCAGGCTCCATAGCAGGTAAGTCACAAACCTCAACATCCAAAAATTTGTCGAGACCAACATCATTAAGCTCATTCAACGAATCAAGATCGTTAGACGCAGTAGGAACATCGAGAGTAGGAGCAGCAACGTCAGAAGATGTGTTGAAAGTGCATACAACATCGTCGTCATCATAATCATAATAGTATTGATGCACAAGAGGAGGGGTATAATCACTAAGATTAGATACTTGCTCTTGTTGCAGTCGCTTTTCCTCGTCCCTAAGTTCTTTAAGCAAAACAACGGCTTCTTGAAGTTGCAAAACAATAGAGTGTGTTTCTTCATTCAAGGTAGTGAGTTGTGGGTCAAGATTAATTTGCTGAGAGGATTGATGATTGAGGGTGTGATGTGGGGGCTCAAAGTGTTGAAAACCTGAATTATAGCAAGGTTGTGGCTCATAGTTGTTCATCGGTTGAGAATAATTAGAAACCAGGTTTGGTTCATAATAATCCATAGGTGAAGAAAACGGAGGACCCGGAGTTTGCTCATAATAATTCATTGGTTGACAATAATAGGTATCATGAGGACCCCCACAGTTGTTGCAAACCGGGTATGGAGAAAAATCAGGTGTGTCATGTGGATAGTTATTTTCATTGTCATAATTGTACCCTGGTTCTTGCCCGTGACCATACGGGTATCGAACCGGGCACGAAACATGCCAATGAGAATCGCTTCCACAATAGATGCACGGGGGAACAGGAGGAGGTGGGTTCAAAAAGGACGAATTAGTCGAGTTGCACAAAGGACAAAATCCGAAGGAATTGTGTATTGTCGTGATCGTTTCCACACCGCTCACATGTACACCATTGACAAGAGTTGTTCCCAGATAATTGTTTCTCACACCGGACGCAATGGACATAAAAATCCATAAAGAAAGATAGATAAGCAAGAAGAATATTTTTGGTGCAAAACTTTGAAAAAGAAATGCTTTTTATGATTTTTCAAATGTTTTTGGATTTTTGAAAATATTTGGACACGAAAAATAACGTTCACAAGTGGACGGATCCCAAAAGCCAATGCGTCATTCACAAAAAACCTTCGATCTTCACGAAAAGAGCCGGCAGCGACGCTATTTTAATAACAAGATTTTACTCGTTGAAAAGTTCGTTTTCGGTATCTCTTTGAATTGATCTCTGGTTAATCGTGCGACTCGGTTGTTCTTGGTGAATCAAATAAAGAGTTGTCGTTGTCTAAAACTAATTAAAAATGAAACCTTGAAACAAATAGAAATAAAGAAAAGACGGTAAAGAGAAACAATGAAAGATAAAGAACTTAGCGAAAAGTAAATTGCGAGAAAATTAAAAGGTAAATAAAGTAAATGATGCAAATCAAAACTTAAACTAAAAGGAAAGCAAATAAAAATTCAAATAAAGAAAAAGGCGGGAAAAATAAAACTTGAAAATAAAAGACAAAAACTTAAAAAGAAAAACAAACAAAAAGACTGACAGACCTTGATTCGGAAGTTTAAAACTTCCGAATGAAGCTTGCTTCATTCGGAACTTTTGGACTTCCGGATGAAGGTTGCTTCATTCGGAACTTTTGGACTTCCGGATGAAGGTTGCTTCATTCGGAACTTTTGACTTCCGGATGAAGCTTGCTTCATTCGGAACTTTTGACTTCCGGATGAAGCTACTTCACTCGGAACTTTTGACTTCCGGATGAAGCTTGCTTCATTCGGAACTTTTGACTTCCGGATGAAGCTACTTCACTCGGAACTTTTGACTTCCGGATGAAGCTTACCTGGGAATGATAAAATACAGAAACAACCTTCCCCGAAGAACAGGGGCATACAGTAACCAAGAATCTATCCTCAAATTAATCAAAATCAAACAAAAATTAAACCAAAACAACCAATAAGCATCAACTAACAATAATCAATCAAAAGAAATCATCAAAACTAACAAACATAACCAAATCAATCAAAACCCACTTGATCAAAATCATAAAAACTCAAGAACATGAACAATCAAGATAAAGAACAAATCAAACAAGAAAGATAGAAGGAGATTGGCAATAAGATAAAGATTAACAACAATTAAAGGTAAACTTACTTGGAATTAAAAGAAAATTGATGGTGTGTTACATGAGAATTAAAGTGCATAAAATTAAGGAACAAGAAAAATGAAAATGGGGAAGAGAGGCTTGTCAAGCCTCCAACAACCTAAACAAAAAATGAAGGTGAAACTATATATAGGGGAATTAGGGAGGAGCTTAGGAAGCTTCCTCCCTCTTTCTTCTTTCTCTTAATTGTACTCTTAAGTCCTTGATCTTCTTAATCTTTTGTTAATCTCTTAATACTTGGACTTTGTCTTGGGATTTTTTCAAACTCGTCTTGTAATCTTCAATAAATTAGACTTGAGTTCTTCGGCTTTTAAGTAAACTTCCGTCTTTTGACTTTTTCTTCGATAAATCTTCAGAATTGGTCTTGGACTTCCGTTCTTTTTCCACTCTTAATCTTTCGACTTCATCTTTTGTCTTTTTCCTCGATAAAAGCCCGTGAATGCCGTGTTTTCTCCACTTGTTTACCTTTTCGTCCTAAGTCACAACAAAAACACAAACCACGCGTAATTCCGACATAAATGACATAAAATACACGTTTTTGCTCGGTTTTTATTGTAATTAAGTGGTAAAAAGGATGGGTGTTTTCACACCTATCAGTATGTGTATTTTTTTAGGGTGAGTGATAATGAAGATATGTTGTTTGTGTGTGTATTCGTTTTTTTATGGTAAGTGATAATAAATGTGTGGTGATAAGTAGTTAGTTACTCTCCTATGTTTTTTTAAAATATATATTTACAATTTTTATCTTTATTGTTTTTTGTTTATCAATTTTTTTAAAATTTACTAATGATTTATGTAATTTTTTTAAATTGTATTTTTGTTTTTGTAATATATTTTTATTTATTTATTTATATTTTTAATTTAATGAAACGAATTAATTTGTGTGAAAAATAAAAAAGAACAAAATAAAATTAATAAAATATAAAGGAGAGAGAACTATTATGAATAATAGAGTTTTTTTTTACAGTGGAGCTTTTCCTATGGCTATGTTTGGTAAAATTAGCTGTAAGCTGTAAGCTGTTAACTGAAAGCTGTTAACTGTAAGCTGTTAGCTGTAAGCTGTTTACTAAAAAGCTCTATTTTTAATAGAAGTGTTTGGTATATTAGCTGTTAGCTGTAAAAATTATAATGTAAAATGACTTAAAAGGACATATTTAAATAAATTATAATATAGTTGGAGGGTATATCAGTAATCTACAGCTTTAACAGCTCTTGACAATTTAAAAAGCTGTATCAGACAGCTTTTTATTTAAGAGCTACTTGGTGAAAATAAAAAGCTAACAGCTCTTAAAAATTGTTGTACCAAACAGAGCTATTAGATTATTTTTTTAACAAAAAAACTAACAGCTCTGAAAAAGCTTTAAAAAAGCTCTTGTCAAACATATAAACTGGAAGAAAATGCCCTTACCTTAGTTGTTACCCGCGTTTAAAACTAGTTTACCAAAACGTCATGGTTACCAAAAGAACAATTTTCTCTGGTCGATTGTTTGGTATTACTTAAAATCAGCACAAAAGGACATCCAGGAAAAATGTGTAAAAGAGGAAAAAAAGGATTTGACTTGTGTCACAATAAAGATATTGGTGATATTTCTTCTACCCGCCTTTTTTATATTACATAAATCTCATAGTGACTGGCACATATATAAAAACCAGAAAAATACAAATATGTTTAACCAGCAGCCAAAAAAAGTTCAGGCCCAACCTATTTGTCGTAATATGATGCTTTTGCTTTCTTTCGGGTTGTTCGTAAGCAATGACGACCACGTACACCAATAATCATTGTTTCATAATGTCATCATGCCCCACTTTTCATATGTTTAGTCTACTACTTAAGCTCACTTGATCAACTGTTGGATCTAGCTAGGATCACTCATTGGTTCCCATGCAATAGGTCCACGTGTTTTTTTAAAATATTTTTTCTCTAACTCAACTTGTTTTTGGTTTGGCCTGATATTCTTCTGCTTGTTATGTTTTGTTTTTGTTGTTAGAGGTGTCTGCATTTTAAGTTTTATGGGATGTTTCCATATAAACTGATATAGTAGATTAGCAGCATGATAATTACTAACAAAAAACAACCCTGATTAATTTTGAGTCTTTTAAGCTTTTCCTTTATAAGCACACTTTCTTATTCAGGATAACTTATTTCAAAAAGTGATAAGCACTTTTAATAAGCACCTCTTTATTGCTCTGCTAATATCAGTTACTTATTCAAACCTAAATGATCAACTAATCATTAACTGAAGCCGGACTTATCAGATAATCAACTTTTAAAGGCTGATCCAAGCATCTTTCTAAAGTAACTCAAGTGTAAAACTGATATTTGTCGTATCTTTGTCTCAGGGAACTTCACCACAATTCATATCTGAATTGTCATTGTCATTGTCATATTGAGTAGAGTGAGGGATAAGAATCATGGGATTTGAGCCACTGGTTTGGTTTTGCCGGCCAGATGAAAATGGTGTTTGGGCAAAAATAACAGCTAGTGCTCTTGGTGCTTATACACCGTGTGGTATTGAATCTGTTGTGGGTTGTCTGTCAAATTTGGCTTTGATGGGCTTGTGCTTATACAGATTATGGTTGATTATAAAAGACGTGAGGATCAAGAGGTTGTGCTTACGGTCCAAGTATTATAATTATATATTGGCCTTTTTAGCTGGTTATTCCGCTGCAGAGTCCATGTATAGGTTACTTATTGGTGTTTCGATGTTTGACTTTGATGCACAAACCAGCCTTGCTCCATTTGAGGTATATATTTCATCATTGTTGTGCTTGTGATACTTGTGCATTAAACGTCTTTTTTTAATGAAATATCTAGCACCTGGTAGTTTGGTACTTGAAGATCTGCCTTTTCTTAATAAATTAACACCATGACTAGAGGTGGCAATAGTGGCATGTTTACTTATAATGGGTCGATTTTGACCCAATTTTATCTGTTCTCCAATGAACCTGTCCCACCCATTTCCATCTATAACTATGGGCAGATAACTGAAAATATAAGCAATAGGATGAAACAAAAATGTAGCAAAAGACGTTTCTGATGGTTAATTCTATACCTCAATGCAGATGGTTTCGCTTACAGTTGAGACTCTTGTTTGGAGCTCGTTGGTGATCATGACTCTTCTTGAAACCAAAGTGTATGTTAGAGAGTTTCGCTGGTATGTCCGGTTTGGTGTACTTTATGTCTTGGTCGCGGATATTGTGAAACTTAGTGTCATTCTTTCAGTAAAAGATTTGTACACAAGGTCGGTATACCTTCCTTTTTATTGTATCAAGTAATTTTCGGTTCTAAGTTGATATGTTTAAGTTTGTTTATTGAGGCAAATCAATCTACTCACTTTCAGTTAAATCATGTCTCTGATATATTGAATGAAGTAGTAAGATGTATGGAAAGAATAATCACCATTGTATTTTGTTCTGCAGATATGTACTCTACGTCTACAGCAGTTCATTGATCTGCCAGGTTAAGTTTATGTCTCTCTTCTTATATATTTTTGAAGTTGTTTGATTCAGAACGCACATTATCGTATTCATTATAATATAGGACAATTCATCTTGTTTCCTTTCTGTTTATAATTTATTTGGAAGCACCGATTAGTGGCAAGTAGTGACAGAAAGCAAAACTTTGGTACTTAACAAACTTATTTCTTGCTAATGAGTGATACAATTTTGGATGCAGGCTTTGTTTGGAATATTTCTTCTTGCTTACATACCAAATTTGGATACGTACCTGGGTCATATCCCACTACATACCGAGTCTGTTGATGACATCAAGTATGAAGTGCTTCGTGGAGGAGAGCATATTTGTCCCGAGAGGCGTGCCAACATAATTTCAAGTAAGCATATAAATGGATCAACTAGAGTTAGCGTTTTGGCTGGTTTATAAATGGTTCTTCTTTTACTATTGGCCATTTCTGCTCGGGTTGACCTGCAAATATATTGTTTTGTGTATTTTAAAATGATTTGATAAATATGAAAATGCATTAGTTATGATTAGAAAACTATTATTATTACTACTACAATGATAATCGTTATATGAATAAAACAATATAACTTGCTGCAGTTATTCGAAATAGACTATGAACAACTTATAACCATTTGACCCATTAGCTACTATTTTGTATATGAAACAAAACAAACTTAAATCGGCGCATTCATAGATAACAGTTCAAAATGTCCACCTCCTATAGAAATGTTTTCAAACTGAATACTCATAATATTGTGCATCTTTGTTATGGTAGGAATATATTTTGGATGGATGACGCCTCTTATGGAGCAGGGCTACCGAAAGCCTATAACAGAAAAAGATGTCTGGATGTTAGACACATGGGACCGGACTGAGACGCTAAGTAAAAAGTACATATCTCTGTGATTTTATATAATTTACTTATTCCATTGTCCCGGTCGCTAGATGATAGCTGAGATGACTAGTTGTTACCACTTGTAGATTCCAAGAATGTTGGGTTAAAGAATCACAGAAGTCAAATCCGTTTCTTTTACGATGTCTAAATAACACAGTTGGAGGAAGGTGAATATTTGCCACTTTGACCATTGTGGGATAATGCAAATACATACCGGCACTGTTTTTTAACTATCTTCTATTGGTTATTCTCTGCAGATTCTGGTTTGGAGGCCTTTTCAAAGTAATGAGCTCATTCCCTTAACTAGACTTGGTAAAATGAGCTGGGTAATGGGTCAAACGGGTCAATTCGGGTTGGGTTGACACCAAACACTTTATTTAAAATTTATCAGTAAGTTCTGTTATTTCCGTAATAACCTTAAATTTTGAACAGCATAAAGTGGCTTATATGCATTTAAAATACACTTTGGACAACTTTCAATCTATTTGGCCTTTTAACCAGAGTCCTTTTATGCAAACTTCTATGGCTCTACGCGTTTGACCCAATAGAGTATAAACACAATCCGGATGCACCCATTGATAAGTAAATAGGTCAAAATGGCCCCACCTAATCCTAATATATCGGTTAGACTTCAAATTTCAAATTCCTTGAAGCAGTCAAGTAACACAAGATCCAATCTCATCACTTGTAGATTGGAAATGATCTTTCCCAGTTCGTCGGGCCTGTTATATTAAGTTATCTCCTACAGGCAAGTTCCATATTTTTAATCCGCTATTAGCTATACAATGCATCTATCTTGTGATTATGTTGTATCTAGCTGCAGTTTTTTTTTCTAATATCTTTCTTCCTACGTTGATTAAACTTTCTGCAGTCATTACAACGAGGTGATCCCTCATGGATTGGCTACGTTTATGCCTTTTCAATTTTTGTTGGTGTGGTATGTTGTAAATTATTGTTTGATATTCATATCTTTATTATAGAAAAACTAACGCAATGAAACCAAAAAATTAACAAGAAATTAGTTGCTGAATTAAAGGTGATGGGTCAGATTATTGATGTTTTTGCTAACGAATAGTCAAATTTTATCTGTAAAACATCCAGTCATTAGGAGTTCTGTGTGAAGCTCAATACTTTCAGAATGTAGCAAGGGTCGGTTTCAGAATAAGATCAATTTTGGTAAGTTATTTATTGCTTATCAGCTGTGTTTTCTCCTCACCAGACTTTAGTCAGCATGATATACAATAATATCCGATACTGTATGTTTTTATAGGTGGCTGCTGTATTTAGAAAATCCTTGAGGCTAACCCATGAAGCCCGGAAGAATGTTCCGTCTGGGAGAATAACAAATATGATAACAACAGATGCTAATGCACTTCAGGTATGCATATCTTACAAAAAAACAAAAAAAAAAAGTGTTTGTGGGCTGCAATATTATTATTCTTGGCTTCTCGCTGCTATGATAATACGAGAAATGAGAGCCAGTTGATGAATTGACCTTTGCTTTGTACAGCAAGTATGCAATCAACTTCATGGCTTATGGTCAGCTCCATTCAGAATTACGCTTTCCATGTTTCTTCTTTACCAACAGTTAGGGGTTGCTTCACTTGTGGGCTCTCTTATTTTGATTCTGATGTTCCCTGTACAGGTAATTTCAGTTCTTAGGGTGTGTATGCATTTTGGAATCACTATCACTATAAGAATGATAATAGGGTGTAATGAAAGCAATAGTATCTTATATAATATAATAATCTTTATATGGTTTAATACAATGTATATACTAGGCAGGGTTAAGATGGGAAGATGGGGCGGGTTGGGTAACATATTTGAGTAGCATTTGCACTGGATAGTGTTTTCTTACTATTTTGTACTTCTGTGCTGATAACAGACGATGATTGTAAGCAAAATGCGGAAATTATCTAAGGAAGGCTTACACTACACTGACAAAAGGGTAGGATTGATGGGTGAAATTTTGGCAGCAATAGAGACTGTAAAGTATGTAACTTCTTACTATAACTGCTTCTGACTATCCTCTTGTGTATCTCGTAAAATAGATATTGTTTCCTGACTCTAAGCAACTTTCAGATGCTACGCATGGGAGCAAAGTTTCCAATCTAAAATTCAAACTATTAGGAAAGATGAGCTTCTATGGTTATGGAAAGCACAGTTTTTGGGAGCGGTGAGCAACCAAATAACTTATACATCAAGTTTTATATACTTAGAATAATTTAAAAAACTATGGGCTTTATAAAAGAAGGTTAATCCTGTATGCTTTGCAATCCTGGGGTCATAACTTTCCAAATTGTTTTAAGTTTTCTTTCTCCACGTGCAGTGCAACAATTTCATTCTGAACAGTCTTCCAGTTCTTGTGGCGGTGATTTCGTTTGGTTTCTTCACATTACTTGGTGGAGATTTGACACCTTCAAGGGCTTTTACATCGCTTTCCTTATTTACAGTGCTTCGAACTCCTTTAAACACGCTTCCTAATTTAATAACTCAGGTTCTCTCTCAAAACCATTTCAGTTGAATTATCATGTCTTTAGAAAGCTAGTCTCTAGAGGTGGCAAACTCTTATGGTCCAAAACTTATAATCTGTTTATTTATACTTGTGTGTCATATATATTGTTACAAACTTTATATTATTCCAACAATCTTCTATTTCAATCAAATGAATAGCAGATTTTTTATATCCTAACTATTATACTTCCAGAGACTTTGAGCCTCTAACCTAATCTACCCTGTGACCCATTTCCCCTATGACCCGTTAGAGATAATACACAACCTGAATCGATCAATATTCATCTAGATATCCATCTCTATTAGTTAGGCTTGTCTTTTTGTTACTACTTTTGTTGCTGTTTTGTCAAGAAAAATAATACTCCTTATATTGTAAGCGTCTGATTTGTTGCTTCATTTGTTACTTTCCGTTGTAAAATTGCGGAATCTTTTGTATTCGACCACAATAACTAAATGTTTCTGAATATTTTTTGTAGGCGGTCAATGCATATGTGTCCTTGCAGCGTTTGGAAGAACTATTTTTAGCAGAAGAGAGAATTCTGTTACCTAATCCACCTCTTGAACCAGGGCTTCCTGCTATCTCTATAAAAAATGGCAACTTTTCGTGGGATTCGAATTCCCCGAAACCAACATTAGCAAATATAAACATAGACATACCAGTCGGCAGCTTAGTCGCTATTGTAGGTGGAACAGGAGAAGGAAAAACATCTCTTATTTCCGCAATGCTTGGTGAGCTTCCTCCTTTGGAAAATTCCAGCGCTATCATCAGAGGAACCGCTGCATATGTCCCTCAAATTTCGTGGATATTCAATGCTACAGTAAGTTGTTGCCTGTTGTTCTCTTGTCTGGTCATATTTGACTCTTTAATTATATAACGAATGTGCTATCTAAGTATACTTCTTGATCAAAATCTATGTGTGCAGGTACGTGAAAACATATTATTTGGATCAAAGTTTGAAGCTTCAAGATATTGGAAAACCGTAGATGTGACTGCATTGGAGCACGACCTTGATATTCTGCCAGTTGAGTGTCCTAAAACTATAAAACATCTAAGTTCTAGGAGCAATATATTCTACATAGATCTTTCTTGAATGGGCTGGGCTTAATTTTTCGTTCTTTTCTTCTTCGCTGCTTCTTAGGGTCGTGATCTCACTGAAATTGGAGAAAGAGGGGTGAATATTAGTGGTGGCCAAAAGCAAAGAGTCTCAATGGCTAGAGCAGTGTACTCCAACTCGGACGTGTACATATTTGACGACCCATTGAGTGCTCTAGATACTCATGTTGGTCGAGAGGTAAACATATATCAGCTTCTAAACATGTAAAAATGGGTCAGCTGAAATTAGTCCTGAGACAAGTCCATGTTGAGCGTATCACTTCATTTTTCTGTGATGAGTGTCACAATAATCAATTCATTTTTAGTCTTTTATGATAAACCTTACTATTTTCTGACCTGTAGAACCTTACATCTTCAGGTTTTTGAAAAATGCATCAAAGAAGAGTTGAGAGGGAAAACGAGGGTGCTCGTTACAAATCAGCTACATTTTCTTCCTCAGGTGGATAAAATTATTTTGGTCTCGGAAGGTATGATCAAAGAGGAAGGAACCTTTGAGGAGCTCTCAGATAATGGATTTCTATTTAAGAAGTTAATGGAAAAGGTGGGTGGTATGGATGATCACGTGGAAGAAAGCGAATGCACCACCAATGCGGATACTGGATCCTCGCAGCAGTATAGTGATGAAGTGGTGGGTGAGTCACTTGTTGATCAAAACATTACTACAAAAAAGAACCGTAAATCAATTCTTGTCAATAAAGAAGATAGGCAAACCGGCATCGTTAGCTGGAATGTTTTAGCAAGGTATGATTTCGAAGATGTATATTTCGTCCTTTTCGTAGTACTACGTATTTCTAGAATATATCAGGTGCTGTAAAATCAATCTGAACATGTTCTAGTGGTCACTGAACGTCAACTGACGATCACAAAAAGATAACGTTGGTAAGAAAAGTTGAGGTGGCATATTATACAAATATAATATAGTTTAGTATTAGAAGAATCAAAGTGTAAATATGTATTCTATCTTATTTTAATTTTAATTTTAATACCTTATAAAACATTTAGATCATTTTCTAAATTTAGTAGTCTTAAAATTTTAAGACTAAAACATTTCTTCTTTTGGAAAGTTTATGCATACAATGTTTAAAAGTCATTCAAAATCCTGGGAGTTATGCATACACATTTAAGAAAATTAAATATCATATATCATAATTTAAAAGTGTTTATTATGTAGTAAATGTATACGTTTTTTCTAATGTTGGGTCAATAACAACCCTTAAAAATTAAATTTCTTTAAAACCATGGTTGTAACCGTCCTCCCTTATTGTAACAGCCCATATCAACCAAACTTATAAAAGCCTATTGCACAACCTTTTTAAAGCATGCATAAGACGGTTTTGGCTGTTGTTTTTGGTTTCAAACCCCTCGAACATACAACTCAACCCTTTGCTGAATTCTGAAATTACTACATCTATATCTTCGTCACAACATATGTAGTCTGCTTATGTTTAAATTGTTTTTGTTGGTTATTTGGCGGTGTTGCGCTGCAATTGTGTGTGACACATGTTTATATAGTTTAGCCTGTGCAGTGATTTTTTTTTTATCATATAATTCATTCGTTTGCCTAAAAATATAGTCACATGTACCCGCCGCCGCATTGCGCGGGTACTTGGCTAGTATATACTTATGTACCCTATCAATATGAAGCATAATACACACAATATATTTACCAAGTTTATCTTGGCACAATGGGCGACTTGAGCGGCTTAGGTAATGGATCAAAATGGGTAATTTTTGGGTATGGGCAGGGCCGTAGATGGACAAGGGCAACATGGGCCATGGCACAGGGCCCCATATTTTAGAGGGGCACCAAATTTTTTATAAACCCAACTTATTTGTACATTTTTTAAGAGCCTAACTTATTTATACACTTAAGTCTAAGTTAAAATGGTCTTTGCATTATTATTTTAGGATATTTATAAAAAAAATTTAGCATCGATTAGTATATTTTGGATATTTGCAATTTTAATTAGCATCGATAACGATACATTTTCTTTCTCACATAATTTTTAGGGGCCTTTTTTTAGTTACCGCCCAGGGCACTCAAAATCTCCGAGCCGGCCCTGGCTATGGGTTGTAATAAAGCGGGTATGGTGGGTCGGGCAACAAGTGAGATTGTGGGTATGGGTAGAAACTAACGATCGTGTGTACCCGAAACTATATAAAACACTGTTCTTATTAAAACAGCACAATATATGATTTTTCAACATTCTGGGAAGGCTATCGACTCATATGACCCATTTGACCCGCTTTCAGTTGAGCTATGTTTTATAACTTTAGCCAGATGACCCGTTGGAGAATAAAATAACCCATTAATCTAAATAATGGTCAAAATCACCTCGTATAATTGTTTCCATTACAGGTATGCGGATGCTTTAGGAGGTCTATGGGTTGTCCTGATCTTATTTATGTGCTATATTTCAACCGAAGTCCTTCGAATTATGAGTAGCACTTGGTTAAGTTACTGGACAGGACAAACCAGTACAACAACTCATGGACCTGCTTTCTTCATACTGATCTATGCTCTCTTGTCCGTTGGACAGGTACATTTTCTTCATAATTTCTAATCGTATTATGTAGAGGTAGTAAAATGGGTGGGTTGTGTGGGTTGAGCTACTGGTTAGACGTGCTACCCACCAACTACCGATATTATTTTCATGACATTATAACTGCAACCAGCGATATTATGTTCATGACATTATAACTGCAACCAGATAACATGCATGCTTACGCCACCACCTGATGCATGTAGGTATTTGTGACGTTTTTCAACTCTTTTTGGTTGATTTCATCGAGCATCCATGGAGCTAAAACACTTCATGATACAATGCTACATTCTGTTCTTAGAGCTCCCACAACGTTTTTTCAAACGAATCCACTTGGGCGGATGATGAATAGGTTTTCAAATGATCTTGGTGATATTGATCGTAATGTTGCTAGTCTTGTCAATAATGTCATGACTCAAATTTGGCAATTACTTTCGACTTTTGTGCTTATTGGAATTGTGAGCACGATATCTTTGTGGGCCATAATGCCTCTCCTTATTCTGTTCTACACAGCATACCTTTATTATCAAGTTAGTATCCTTTTCCTTACTGTTTCTGTTTATGTATTCCACCTAAACCATTTCTTATTAAAATTTACTTGATCATCGACTACCGATTTTTAAATACCAGAAAACCTGTAATAATGTATCTTTTTAGTTTTAGATTTATGTATACATATAGGCTACTCGAGTACAGGAATGTTACAAAAGCTAACCATGCATCAAAACTGATAAATAGGCCACCTTATAAGTAACATTTCGTTTCATTTACAGAGCACATCACGGGAAGTCAAGCGTTTGGACGCCATCACCAGATCTCCTGTATATGCACAGTTTGGTGAAGCATTGAATGGTTTATCAAGTATCCGTGCATACAAAGCATACGATCGCATGGCCACAGTAAACGGAAAATCCATGGATAACAATATTCGATTCACCCTTATAAACTTCAGCTCTAACCGTTGGCTAACCATAAGACTGGAAACATTAGGAGGTATAATGATATGGTTAACCGCCACCTTTGCTGTCATGCAGTTTTCAAGAACAAATGACCAAGTAGCTTTTGCATCCACAATTGGATTGCTCCTCAGTTACTCTTTAAATATCACGACTCTTATGAGTAATGCTTTGAGACAAGCAAGTAGAGCAGAAAATAGTTTTAATGCAGTTGAGCGTGTGGGCATATATATAGATTTGCCATCTGAAGCTCCATCTGTAGTTGAGAATAATCGTCCGACACCTGGATGGCCCTCATCGGGTTTAGTAGAATTTGAGAATGTAGCATTTAGGTATAGACCAGGTCTTCCTCCGGTTTTGCATAACTTGTCTTTTAGCATTTCACCAACGGAAAAAGTTGGAATAGTTGGACGGACAGGCGCTGGGAAATCTACCATGATCAATGCTTTGTTTCGATTGGTTGAGCTAGAAAAAGGAAGAATACTAATTGATAATTATGATATTTCGAAATTTGGATTGACGGATCTGCGTAAAGTTCTTGGTATTATACCACAATCACCTGTTCTCTTTTCAGGTATGATATCCTAACTCCAAACCTTACTAATAACTTAACCATTAGATAATTTTTAATCCAAAGCTAACTTCAAATCTTGACTATCCATTTTTTTTTAACAAAGTTTTGTAACAACTTATTAAAAAACCATTTTTATTTTAAAATTGAAATATCTTTTAACTCATTTCTTTTTCATAATCTAATTTCACCATATTTTTTAAAATTTTGTTCTTTTTAATTCAACATACATTTTGATATATTTACAAATTTTTGTTTTTTCTTCATTTTTAGTGATTTTATTTATTTTTATTCAACTTTTTCACATTTTAATGTTAAATCAATTGCTAAAAAATAGTCACTTATTATCTGTCGCTGCATTGCGCGGATAACATGCTAGTATATCATCATTAATGAACAGCAAAATGGGTAGTTTTGGGTTACTAGTTTAAACAGGTTTGGGCCAAAACCTGACATTTTGAAACGAGCAGTTCGGTTGGGTGCAGTGGCGGACGCAGGAAATTTTAATGTGGGGGGCAAATTTTTTTTTTTGATGATGGGAAGGCGGAAAAACGAGAATCGGAATAAAAAGTTGAGTATTTTAACTTAAAAATTAACGATTTTTAGGCTTTACAGTGTTAAATGTTCGAATTCAATGTGTGAGTGGGGGGCAATTTGAAATTCGAGTGGGGGGCATTTTAAAAAAACGTTCAAAATTTTAAAAAAAAATACACTAAAAACTCGTTTTTTGATCGAGCTATGGGGGGCGCCGCCACCCCGAACATACAATGTATGTCCGCCCCTGGTTGGGTGTTAGTTCATTAGTGTAGCTTTTGTAAGTCTAAACTAGTTGAACATAATCGAGCGTTCACGAACGCAAATAAACGAACGGAGCATTGTTCATGTTCGTTCATTCAACTAAACGAACGAAAAATCTTGTTCATGTTCGTTCATTTAATAAATAAACGAACATAAACAAGTTTTTCATCGAACGATCGGCGAACACTTCGCTGAACGTTCAGTTCGTTTACAGCCCTACTTAAAGAACCTAAGCAAAGAATAATCATATTCTACAACACTCTCAAGTCACAGAATAATAATCCACAGTACAAAGTATTTTCAATACTTCACCAGAAATTAAAAAAATTAGAATGAATATTGCCAAATATATAAAGATATGAGAATTTCATGACTAGATGGTACACAGCTAAATCAAGGTACAACATTTTTATATGCAACTCCGATATAGTAGATGGACCAGTTTCATGTTTATATTTGGTTACTAAGGAACACTGTTAGACATGATGAGTCATAAAATGTCTCAAGTTGATGATATTTCCTTGTTTTCTAGGTACGGTGCGTTTTAATCTTGATCCTTTTAATGAGCATAGTGATTATGATATCTGGGAGGCTCTTGAACGATCATATTTAAAAAGTGTGATTGCTAGAAATCCCATGGGTTTGTATGCGGAGGTATGGATTTATATTTGACTGTTTAACTTGGAATTTTCATTTATTTTTGGGTCACTTTAGTTTAATGTAGAGATAAGAGGTGACAACATGGACTAGTCGGTCTGGTCCGGGTAACGGGTCTGGTGCGGGTCAAAATGTTTGATACATACTAAGTTACTACAGTAACATTTGTACCCAAAAAATATTTATAATTATTTGGAGTTCTACTCTGTCACAGATGATATCTGAAGATACTTTGTTTTTAATGGTTTATGAGTGAAATGACTGTTTGATTATGATGTAGGTGTCCGAGGGAGGGGAGAATTTTAGTGTTGGACAAAGACAACTACTGAGTCTTGCAAGGGCATTGTTAAGGAAATCAAAGATTCTTGTTCTCGATGAAGCAACTGCGGCTGTGGATGTCCGAACTGATGACCTAATACAGAAAACAATAAGAAAAGAATTTAAATCATGCACCATGCTCATTATTGCTCATAGACTCAACACCATCATTGACTGCAATCGGATTCTTGTGCTTGAAAACGGTCAAGTATGCCTCCATTCTAACAAAATCAAATTCAATTTATATAGAACACAAAGAGGGTGGACCGGGTGGAAACCGCTGTTGTTTTATGCGGGTTGAGTCGAGTGTAACACTTTTGTCCAAAATTTTAAACTTCTATGCAAAATATTTAGTGCGCCAGATAGAATTTAGAAAAAGCATTGCATGATTTAAAAAAATGTTGTGTTTAAAACAATTTTTGGAGTTCAAAGTAAAAAAACAATACACTTAGGGTTAAAATTTGACCCATTTCACCCGCTTAGTTTTAAGGAGCTTTTTATACATTTACCAGTTTAACCCGCTAAAGATACATGATACAGCTTAACAAATGTTTCCATATTCTCATCTACCCTTTTCAGATTCTGGAATATGATACTCCAGAGAGACTTATATCACGTGAAGGAGCATTCATGAAGATGGTCCAAAGTACAGGGGCTGCAAACACGCAGTACTTACAGGACATTGTACTTGGTGGAGAAGCAATAAACAAATTCACTGATGAAGCGCCTGCAGAACCAATAGTCTCAACAGATTGCTGACATCAAACAACACATAGTTATCTTGATATGTATCATAACACGATTCAGACAGAATTTTCTGTCTCGGAAACTAATGGTTGAAAGTTGCTACATCTAAAAAGACCTATACTTGTAAAGGTACCTATGTGGACAATGTTGTCCGACATAACGATCTTCTTTTCCCTCTTCTATAATTCTATCATGAATCAGACATAGAATCCTAAATTTTATGCGAAGCCCACCATGTAACCCTATAATAGCCATAATGTTAGCCTAATTGTTAATTGAGAATTGATATGTAGGCCTAAAGATTTGGACCTAAAAACAGACCTAATGCTATTATATTGACACGTATCTTTGATTAAAAAACCTTTGGTGCTCCAATAACACGATATTCTATATTATTCCCAATATGCACTCCAACTTCCTAAACTTTAGTGCTCCATATTTTCTTTCTTTGACACAAAGCTTGTTTCACTTTCTTCTCACGTATCTATAGCTTCTCTTATATAAGCTTCTACTAACCTGTGGATATAAACTGTTAGGATTAGGGGCTCCTACCAGAAGCAAACATCCGGCAAACAACAACGATCAACAAAGATCAGCAAAGATCATAACATGGACAAAAGGGTGTTTGGGAGCACAAAAGGTTTCATTTTATTAATCACAGGCTCCACCAAATACAAATACAGAAAAACTCTTTATAAAAGTTACAACCGACATACAAAGTTTCCTAGTACCGAAGATATATACAAAATGACTAAACTGCCCTTACTATCAAAATTACCAAAATACCCTTAGGAGGTCAAAGTCAAATATCCAACAATCTCCACCTTGGCTTGAGCTCCTAAGAAACACCGAAGTTCCAAATCAAATTCCAAATTCCAAACGCTAGAAATTCTAGCCAACGATTGAATCCGAAAACGATCCAAAGCTAATCCAAATGATCGAATCTGAATCCAAAGCAAATTCAAATGGATCGAACCTGAAAACGATCCAAAGCAAATCCAAATGGATCGAACCTGAAAACGATCCAAAGCAAACTAAACCAAAACAAACGCCGATGATTTCAAACGAACAATCAAATGTTAACCGACATATTCAAACTCGGTCAACCAAACAAACGAATCGGCCCAAACGATATTGACCTAAGACAATCAAATTCGAGCAATCAACTTCAAACGCCCGACAAACTAAGATCCAAATTCTAAATTCCAAACGATCGAACAAACTTCAAACGACTTGAACCAAGTCTTCAAGTACCAAATCGATCTTCAAATGCCAAATACCAAATTCAAATGGTCCATTTATATAATAAGAATTACGACCCAAATTCAAACTTATTATCCAAACTTATTATCCGTATCAAACAAATTCAAATTAACAAATAATTTGACGAACGGGCTCAAATTCAAACGCCCCAAATATGATCCGGATAATAATTCAAGCGACCCACTTATACAATAAGGATTACGGTCCAAACTTCAACTTTTAAACTAATAGCCCACGTATCATATACGAATTACGGCTCAAATTCAAACAAACAAAACCCAATTCGAATACCAAGCAAACTGATTCCAATAAACTAATACCACCAAGCGATGATCTCATATTCCGATATCGTTACTAATAGCCAAATTTCAACTTCAAACACTAACCCAAATTCAAACAAAATCAGAAGTGTAACCCGAAAAAATATTAAACTACGAATAAATCGCTCCACCGTACAAAAAGAAGTACCAAGCCCTATATTTGCTATGTAGGGAACAAACCGGGTTTACCATGTAACAAACAACTTCCTTCTCAACTCCTAAAGCAACAACCCACACCTAATTCACAAAACCTTGTTGTGATTACTAACAAATCCTAATCAAACAAACCCTTTCAAATAAACTCATTCAATCTATCAAATAGCGAAAGCAAGAAACAAATGAACTAAATGGGTTTTACTAATGTTTTGGGTTTACTAAGATTTTGGAACAAAACCACCCACAACACAAATCCAACATCCAGGTAATCTAATTCCCAATTAACAAACACCTTCAATTTATCATGCAAGAAGTAGCAACAAATGACTGAAGGATAACAAAACAACAAACCTGTTATTGTTTCTAATTAAATCACCAAGCCACCAAATCACCAAATCAAGAACCCAAAACGAATCCAAAAACCCAAACAAATTCGGCTTACTTCAAATTGATCGAGTGGCTCTGATACCAATTTGTTAGGATTAGGGGCTCCTACCAGAAGCAAACATCCAGCAAACAACAACGATCAACAAAGATCAGCAAAGATCATAACATGGACAAAAGGGTGTTTGGGAGCACAAAAGGTTCCATTTTATTAATCACAGGCTCCACCAAATACAAATACAGAAAAACTCTTTATAAAAGTTACAACCGACATACAAAGTTTCCTAGTACCGAAGAGACATACAAAATGACTAAACTGCCCTTACTATTAAAATTACCAAAATACCCTTAGGAGGTCAAAGTCAAATATCCAACATAAACTTATCTTATATCACAGTTAATCACATAAATCCTTGTTTCTTGAAAGAAATCACATACATCATATGATCACACCATAAAGGGCCCATAAGAATTTTGATACAAAAACCACCATTTGACATTGAACATTCTTTGTTTCATACTTATTTTTACCCCTAACACATAAA
Source organism: Glebionis coronaria (assembly GCA_025667525.1). NCBI lineage: Eukaryota > Viridiplantae > Streptophyta > Magnoliopsida > Asterales > Asteraceae > Glebionis > Glebionis coronaria. The sequence continues at coordinate 300,941,828 of CM046878.1, read as the reverse complement.
ACTTTGTGATTGCTGCATTACAAGAAAGATATATGTAACTCAATTGAGTAAACTGTAGATATCGTCCTTGTGGTTTGTCATTTTTACATCTATCCTCCCTGGTCTTCAATAAGTGTAGGCAGCCTCCCTGTGGAGAAACTGTGGGTTCGTTTTTGTCCTTTGACCTGATAAGGGTTAAGTTTAGACAGTTACATGCTAATACGCCCAAGGGTAGTTTTGTCATTTTGTGTTGTCCTAATCTTGACAAATCAAGAGGACGATTTCTGCAGATTACTCTTTCGTTTTGTATTCATCTTCATCGACTTAAAACCCAAATCCCGACATTGTTCTTAATTTGCAAACTAAAAACTAACAACATCAACCAGTAACTATAATACAAACTATTATCAACCCATATAACTAAGCTTCAGTTAAATATAATACGAATCAGACAGATTTTGAATGACAAATAGCCATATATTTCACGCGAAAAAGGTTCATTGACGCATTTCGTCAAACAGGTTATTGGCGATATATGAATTTGAAGTTGTTCGGTTGTGTGTTGTCAAACAAGCGTACCTATGTTTGTGCACTGTGGTTATCGACTTCAAATTGGTCATCTTAGCCTTTACTTTTTAAGAAATTAGCAATATAAAAGGGAACAATTGCCGGAAAATTGATTCCGATTGATGCACAATATTTCCTTCCTTTTTTATGTTTACCTTTAACTTAAAATAAGCTCGGCTTATGTTTACGTTAATATGTTCCGAGAGGTCTTCCAGCATGTTTAGTTACAACGATAAGTTAAATATGATGGATGATAACTTGAAGTGATGACTGACTTGTCGAATTCATATATAGTTTACCTGTAATGAAACAGTTGAGGATTTGTGTGTCAGACTAGTTAAATATTTGTGGGGATGGATTTTGGGTTTTTATTTTATTTTATGACTGAATGTGGTGGTGGTGGTGGTGACCGGATTTTAAAAGAAAAAAGTTTGATGGGATATCAAGAATCTGTGTATTATTTGGGTATTGTTTGGGTAAAGTTTAAGTTCAAAGATGAAGATGAGATGAGGACGAAATACCAAAAGGAAAGAGTAAATTGCAGTGGTTTGTCAAGATTAGGACCACAACACAAAATGACAAAACCGCCCTTAGCATATTAGCATGTAACAGTCAAAATGTAACCCTGATTAGGTCAAAAGATGAAAACGAACCCAAAATTTCTCTACAGGGAGGCCGCCTGCACTTATTGAAGACCGAGGGGATAGATGCAACAATGACAAACCACAAAGACGATATCTGCAGTTTACTCTAACTCAATTATAATTAGTTTTAAGTTCATTTGAATACCATACTTTCCCTTGGATATGAGGGGACTCATCCCCACCATCCATCTCATTTAAATCTAATGGATAAAATTAAACAAAAAATATATTTTCACCCTTTTTTTCAAACATTAATATCTCTTAAACCGTTAATAGTTATGAGAAAAAAAACATAATGTTACGAAAAGCATTTAATTATCTTTCTATAGATATGCTATATGATACACTTTCGACAAAAAAAACATTTCATTTTTTTCACATTTTCGAAAATTATCATATATGATACTAATATCATATATGATGTATCACCAGTATCATATATGATATAACCTATCATATATGATAGAAACTCATATCATATATATACTACTATATAAAGCATTTGTGATCTTCTTAAAATAGCAAGGCTGAAAATTCAGACTTTTTTATCTACTAAATAAAGCAAGTTGTTGATATTTTCATATAACATTTTCTAACAACTTTTTGTAACAAAGTTTTGTAACAACCTTTTGTAACAACATTTTTTCTTTTAAATTGAAAAATATTTTTATTTATTTATTATTTTTATAATCTAATTTCATTATATTTTTTAAAATTTTGTGCTTTTTAATTCGATATCCATTTTGATATATTTTTATTAACTTTTAGTCTTTTTCAATTCGAGTGGTTTTTTAATTCGATTTTTTAGAACTTTACAATGAGTAAGAGATTAATATTATTTTTTAGTCTCAAAATTCGTTATTAGGTATTCGCCGCCGCATTGCGCGGGTATCGTTCTAGTATGATTTAACACTGTTATCATATTTGATGAAACAATATTATCACATATGATATTTCACGTAAATTTTTACAAGAAGAAAAAAACGAATTTTTTTTTCTTCGAAAGTATATCATAGTGCATATTGGTAGAAAGATAATTAAACGCTCGTCGTGATGGTATAATTATTTTCGTTTAATACTTAACGGTTTAAGAGATATTTAAATTATAAAAAATAGGTGAAAATAAAATATATTTAATCTTATCCGATAGATGAGATGAAAATGAGATGGATGGTGGGGATGAGTCCCCTTATATCCAAGAAAAAGTATGGTATCCAAAATAACTCTTCTCTTATAATTATCATATCGTATGCAAATGAAGTTGGATTGATGCAATTGGTTATAGTCTCCATGTGTCGGAGGTCAAGGGTTCAACTCCTTTCATTGCCTATGTGAGGGATTTTCCCAGAATTGGCAGCCGGGTTTGAATCCCATCGTAATGCCTTGAAACTCTTTAATAAGAAACTGGATGGCTAGCATGGGTTTGATATTCTCTTCGCGAGATGATTCGATCTCGGACCGAGAGACTTGGTGCCTCGGTGGAACGTAAGATACTCCGCTGCACCAAACTGCCGTAAAAAAACAAAAAACTAGAATTTAATGAGTACGAATTTGTATATATAACCTTATTATAAACATGGGCATTGATCTTGTGAAGAGTTTATAGTTAAGGCCTTAAGGGTTTTAAAACATAAACGTAATAATTAAGGATGTTGGAACGAGACGATGAAGAGATAAACGGGAAAATCATTGTGAGAATAGATGAGATGCAAATTTCAAACTATTTTAATTAAATATAGGGGTAGATTTGGAATAATAAATTATGAGTTTGAACACATCAACAATGACATGTGGCACTTTAATATTGTTAGGCTCAAGTTTATATCTAGTTATTTAGGCCTGATTATCATTTTTCTTGTTAATTCTTTACTTTTGCATCATTACCAAATCATGAATGATGCAGCGACATATCTCCGCATTTCTGTTGCGCCTGTAGCAGAAACTCCTGACGCGTATCTCCGCAGTTCTCTTTCTGTAGCAGGAAACTCCAGCACTAACTTTCTGGTCAATATTGACTCCTTTTGTGTTAGGTGCAAACATGTGTGAATATTAGATACCTTATAATAGAGGAGAATCACGTTCCCCTAGGAACAGTGATCCCCTCTCATAAACCAAATAATTTAATCCCTCTCCTCACATATCCCTCTCCTCACATACATATCACACAAACTCCTCTCCTCACATACATATCACACAAACGAAATAATTTAATCTCTCTCCTCACATACATATCACACAATCTACTATAGTTTCTGCTACAGTTTGACTTTGTGATGATCTTGCATCTTTGTGAATCTTTGATCTTTGTGATGATCAGTTTGACTTTGTGATGATCTTGTATCTTTGTGAATCTTTGATCTTTGTGATGATCGAAGTATGATCTCTGTGATGATCGATCTTTCATGTTTCTTAAACTGCTCTCTTTGGAAATATTTTTCGGATGATATTTTTATCATAATTACCAACCTCAGTTGGTACGTTTGATTTAATTTAACAAATTGTTTGATTAGGCCTTCTCTTAATTTAGGGGTTTTGTTTGATATGTTGGCCTGTGGTTTATTGCGTGTGAGTAATTTAATTATGCGTATTGTTTGATTAGGGTTTCTATTAATTTTTGTGGTTAATTGGGGATCCTGTTGTTTGATTAGGGTTTCTATTAATTCAGGTTTTTTGTTTCATGGGTTTCTATTAATTTTTGTGGTTAATTGGGGATCCTGTTGTTTGATTAGGGTTTCTATTAATTCAGGTTTTTTGTTTCATATGTTATTATGTTGTTAGTTGGGGGTGTGTGAGACTTGGTTATAAAAAAATAACGGGTTTCAGTGTGTTGCTGCTCATAGGGCTCCGAGATGTTGCCTGTTTGGTAAGTTTGTTGTGTTATTGACGCTAAGTGAGTCGTGCCTTGGCGGGGCATCACACGTTTGTGACTGCAGCCATGCTGGTATGATGCCTCTTTAACCCTCGCGTAGATCTATTGATGCAATCGTGTTGCTGTTCATAGAAAAGCGTGATTTTATTTTGTTCCTGGCTTTGCTTCCATTGCTGAGTCATCTTGATCAGGCGACCACAATTTCAGTGTCGTTGCAAATCATGAAGAGCAAATCTAATAGTTGGCAATGAGGTTATTTTTTTGATTAAATGGGGGTCGTGGCTTGGCAAGGCATCAGGGGATCCTGTTTGCAGCCGTCACGTGAGCCGCTTTTACTAATTCATGTTCAATCATCCGTGCTTGATTCATGTTTTGAGACATTCTGTGGCATCGTGGCATCTGTGACAGAGAGAGAGGAAAAAAATGTGAGTTCTGAGGGTGGAGTAGGCCCGTAACTAGGCAGGGAAGCACGGTGTCGTGCTTGCAGCCGTTGCGGGTCCGTCACCTTTTTCCCCGTCTCTTCTTTGCATCTTCGTTTTGTTGGAAGTTGTGACATTAAAATTTAGTATATTCAATGTCACAAATACTTGTGGCAATGGCTATTACTGGTCCCGTTTGGTTTCTGTTATTTGTTACATTGCCTTAAATGACCTTTGTTACGGGCTGTGATGAGTACACATGGTTTCGATCAAAATGAAATCGGTTGTGTCTTGGCGGGGCAACTTACAATCTGTTGCAGCCATGCCGGCCACATCGTGTTGCTATTATTGTTACCTTATCTGAGCCTCATATCCAACTGATTCTTTTGATTAAATGGGGGTCGTGGCTTGGCAAGGCATCAGGGGATCATGTTTGCAGCCGCCACGTGAGCCGCTTTTACTGATTCATGTTGTCTTGGTGGGGCAACTTACAATCTGTTGCAACCATGCCGGCCGCATCGTGTTGCTATGATTGTTACCTTATCTGAGCCTCCTATCCAACTGATTGTTTTGATTAAATAGGGGTCGTGGCTTGGCAAGGCATCAGGGAGGAGTTTGTGTGATATGTATGTGAGGAGAGGGATATGTGAGGAGAGGGATTAAATTATTTGGTTTGTGAGAGGGGATCATTGTTCCTAGGGGAACGTGATTCCCCTCTATTATAAGGTATCTAATACAATTGGGGTTACCGGCATCTTGGTTGTTTGTTACAATTGACTGAGGTGAGTTCTGTTACGGGTTGTGATCAGTACATGTGTTTCATAACACGGACGACCTCATCTTCATAGAAATCGAAGGATGCCGGCTCATATTTGCCTTGGCGTCTTCTGTGTGCCGAACCAGTGCACTTGCATTTTACGTATGTTTCATTAACTGAGTAATGCCATGTTCCTATAATTGTATCGGGCTATGATGAGTTTAGACAGGCGCGGATAAAGCTAGGAGAACCCGGACCTTGGCAGGGCGACCTTTGAAGGTTGCAGCCATCCCGAGTTATGGCCCTTCCAAAATAACGCCTTATCTGAGCCTATTTTATGAAATCGAAATCGAAAGATGTCGGCTCAGATTTGCCTTGGCGTCTTCCGTGTGCCGAACCAGTGCACTTGCGTCTTACGTATGTTTCATTAGCTGAGTAATGGCATGTTCCTATAATTGTATCGGGCTGTGATGAGTCTAAACAGGCGCGGATAAAACTAGGAGAACCCGGACCATGGCAGGGCGACCTTTGAAGGTTGCAGCCATCCCTGGTTATGACCCTTCCCAAATAACGCCTTATCTAAGCCTATTTTGTGAAGCGATTTAGTATTCATACGGAGACAAGATTGCTTACTCTTATTAACTGTATAGTGTATGCCCACGAACAGGAAGATGTCGGCTCATAAATGCCTTGGCGTCTTCCTTACGCTAAAACAGTGCAATTGCAGTTTACGTTTGGTTAATTCATTGTCGGAGATAGTTTGTGTCGGACTGTGATGACTTTAAACAACCGTGGATAAATGTAAGAGGACCCGGATCTAAATGTCACTTTGTCCACAACCATAGTATGATAACATTGTACCTACAAAGCAGTAACTTCATCTCCTCCGCCCATTCGTTGCCGCTATTAATTGCAGACGACGATATTGACAGTTGTATCTTTCATTGTTGTTGTTAATGACAGGCGATGATAGGGCCGTTGTCATAGGGTCATAAATAAGCGGGTTCTAGAGGAAATGCTTTGTTGGTAGTGTGTGATCATACATTGGTTTCAAAGTAGATGTATTCGATTTGGGTAACACACACATTATTGCAGTTGTTGTGGACAGATTGTTGCAGGTAACATCAGTCTGTAGTTTGTGTGTATATATCTCGCACTTGGCAATGATGATCCTTCGAGTATGTCGCGTTTCCGCTAAAAATGGAAGGATGGCAGAGTGCGCGGACTGCGTGCCTCCGCAACCTTTTTATGAGTGTGGCCACGACGTCGATTAATCTGAGCCACATTTATCGCGTATTTGTTACAGCTGCTTGCAGCCTTCATTACATGATTTGGTGAGCTTCATTCTATTGTATTGGTTCTCGATCTTCTACCATTTTATAAGATGTATTGGCGTTCATGAAATCAGTGTGTATGAAACGTTTTGGCAAGCTCGCTCTTCCAGAAACCGTATCTTGGCGGGGCGACCCTGTGATTGCAGCCATGACGGGTTTTGGGTGTGGTTTCCATTCATTTGGCCAGGCGTACAAAATAATGTTGTATGTGTGATTTTGGGGGTCCCGTTTGCTTTTTGCTATTTGTAGAAACTAGAAGGGGGGGTTGAATAGTTTCTCTTCGATTGGTGACCAAATTAAAATTACTTTCAATTTGGTTTGTATCAAAATTATCTTTTACTTGAGGCTAAGTTGCATAATGATTAGGTTCAATTCAAATGCACTAGCAAATATAATAGGTAAGTGTAATGATAATGAAATAAGTAAAGAGTAAGGAAGGAGACAACCTAGTGGGAAGACACCAAGATTTATAGTGGTTCGACGACGAGGCTCTATCCTCGTTTCTACTCCACTCCTCGAGTACACCTACTCGAGATTTCCACTATATCCACAAGCTCCCTTCTCGGCGGAGAAAACCTTACATCGTTGCTTACATTATTTTCCGACACTAAGCTAAATGTCGAGACCTAATCTTTAGCTAGGACCAATCTACACAACGTTGCCTACTTCACAATTTAACGACACAAGGCTAGATGTCGGGTTCTAATCTTAAGGTAGAACCAATCTTCACGACGTTGCCTACTTCACCATTTTACGACACAGGCTAGATGTCGAGTTCTAATCGAAAGCTAGAACCAATCTTCACGACTCTTCACTTTGAAGCTAAGTGAGAACTTCACACAACACAACTACTAGTCACTTTATAGTTTAGTGAGAACTCACAAGACACAACCACATCACTTTATAGTTTAGTGAGAACTCCAAATCAAATCTATTACAACTCAACTAGACTTATCCAAGTACACACATGTATCTTGGATTTACACAACACAAATCCAAGCAAACACATATGCAATAGATGTACACAACAAATCCAAGTATCCATAAATAACTTGGATGAACACAACTAGTCCAAGTATTCATAAATACATTGGATTGACCTAAAACAAAAAGGGTATCATGATGAATATGACTAGCTCATAGATTCATCTTTATCACAACACTAGTGCGTGAGTGATCTTCTCATTGGACAAGGTAAAGGAGGGGATCAAGAGGATAATCATATGTAAACATCCTTAACAATTTAAGTGATCATTTACTAATGATTATGCTATAGAAAATAGAAAGAGTGTTGAGAAAAACGTCCAAGAAGCTTACTGGAAAAATAAGATTTGACCCACTATTTAAAGGAGACAAAGTATAACGGATTTATAACGGCTAGCTGTGCGCGGTACCTTATCTCACCCCGCGGTTCCATATCGCTAAGGAACCGCGTAGGTACTTAAGGTACCGCCACTAGACTACGCTCCGTTTTTTGTCTTTTAGTGGGGTGGGAATATCTGAGGTATTTGAAACCTTCAAAGGATATTCTAACAGCATTTGAAATATGCTATTTTCAAATTTTCATTTTCCATTTTAATAAAACATTTTCTAAAAGATAAAGTTTATTAAAAAGTCTTTTGTCATATTAACAAAAGTGAGTTTTAAGGATAATCATTTTGATGATCACTAAGTATGATTAAGAAAGGTTAGTGATATGATTATTACCTTGATGATAGTGTTAGTTAAATAATTCATTTTGTGTTTTACACTAAATGTGTTGTATGGTTTGTTGTGATCAAAACTAAGAAAGATTAGTTAACACTAATAATGTTTTTAGGCATCACTTGCATTAACAATCTCCCCCTTTTTGATTACGACAAACGATAAACTCATTTACGTAGAAACACAAAATATGGAATTATTAACTAGTTTATCACTATCATTTCTCCCCCTTTTTCGTAGCAAAAAGGTTAGCACAAGTCTTTGAAGAACATCGAACTTTGCTAGTAGCTCCCCCTTGGTGGTTGCTCCCCCTTGCTTTGGGCACCAAGTTTGTGAGCTAAGGTGACATGCTACACAAAGGTTAGTAGAAAGGAAAGAAACACCAATGTATATATGATCACTACCTACTAAGTAACTTGAGAGGGAGAGAGAGAAGAAATCTCAAATAAGAACCAAGTATTTTGCTAAGTATGTCCAAAGAGGTAATTGACAAAATCAAGCTTCAATCCGATGAAGATGATAAGCTTGTCAATGGGTTAAAGTTTAGAATTGATGGAATCACCCATAAGCAATTGTAAAAATTAACCATGATCAACTCAAAATAGAACTAATGAAATAACACACAAACAATACAAAGGTTACATAGAAGAAAAAGACACAACAAAGAAGATAGTCATACACACAATATGAGTATCTAAAAGCAATAAATATGGAAAATAAACCACTAAGCATAAGCTAGTCTAATAGTGATATTTTCCAAGATTGCTAAAAAAAATAAAATACTAAAAAGATGACGATGCATCATTCAAAGTTTTGTCCACCGGAACGAAAAATTGAATAGGAGGTCGAGTGAGGAGGAATTCAAGAAAATTTAACTTCTCATACACATGAGCAAGTTCAATTTGTTGAAATCGACAACAAGCACACGAGGATCCATGATGCAACACAAAATCGTTTGATGGGGGTATGGCATCAAACTTAGGGTTTGGTGGTGGTGGGTAATGGGTTTGGGAATGTTTTCACAATGCCTTGTGAGGTTTGGGAAGGTTGAAAGGTCATTGAGTTGAGGGGTGTTGAAGGATTGTGGTGGTGGGGGAACATTTTCTTTAGCTCCGGTGATGGGGTTTATGGTATAAGTCTCATTCCAATACTTGATTGGAGAGAAGGTAGGGTTTATGGGTGGTTTGGACGAAGATGGTTCATTCTTCTTAACCCAAATAGGTCGAACCGAGATTTTCGGTTTCTTTGAAAGCTTGGATGAGGAAGCTTTGGGTGAGTGGGGTTGTGATAAAGAAATGTCAAGGTTAGGAATGTAGGAGTTAGGCATTGTGAGAGTGTGAGAATGAAATCTCAAGGTTATGTGAGAATGAATTCTCAAGGTTGGGAAGGTGTGAGAATGAAATCTCAAGGTTGTGTGAGAGTGAATTCTCAAGGTTGGGAAGGTGTGAGAATGAAATCTCATGGTTGGGGTATAAGTAAAATGTAATCAAGGTAAGAATTTGAATACAAAATGTGAAGTGTCAAGGAATGTTTAGTCAATTTGAGTAAACAAGGAATCTTGACAGGGTATAGGGTTTTAAAAGTTTTGACCAAAAAATCGTCAAAAACTGATTTCTGCCCGCGGTACCTTAAAGGGACCGGTGGTTCCATATCGCTAGGGAACCGCGGGGCTTTAAGGATCCGCGTCCAGTGGACTTGAAACCAAGTTTTTACAGGTTTTTGAGAAAAACTAAGACTTTTTCAAAAAGTTACAAATCTTGGAATTTTACCTCTATTAGCACCAAATTATGCTAGGGTTGCATAAAGCAACACATTCACAAAGAATGTCTTGACAAAGGGTGACAAAATAATTTAGATATCATTTTGAACCAATTTTAGTCAAGTTTTTAGAGGTTGTGATAGATTTAGGTTCAATTTTAATTTCAAATTAAAGTTGATTAGTGTGCACAAAAGGATAGAAACACACAAAGCTAAATCCAAAGATCAACAACATGAAACATTCATGAAAGAAGCAAGTACAATGACAAATAAAACTAACTAATACATAGCTAGCTTAACATTAGATCTAGATAAGTAGTCTTTTTTGGCTTGGTTTTGTTGAAAACTCTTATTAAGAAAACTCCATCATTCATCTCCTAGGAGGAGGCATGGGAACAAGGCAAGCAAGAACTCTTGCAACCTCCTATGTAGTCCATACATATCCATCCTAAGGTTATGGATGATGTAGTGGTTGTAAAGACAACATGGACAACTAGGATCATGTGTTTGTTGAAACCCATAGTATGGATCACCCAAAAGGAGGGAAAGTGGAACACCCAAAATTGGAATGTTTGAGTTGGGTGGAGGTGGAGGAGGCAAGTTCTCCAAAGGTGATGTGGGTGAGAGTGGAGGCATGTTCCCTAAAGGGGAAATGGGTGAGTGTGGAGGTAAATTCTCCAAGGTTGGTGAAATGGGTGAGTTATGAGGGGTAAATGGTGAAGTCACCAAAGTGTCATCAAAGTCATTCACAAAAGGAATGCTTTGGATTGGTTGGGGTTTTGTGGTCACATCCAAAGGTGCACTTGGAGTGAAGGGTGAAGAGAGCTCATTCATTCTTGAGTTGAATGAAGAGGAGGTAGAACCAATGGAGTGGTTAGTACCATGGGTGGATGATGTCTTGCATGGTGCAAGAGGTGGGGAAGGTGATGAAGAAATGAGGATAGGAACCATCTCATTCTTAGGTGTGTGGAAAGGTGAGGAGTTAGGCTTGGCTACCTTAATCCTTATTTTGAGTGTTTTCCTTGGGGTGGAGGTCTTGGAAGTGTTTGAGGTTTTAGTACACACCATGGTTGTTTAGGGTTAAGGGAGGTATGTTTGATGTGTGAAGAACATGGCAAACAAGGTGGGTTTAAATGGGTGAGGGGATGATCCAAACTAGTAATGGGTTAAAATCATTTTAGGTGAATAATGAATTAGGTAAGCTAGTTAAGGAAATGTGCAGTTTATTACTGAAAATCATGCAAGGTTTACACAGATTTAAGAAAACAGTGTAAAGCAAAAGATGTTGTCGTGTACAGTGGCCGGCGGTTCCTTATCTAGGACCGGTGGTACCTTATCGATAAGGATCCGCGGGTCGATATGGAACCGCGACCAGAGGGCTTTCAAAAGTTTCCCATCCCAGTTTTTGATAAACCCAGATTTTTACCAAAAGATTCACAAGCCAAAGTTAACTACAGATCATAATCTAATAAGCTAACTACCATAAGGCATGCACAAAGCTATGTAAATCACAAACATCATTGCATAAGCAATAATTAGGATCAACATAAATAATAATCCAAACATGTAATCATAAGTTAATACACATCCAAGATAAAATAAAATTGTTCAACATTACATGTTTACCAACATGTATTCTTTGAAATACTTCAAAACTTTCACCTTCTCTTTTTGCCCAATCCTTTGATCATATTCCCCAAGAACTTGAAACCCTTCCTTGACTCAACCCGGTGTTCATGCAATTCACCTCTAGTCCTAAGGTTTTCACGGTAAAGATGCTCCATATTGAGATCTTCCGGTACTTCACTAGAATGATGAGGAGGAGGAGCTAAGTCTTCAAATTCATCCTCGAATGGGTTTGAGGATGGATGGGAATTACTCGAAGAGTGGAAATGAGAACTAGTACCTATGCCATCACCATCACTTGTTGGCATGTCCATGTCCTCATCATCCATCTCTTGATGATCAGATTTTCTCGATCCTCGATCACTTCTTTTCTTTCTTGCATATGCCTCTTGAATAGGCAACATAACCCGATGAACCGGGTAGAAACGAGAGAGATCGAGGTGGGAAAAATCATGATCAACCCTTTTGAAAAGGAGAGTTAGAAGAATAGCATAGGGAAGGTTTGTTTTGGGCTACGAAAGGGCATAATTGATTCGTCGAGCGATATAGAATGCCAAGTTGTACTTGGTGGATGTAAAGATGCAACTCAACATATGCACCATACACGCCGAGATATGATCTCGGTTTTCACCAAGACAAAAGACATTCTCCCTAAGGATATTGGCCCATTGGACCATAAAATCCTTAAGGTCGCTAGAGAGCACTTCATATCGATTCACATTTCGTACATTTGAATGAAGGCTTCTCACAACGTTTCCATCACGCTCTTTCGAGATGATGTCAAGGATGAACTCTAGATCAATTTCGGTGAGGTCATTTGGAGGTTTATCGTAGGATTCCGAGAGAGCATCAAGTCTCCATTTATTCGTAAAACGACAAGTGCCTTCATATGGCACATCGAGAATTTAACCAAAGTTTTCGAGGGAGTATTGAATCAATTGATCATTCAACACGAAACGAATGAAAATTTCTCCATTGTATTCAAGCATGGAGTAGGTGCTAAAGAATTCAAGAAGGAATAAGGGGTAAATATCTTCTTCTATGTTGAGCAAGCAATCAAACCCCTAAAGCTCAAACATAGATTGGATATAGTCATAACCCGTTATTTCCTTGTCAACGACTCTACCCTCAAGGAAACAACGAGTGGAAAGGGATGGAAAAGCGTTTTGAAGTTAGGGGGAAGCATAGGTTTGGGAGAGGTTTGGCATGTATTGTCTAGTGTATTGATGATCCTTTTAAAATTGAGAAGGCATGATTATTACCTAAATAAACATAAGACAATATTTTTCCAATCACTCATATGAAAAATAAAATCAAAAATTGAAAATATGAGAATGTGTTATATCAATTTCTTGATAAACAAAGGATTGAATCCATATCATTCCCATGTTCACAATGCATCTATTCCATCATTAACCAAGAACACATGAACTATGTTGGATCAACAATAGATTAGAACATTGGTTTTTCAAAACAAGGTTTTTAGGTAAGCATTAACAATGTCATTACCTACTTGTTCATGGGTTCATCTCAAATCCATCTTTCAACCAAAATCATTTAGCCTAAATTCGGATTTGTTCTACAAGTGGGTTTTAGTGAAATCTTAATGAATATGAACCTAAGGAATCATAGTAAAATAATCATGTCAACCCACATTCTTATTAAGGTTTTAATTCAATTTCAATTTTAAAAATCCCCAATTATGAAAGGATGAACCCTAGAACAAAATAGATAAAATTGGAAGAAAATAATTACAATTAATTGATGTTAGATGAAGGATGAGTGAAACCCACAACTTGGAATCAATTAATTTGAGTGATTGAAGGTTTTGGAAGCTTCAAAAATGGTGGAAAAACAAGAAAACCGTCGCTGTGTGTTTTTGGGAGAGAGAGGGTTTGGTTTGAAAAAGAATAAAATAATCAAACTGGCGCTCTGACAAAAGTTTCTGCCTGCGGTTCCTTATCGATAAGGAACCGCGCCTTTGAGCCGCTGAGATAAATAACCGCCTTCAGAGGTCGGTTTTTATCTATAAAGGACGCCAAATTTTAAAAACAGATTTTTCTAAAACACTTAAAAAAATGTCATGAGCCTTCTAAAATATCATTGGATCATCATAACACTAAGCAATATGCCTAAACAAAGGATTACGAGTTAAATCGAGATCGAAAAGAACCGAAACGGACAAACGACTACTCGTAGCAAAACGACTAAGTGGAGAGAAGACAAGGGAAGTCAATCAAGACTAGGAAAAATGCTCAAGGGAATAATGACAATCTTCAAATGATGGAAACGAAGAGCTTGTGTCATATATAGTGGTTAAAGACGTGCCTTTCCGTAGAAGTGTTAAACGGCTTTGGTAATGAACAAACACAAAGCAAATATTGAAGCATAGGCAAGATCACTTTTAATAATAGTCTTAGTCTAAGTCAATATATGAGCAAGGCATTGATTCACTTTCTCTCCCACGAAGGGCCTACTAACCGTATGGGTGCAAACCATGATATCATGCTTGATACTTTAAACTACTACTAACTCACTCTACATCACCATAGTGAGTCAAGTATCCAAGCAATGAAGGTTTGAGAGGATAAAAGGAAAGAATCACAAACCACAAATAAATGTCAAGGCAAGGATGCCAAGAGCAAGCACATAGTCATGTAGTGATCAAAAGAATGATCAAAAGGGCGTGTGGAAGAACGAAAGCGTACCTTGGCCACAAGAGCATTCCAATCCATCAATGCAAACCCCAAGAGTGACTATCATGAATACTAAGTCTTCAATGACTAGTATCAATCCCACTCATCATTCAAAGATATTGAAAATCGATGATGATAAGTCTTCTACAAGTGCAAGTAACTCAATCCGCAACCAATTCAATGATTGATCTTCATGAGTACCTACACAAAACAAGATGCAATCTAGTAGATACATTTCAAGAGTAGATCTAAAATGTATAAAGGCTACTAATCTAAGTGGGATGCAATATTACCAATTAAAAGACCTATTTTCAAAGGAAAAAATAATTTTGACCAAAGAGAAACTTTAGTACAACTAGACCTTCTAATTTGAGGAGACAATGGATCGATCCAAGGGTACAATATACTTTAAAGATCTTGAGTGACCATCGCTCTGATACCAATTGTAGAAACTAGAAGGGGGGGTTGAATAGTTTCTCTTCGATTGGTGACCAAATTAAAATTACTTTCAATTTGGTTTGTATCAAAACTATCTTTTACTTGAGGCTAAGTTGCATAATGATTAGGTTCAATTCAAATGCACTAGCAAAGATAATAGGTAAGTGTAATGATAATGAAATAAGTAAAGAGTAAGGAAGGAGACAACCTAGTGGGAAGACACCAAGATTTATAGTGGTTCGACAACGAGGCTCTATCCTCGTTTCTACTCCACTCCTCGAGTACACCTACTCGAGATTTCCACTATATCCACAAGCTCCCTTCTCGGCGGAGAAAACATTACATCGTTGCTTACATTATTTTCCAACACTAAGCTAAATGTCGAGACCTAATATTTAGCTAGGACCAATCTACACAACGTTGCCTACTTCACAATTTAACGACACAAGGCTAGATGTCGGGTTCTAATCTTAAGGTAGAACCAATCTTCACGACGTTGCCTACTTCACCATTTTATGACACAAGGCTAGATGTCGAGTTCTAATCGAAAGCTAGAACCAATCTTCACGACTCTTCACTTTGAAGCTAAGTGAGAACTTCACAACACAACTACTAGTCACTTTATAGTTTAGTGAGAACTCACAAGACACAACCACATCACTTTATAGTTTAGTGAGAACTCCTAATAAAATATATTACAACTCAACTAGACTTATCCAAGTACACACATGTATCTTGGATTTACACAACACAAATCCAAGCAAACACATATGCAATGGATGTACACAACAAATCCAAGTATCCACAAATAACTTGGATGAACACAACTAGTCCAAGTATTCATAAATACATTGGATTGACCTAAAACAAAAAGGGTATCATGATGAATATGACTAGCTCATAGATTCATCTTTATCACAACACTAGTGAGTGAGTGATCTTCTCATTGGACAAGGTAAATGAGGGGATCAAGAGGATAATCATATGTAAACATCCTTAGCAATTTAAGTGATCATTTACTAATGATTATGCTATAGAAAATAAAAAGAGGGTTGAGAAAAACGTCCAAGAAGCTTACTGGAAAATGAGATTTAACCCACTATTTAAAGGAGACAAAGTATAACGGATCTATAACGGCTAGCTGTGCACGGTACCTTATCTCACCCCGCGGTTCCATATCGCTAAGGAACCGCGTAGGTACTTAAGGTACCGCCACTAGACTACGCTCCGTTTTTTGTCTTTTAGTGGGGTGGGAATATCTGAGGTATTTGAAACCTTCAAAGGATATTCTAACAGCATTTGGAATATGCTATTTTCAAATTTTCATTTTCCATTTTAATAAAACATTTTCTAAAAAATAAAGTTTATTAAAAAGTCTTTTGTCATATTAACAAAAGTGAGTTTTAAGGATAATCATTTTGATGATCACTAAGTATGATTAAGAAAGGTTAGTGATATGATTATTACCTTGATGATAGTGTTAGTTAAATAATTCATTTTGTGTTTTACACTAAATGTGTTGTATGGTTTGTTGTGATCAAAACTAAGAAAGATTAGTTAACACTAATAATATTTTTAGGCATCACTTGCATTAACACTATTTGTTACAGCTGCCTTAAATCAGCTTCGTTATGGGCTGTGATGAGTACAGGTTGTTTCGATCAAGATGAGATCGTTCGTATCTTGGCGGGGCAACTTGACACTGTTGCAGCCATGTCGGACGCATCCTCTTAGTTCGATTGTTACCTTAGCTGAGCCTCTTATATAACCGAAATGATTGATTTAGGTTGTTGCACTATTTACATTTCGGTGGGTTCTTGAGTTGGTCCGATAGCAGAAACAATTTGATTTGCAAAACAGGAATGACACAACCACTAGAATTACGGATGCAAATTCAGTCCAACCCCGAATCCTTGATGGCGCTTCGCATGATACCATTTCTATGAGAAGTTGTCGTGATCCTCAACTTCAAGTAATCGCAAACATGCAACTTTGGATCCTTTTCGTAGGCAGAATGCCATTGTGGCTGATTCATATTTGCTTAAGCAGGTAGTTTCTATTTTCTATATGAAATCTTTTCATTCCGAACTGGTAATATTCTAAGTACCTGACCACAGGTTTGCGTATTGCGTTTGAACCAGTTTTTATAAGTGTGAAGAGTAAGATATGTTGATAACAAGAAGGATCATATTGATTATAAGAAGCTAATGGTCAGGTATATTTTATACAATGCAATGTGCGTAAGGGTGTACATTTTTTTTCTTTATTGGTGTGCTTATAAATGAATATACGAATCTCGGCGTTATTTTGGGTCTTCGTTTGTATTAAAATATTTGTTTTAGTTTAGGTTGCATTTAGATAATAGAGCACTAGACTGCGTCTTCGTGTCATCTGCGAATTTTAATTGTTACAGCAATAAAGATCATGAATCCAACTATTAACCAAACGGGCCCTTAATTGTTAGAGCTGCTGATGATCAAATTTGTTATTATTGTTTTCTGGTGAAATCTGCCAAACTTTGAGAATGATCGCATCTTGGCGGGTCATTTTATACGCATGTAGCCAAGGCGGTTTTTCGAATTTGTTTTCATTGTATTTACATATCTGACCCTCAACTTTTTTATTGACTTTGACGGTTTCATATTTTCTTAAAGTCTTAAATTTGTGGTTTGTTGGTGATGTTTTACGAGTTGATATAATTTTATTTTATCTTCTGTGTTTTCGTTAATATGTGAAATTTCAGTTTAATGATTAGTGATTGATTCGTAAATGTGTTTGGTTTCACAGTGTCAACCCCGTAGAGGACTTTTTACACAAAGCAAAGGAAGTTAATGTAGTTTGATCTTCTTGGAGGGAACCCGGAATCATGGGAAAAGTTGTTGAAAGCCGTAAACCTGGACGATTAAAATCATAAAAATTCAGCACTGGCAAAGTTCGGCTTACTTTTGTTTATAGACCAGGTATGATTCTTCTCGAATACGTGAAACTCTCAGGTTGTCAATGATAATGGCACAGGTGTTGCTGGGGTACAGTTTATGAATTTAAACTGTAAAAGTTACTATATACAAAGTATAAATGTTATTAATATTGACATTATATTTATAGCCAATGTAAATTTGAATTTAACTCAGGAGTTAAAGTAAAAAAAAAATACTTAGTCAGGTTTGACAGGTAGCAAAAACCAAACTGCTTTTAAAATTTACATTGTCTTTGCTAAGGTTAAAATTCATTATCTGTTGACTTTATATGTTGCAGTTATCAGCCTTGATCATGTATGTGTGGGTTATATGTTCTTTAGTTTAAAGTAAATATACTTGGACGAATAATGCATAGACTATTGTGTTGAATTCATATAGTAGTATATACGAGCATGAGTTGGAGTATAATGAGCTTAAATTTTGTAATATTCCACCAATCTCACCCTACCTGTTAGTTACTAAAAAATGTAACAAAAAAATATACAAGAGTGTGACCTTGATTCTTTTTTAATTTTTTGCAGTTTGGAAAATTGTGCCTGGTAAAGACTACCCGGTTGAAAAGGCGACGATGTTGTGGACAACACTGTTGAAGAAGAGTACAAGGAAGACCATCTGCGCACTGCGCCGCGGCGAAGCGCGGGCAAAAGCCCTAGTAAGTCTAAAACATTACAGAAAGTGGCAAACTATGTCAGATGCATCTCTACACTAAAATGGTCATATATAAGTCTAAATTATACTAGTTCAATGTAGTTAAACATTTTGCTGCATGCATCACAAATACACAAGAAGCTTTATCATTACAATGCTACAACAAGGAAACAAGCTTACAAATACATGAAAAGGTAAACTAAATTAACTGTAATAACAATAGGCAGGCAAACTATGTGCCTAACAAGAAGCCATTATTGTGATGTAGAAGCACTATTCTTCGTCATAGTCATCGTCATCCTCATCCAACCTTGAACTAATTTGTGCAAGATGAGGGTCAATTGCCATCCCGTCGATTTCTGAAGCTGACCAACCAGGATACTCGCTTTTTTCAACCTCACTAGGTTCTGCTGGCAGCGAGCCACCAGGAGCCTCTACTGTTTGCTGTGGTTCTAGTGGTGGTGGTGGTGGTGGCAGCGGAGCAGCACCACCATCTGTGGTGGCAGCCACTTTTTCGGTATTCTCATCAACACCAGTGTTCAGATCAAAGTCTCGACTACCTGCGTTTGGATCAATGTTGACTGCAATTTCAGTTTTGATCAATTCTGAATGGCTGTCGATTGGCCGCTTTGGACTAGGGTTTTGGTTGGTGCTTTGTTGAAAAGACAATGTGAAAGGTTCTGACTCGGGTTCAATTTGGAGAGACTCTCGATGTTCTATAGATGCTCTGGGTCGGCCCCTGCCTCTTCCTCTACCACGACCTCTGCCTCTGCCACTGCCGCTTGTGTGGCCCGCTTCATTCTGCATCAAACAGTATGGAATTTCAGTGACAGCTCAGATTTATTCAAGTAAAAAAATGCAACTGCGTGACCAATTCATATATTATTGTAAACTTGAGAGTTTGAATCATATTCCTTGAACCCTACAAACACTGCAATCTTTGCTCCTATAAACATTTAGAACTGACAATTGCATACTTAAATGAAAGCAAATCTGGTGTACATATCTATATTTTAATTACTACTGCATAATTAATATGTAAAATGAACTTTCTTTTCACGTTTCTCACATAGGACGATTCTCATTTAATTTAGGATGAAGAGTAATTTTGCAAAAATCATTAATGCAGCTACCAGTAGTTCCTCTACAACCAGAACTTTTACCAACTCGACTTTAAGAATAAACACATCTGAAAATCAGTTGTAAAATAGTGGTTCTTAGTAAGACCAATATATACAACCTCTAATGGTGGTGGTGCGGCTCATCAAAAAAGTCGAACTAAATTACACCTGCACAAGATATTGTGTAACTGATCACCTATATCTCACCTAAATAGATAGAGCAAATGAAATAATTGGAAACCCAAACTTTCATTATGATTTCACTTGCAAAATGCTTGATGTGAAGACCTGTACAGATATATGAGTATATGACAGTACTTAATGCCACTCACATGCCGAATTTTTTTTTGTTTGGTCTTAGTTCTCTATAGCGAACAGCAAGTTCTATGAGACTGACCCATGAACCACTTTACGAAGAGGCCATAGATTCTGAACAGAATTTTAACCTAAATGAGATTTCTACGTATATTGAGAAAGATAGTTTTAGTGTTTCACAATGTGATTAACACTATGATATTAACAAAGAGTTTGAGACCTCCGAGAACCTTTAACTATTGTGATACTATCATGTCTCTATCAGTCTATCATCTTCAAAAGGGCAGTAAGAGGAACAACTAACGACGATGTCCATACAAGGTAAAGCATATGATAATGTACCTATCTGAGAAGAGCCCCTAGGTATGGGAATTTGTTGACACATGCAGGATTTATGTGTCTCAGTGACTCAATGGTCCCCCCCCTTCCGAACAAATTAATCAGATGGAAGGTGTAGTGGTGGACTTCTTTTCCTACTTAAAATTTCTCAAATTCTTATATCGAGTATTGAGATCAAGCTAGGCTCCTCAAATAAATAGATCCGTTTAGTTCTCTCTCCATTAAATCTCTATTCTTCTTACCATCAACTTTCTTTTACCGAACATCATGTCTCTTTGTTCCCCCTCAAAATCATCCAAAAAGAAGCATCCAGTTATTTCTGATTAAGCTTCAAGGTAAAAATTTGCCTGTGACGATTGGTACCAAAGCTACTTCCCAGATAACCTCGAATGTAAAATTTTAGGCCAAAAACAGTGCTCACCGTGAAAAGTTCCTCTATCTTTTATCTTCAATGGTTATTTTGTCTTTCTTGCTGAAGGTCAAGCAAGTGGATGTCTTATTTTGTCTTTCTTGACAGCTCAGGAAAGATGCATTTCACAGTCACTGGATCCCCTTGACATCGTGACAATCTAGATGACGTCCTATTGCCTTGATGTGTAGCAATGTTCTTGTATATTCTATAGAATCCTACTTACGATTTTGGTCAAGACTCAATCTTATGCGAGTTATGTCAACTTGTGGCAGAAATTGGTCCACTTGCATAGATCAATTTAGAAAGCCAAAAATATCGCTAGTAGAATGTGTACTAAAGAACGCATCTAGTGATATAAATTATAAGATAACTGCATTTAGAAGGTCTGCAGCCAATTTCTTCAACACTTATCATTGACGAGACTCCTCTCTCATTAGTTAAGCAATAGAACTCCCTTTCTACGCATTTTTCTTTCTTTACTTTCATTCTCGACTGTGAGTTATCCATTCTTGTTCTTCCTACATTTTCTTTTCTACTTAGAGGAGCACTAATCAATATTTGTTTCGGAGTACTTTATAAGTAATTCCTTCCTAAAGCTGAAATAACATAACCAATAGCAAACGATGACCTAATAATGTATGACGCTTGCAAAAACATTATCGCCACCTGAGCAAACGATGACCTAATAATGTATGACTCTTGCAAAACATTATCGCCACCTTGCTCAAAATTTAAATCTTTTAGTTCCTAAACTACAGATCAAGTAAATTCTAGCTTCCAGACAAGAAGCCATAATTGTAAGGTTTCACCTCATCAAGTAAACGGTAAATGGAGGAGGTTTTCCACCTTCACGTTACCTAAAGAAGGTGAGTGACTCAGATATATTCGGCATAACCAAGGTATCATTATGACCGTTTCCGACACTTTTTTTAGCCACTAGGCCATTTGGTGATGGTTTTCACCTCATTATGGTAGGGGAAATATGTTCAAACTTGTAATCTAGGAACTTTGCACAGAAAATATTACGTGCCCTCTAGAATGCTAGATATATACTATATACAAAAATACATCATAGTTGGTATTTAGTATAGTGGTAGATGAACAATATATTAGAGATTACTTGTCTTAATCTGTTAAAAGCATATTCTCCCATAATGACATGAAAAATAACATCACCACCAAGACAATCTAGAACGTTAAGGTACACATGCATGCTGTTAGTGGTCTCACATACCATGATGTTTCCTACTACAACTTTACATATTTGTAGTTGTACCATTGTCTTACGCGAACAAGAATGAAACAAATCTGAAAATTCCTGTGAATATCTTTTTGTTTTCCATCTACAAAATGCTCATGAAGTTTGATCATTTCTAACCTATTTTATAAGTAGAACCTCATTCCCATAAATTCATCTATTCGGAACCAGTCAGTTACATTTCCTCTTATATAAAGATTCTTAAATTAATATCATTGTTCATGCCACAAAGGTGTATCATATTGTTGAGTTGAATTTTTACTGAAGAGATGGAAATTTAAGCTAGCAAGTAGTAGATAAGAGGGACAAGGGTCTGATATCCAATGTAACCAATCTAATAAAAATTATCTTGCTCCTATTTAAAATCCACAAAAGCAGAAGTGTACTAACATTGTCGGAATGGGAGTCTATAGGCTCCTTTAGGCTAAAAGCCATCTCATTCGGGTGCTTCCATAATGCTACAAAAGGCATTTCTAAGGATATCGAGCACTTCCAAGGCTAAAGTAAAGTCAGAAAAGAAAGGAAGGAAGAACAACAAATCCAAAGAGGAAGGCATTTATGACTGCGCCTTTAGGCAAGCAAATCATAACAATTACTCCAATAACAAGAGTTCAACGAACTTCAATTTGGGTTCATTAGTTACCTATAGGTGGGGAGCAAGTAAGAATGCAAATGAAATAATAGTGTCCTACGATTACTTATATGGCCATGAGAACGGATATTCGACAATAATTTATAACTGATGTCAGTTAAGAACAGAGTAAGAATGAATGAAACTACTTTAACCTATATTAAAAAAATCAAATTAAAAAAAAAGAAAACATTACCATCCTATTCCTCTTTGACTCTTCATCACTGTCATTCATTTCATCAGCAGCAGCTTTCCTATAAGAGCACAATTAATTGCAATTGCGTTTGTTAATAATGTCATATACCAATGTTTATTTCCCAAATAATATAACAATTTAAGAGGATGAGAAATGTTATACTTTCTCTTAGTGACGACACGATCATCACCACCAGCTTCTGAATGACCATAGTCGGGGACCTTGCTGACAACTTCTCTCAGAAAATCAAACACGTTGTAGCTTTGCACACAGTGTTTTCTGAAGAAAAAAAATATAGATAGATTAGCATAATTCAAGAAAGATTAAGATTATAGTACATTTACCATTTATAAGCTAAGAAAAGATATTCTAAAAACGACACAATGTAAAGGTTGAATTGCAAAAGTACTTTAGGTAAACCTACTGCAGTCTAGTCAGGAAAAATAAAATTAATATATATTATTAAATGTTCACTTACAAATGCAGTGAGTTTACAGTCTTCGCTCCCCTACGAAGAGTGATATCATATGTACGATCACAAAGATCTTGCAAGAATAACTCCAGTGCTTTGGCTGCATATTTATTTGACAGGGATAATAAACAAAGACTCATACTGAAGACCAGTACATAAAAAGTAGAGAGGGCAATACGAAAGGGTCGCGTGGGTTGTGCAACAGATCTAAATAGATCCAGGAACTGACCCTTTTTATCTGTACTTAAACCTTTTTCTTATAGATAGTCAATGCAACCCCTATTATTACAAAACAATTAAATTACAAATAATGACTCTTTGGATAAAAAAACTTAGGCAGTCGTATGCGACCGATTTGACTCTTGGCCTTCTAGCTAGATGTTTTGATTTGACCTGTTTGAGACTATACACATCCCGAATCGACCAATCATAACTAAATGAGTAGAAATTGCCACTTCTACCTAAAAGGCTAACAACTCACAAACTAAAACTGGAACAGCCATTGCAATCTTTCCAACATCCTCGTCAGCTTGCATTATCTTTTTAATCCGAGCCTGCAAATATTTCTCTGTGAGATACTGAGGTAGACATACATGTACAGAATTCTTTATTCCATTCCAATTCTCATGCTTTTCCATGTTTATCGGGAAAATATTATGCTCTCCTTCCTTGCAAAGTTTGAGTATTTGATAAAGCAAATAATAACATCACTCGTGCACTAAAAAAGTACATGGATGACACATATAGAGCCAAATTGGAAATTTTAACTCTTTCACCGTGGTGTAATGACCACCTTATGAGATACTTCCTGAAAAAGAATTCCAAGACAGCATTAAGTTGCCTTTGAAAAACTATTGCTTGCCATTTTCTATCAAAGCCTATCTTAGAATCCTACAAATACTATCTGACTATGTTTACTAATAGCATAAAACAGCTTGGATGACAATATAGTAGTACCTTAATTTCTTCCTCTTAGCAAATAGCATATCAAACCATTCAATTACAAGCGTGCTAAAATCAAACTAAACGAATGGTTAAAGCAATCCGGGATCTCATACAATCCAGGTACTTAGACAATAAGTAGAAACTTACTTATAGAAAACTAATAGACAATGATTCGAGTGTGTCAAATTTTAGAAACTTCCATAATTTTACTAAAAACAGCCAATAAATGTGGTACATGAAGACTAAGACAGATCTCCTTTAGCAACTAATGTTTTGGATAAACTGCAGCTATTAAAGTTATATTAGTAGTACTTTAATGCGGCCTTGTATTCCTCTAAAGGCTCACTACCCACAGGCTCACTACCCACAGGCTCATCTATTAAATCAACGTTCTATAGTATCTAGGGTAGTCACCGAGTAACAATGTAACATACACATGCTCTTAACCATAAACTATGTAAGACAATGGTTAACACTTGCTAAGCACGTGGTAAATGTGTTGTTTATAACTAGAGCATACAAAGGCATTCTACTTACATTTATTATCCTAGTGTCAAATATTAAGGGAGACGCTTCTTTATGTCACATGTTGCCTCTTTAAAATCTACTTCTACAAGTACTAATTCAGTTTGCGCAGATACTACACATATACATCTAAGCATAAGAAATGTAAGATCTTATTCCCAACAACCGCATACCCAATTAGTACAAAAATGTTAAGTAAAAGAGTTAACAGAAATGTTACTGTATATCTACAGTGAAAATATAAATTTTAAACTTTTGCACAAAGCTCAAACAAACTTCAATGTCTAGAAAAATTACAAATCGACGCCGTGCTCAAAATATTCTAGATTTGCACAATAACCCTTAAAGAAAACTAGATAACAATTTAAGCCATAAGCCTATTTATTTCCATATATTGAGTTTTTTTAACCATTTTATACTTTTGCTCATACTTTTTACAGAAAAAACTTTGGTTATTAACACCATCAATGGTATACTAAGTAATTATCATACGAACACTTAAAATACTAAATGAAACTCAATTTGTATTAAAAATCGTAGTATTTAACTTTCACGGTATTCGTAATATTGAAACTATTTTAATGTTTCATTACTTTATATGTTTACTATCATACACATGTATGTAGTCACGAATTTTTAATGTTCGTTATACATTGTCTTAATGAAAACTCTATTTCGTACCAAAAAACTACAGTAAACGTTTTTGCACCCAAAAGAAGTTCAAGTAACAATAATTTTGTGGGTATATGTACCATAATGGAACATTTGCAAAGTTAGACGTCTATTGTAAGGGTTAAACCCTAAAAGGAACCACATAAGGGGGTGTCTGTTTCGGCTTATATAGCCGGTGTATGGCTTATTTGGTTTTGGGTTTATGCTTCATAAGCTTGCAGCTTATTTTAAAACTTTTCGGCTTATAAGTTTCATATAAGGCGTAAAAGATTCAAAATAAGGCACAAAACGGGAGGTTATGAAACATAAGCCATAAGGCGGCTATATAAGGCGAAAGAAACACCCCCTAAAATAGGAGTAGTAGTGTTGAACAAAACACAAAGACACTTAAAAACTTTGGCAGATTTGAAATCAAACCCACTAAGTACTTTTCAGACCACAAATAGTAATTTTATAATATTATTTATTTATTTGGGTTTTAGTTTATAAAAAATAAATATTCTGATCAGGGTATATGAATAAAATTAGTATCAGGTGCAGGTAGAAAGATAAGCAAATAAAAAAGAATAATTAAATTAAAGGATGAAAAAGTTTACAGCAGGAAAACGGGTATCGAGCTTTTTCTTCATAGCTGCTGCTGCTGCTGCTGCTGGTTCAGAATTAGTAATAAATTAGTGTAAAAAGATGACAGAGGGGGTGAAAATGGGATCTGATTATTATTCACCAAAATAACATGGAATGGAATGATTCTTCCGTAAAAGAGTTGACTCACAAAACACAAACAAGAAGAGCTTCTTTACTTTTCCTTTTCATTTGTTATGTTTGGTCCTCCTAGTTAAGATCTTATTCACTTGTCATTTTTCTTTTCTTAAAGTAGATCATAGCTATTATAGCTACTAGTTTTTATGCTTTTACCTTTTATTTACTATAATCACTAGGGAAGAGATCCATAAAAACCTTTTGTTTATTAAAGTTCAATGGATCATTCACAACCATTGATCTTGATTTAATTCAATGACTATGATTAAACCCAATTTTTACTATATTCACACCAACCCACCACCACTTTCTCACACAGACAAAAAAAAAAAGGATCGGGATGTCCACAACCACCACTAGGGGTGAGCAGAAACCGAACCGCGAATCGCAAAACCGCAAAAATCGAACCACAGAAACCGCACCACAACAAAAACCGACGGTTTGGTTTTAAGAAAAAGGAAAAACCGCAACTGCGGTTCGGTTGCGGTTTTCGCTCGTAAAACCGAACCGCACCACACAATAATTATTTTATACTGAAAAACGTCACATCGACTATTTTATGCGAGTTCTAAGATTTCTAGTGCATATTATCACTGATATTTATATAAGTTATTAGTAAAGTGTTTGTTAGATTCAATTTATGCATTGTTATAACCGAAAAAAATCAACATTTTAAACGCAAAAGCCACAATTATTATATAAGTCACAAGTAATGATTCGGTGCGGTTAAAAACCGTAAAACAGCAGAAACCGCAAAACCGAAATCGCGGTTTTTGGTTCGGTGCGGTTTCTATTTTTATAAAAACCGCAAGTGCGGTTGCGGTTTGGTTTTAGTCAAAAACCGCACCAAACCGAACCATGCTCACCCCTAACCACCACCCCATTTTTCTGGCGACCACTACAACAAATCTAGTTTCCGGCGACTTCCACAACAAATTCACCATCTTCAAGCGACTTCCACAACAAATCACCATTTTCCGGCGACCTCTACAACAAACCCACTTTTTCGGCGACTTTCACAACAAATCCACCCTTTTTGGAAACTTCCATAACAAACCACCATTATTTGGCGACCTCTACAACAATCTATTATTTTTCAGCGACCTCCACAACAGACCCACTTCTCCATCGACTTCCACAACAAACCCACCATTATCCGACGACCTCCACAACAATCCATCATTTTCGATCGACCTCCACAACAAACCACCATAATCCGACGACCTCCACAACAACCCATCATCTTCCAACGACATCCACAATAACCCACCATCTTCCAGCGACCTCCACAATAAACCACCATATTTCGTACATATGGATACTAATGCCATAAATGAAGTTGATGCCGATGTTGTTGAAGATGCAGATGTAGTTGTTTGTAATACAGGTAATAATATAGGTAAATCACATGTTATGATTGTTGATGCACACCATGTGTTTGATGAAATGACACTATGATAATCACATGCGATTTAGCAAGTTCTAATTTATGAGTGAGCATTTTTGTTAAAGTCTGATCGATTATTGTAGTTGATAGGCTGATTGCAGAAGTGGGACTTATGATTACCGAATTGGGACTATGACTTATATATGAGTCGCTATGACTCATATATGAGTCGTTATGACTCATATATGAGTCATGATGACTCATATATGAGTCATGATGACTCATATAAGAGTCACTATCACTCATATCCGAGTCATGATGACTCATATATGAAACTGTACATATGTAAGTCTTTTTTGTAATACGGGTAATAATATGGACTCTTTTGTGACAAAATCATGGTGACCCATATATGAGTCACCATAAAACATATATGAGTCATGATGACTCATATATGAGTCATCATGACTCATTTATGAAACTGTACATATGTAAATATTGTTTGTTGTACAAGTAATAATATAGCCTCTTTTGTAGCGGAATCATGGTGACTAATATATGAGTCACCATAAAACATATATGAGTCATGATGACTCATATATGCGTCATGATGACTCATATATGAGTCTCTAAGAAACATACATGAGTCACTTGACTCATATATGAGTCACTATGAAACATATATGATTCATGCCTAGTTATTAACGTGTTTTATGTTTATGTTTTATAATAAAGTTCTCCGTAATCCTGAAGATGGGTCAGTTGAGTGTACATGTAGGCATTATATGCGTTATGGGTTTATTTGTCGCCACATATTCTGTGTTTTGAAGAACCGTGATATTGTAGTGATTACGGAAAAGTACGTTTTAAGGCGTTAGAGAAGGGATTTGATACCTCTTTCATTAAGAAGAAACACAAACAGACATTGAGAGAGAAAAACGAAATAATTGAGAGAATAACAAATCATATATGAAAAAGAAGCACAAGAAACAGGACAATCTAATACAACAGCTACTTGATTATTTTTGCGTTTTCTTTTTTACCATGTTTAGATTTAATTTTCTTTTTTTGTAATGTTGAAAACATGTGTTAAATATCTGATTTGTTATTTTGTTATGATGTCTGATGATTTTGAAAAGATATCATAAGAATATTCTGTAAAAATGACTAGTGACTCATATATGAGTCACTATGAATCATATGATTTATGGGCATATATGATTCATGGTGAAACATGTATGTTTCATAGTGACTCGTATATGAGTCATGGTGAAACATGTATGTTTCATAGTGACACAACATATATGTATTGTGGATCAGATTTAACACACAACATAAGCAGTAAATACGTAAAACAAAATTGTAAATTGCTTAAATAAAGAAGCATGTAAAAACGCATTTAATACAATAAAAAGAAACCATCAAATAATTATGTCCCGACTACAATCAAATTGAAATAACTTAGCATTCACAAAAGACCACATAACTATCATTATCATCAGTTTTACCATCCAACTACAATTCACCAAAACTACGATTCACCATACTTCTCATCATCAGAATCACCAGCCCCTTCTACTCCTCATCATCACCAGACCCCTCTTCCTCACTATCACCATCATCAGACTCCTCCACCTCACAATGGGAGCCGGTGAGGGTTGGTTTTATAAGATTTGGTGGCCTTTTTAGGAACTACAAACAAAAAAATTAGTAAAGTACTACAAGTTTCAATACAAAATCTATATGTTTCATACTGACTCATATATGTTTAATTGTGAAACATATATGAGTCAATATGAAACATATATGTATCAATATGAAACATACATGAGTCAACTAGAAAATCATATATGAGTCATCATGACTCATATATGAGTCATCATGACTCATATATGTTTCATGATGACTCATATATGAGTTACCATAATTATGTTACAAAAGAGGCTATATTATTATCTATATTACAAACAAGATTTATATATGTACGGTTTCATATGTGAGTCATGATGACTCATATATGAGTCATCATGACTCATATATAAGTCATCATGACTCATATATGTTTCATGGTGACTCATATATAAGTCACCATGATTCTGTTGCAAAAGAGGCTATATTATTACTTGTATTACAAACAAGATTTACATATGTACGGTTTCATATATGAGAATGACTAATATATGAGTCATCATGAATTATATATATTTCATGGTGACTCATATATGAGTCACTATGACTCATATATGAGTCACTATGACTCATATATGAGTCATGAGTCATAGTCCTAGTTATGTAATCATAAGTCCCACTTTTGTAATCAACTTATCAACTACAAAAACCGATCAAACTTTGATAAAAATGCTCATTTATAAATTAGAACTTGCTTAATCACATGTGATTATCATAATGTCATTTTATCAAACAAATGGTGTACGTCAACAATCATAACATGTGCTTTACCTAGAGTATCTATTAAATTTTCTAAGCATAATAAAAATGAAAAAAACATAAAAAATAAGCATAATCAAAATAACTTACCATCATCGACATCTATTTCGTCTTACATATCCTTCAATAATGAAAGTTAGCGCTAAAAATTAGGGTTTGGTGGTGTGGATTTGATCAGGATAGTATGGATCTGGTCGTGGTTGCTGGTGGTGGTTGGTGGTTGCGGTGGTGGGCGGTGGTGGTGGTTGATGGGTGTCGTGGTGCTAGATCTGAAATCCCTCATATGCATGTGTGGTTTTTGTGTTAATAGTTTATTTATTTTAATTAAAAAAAGCTATTAATTAAAACCGTAGATCATAGATAAATGGAGGGTGGAGATGGATTCATTGGATCTATGCTAAAATTGAAGACTATATTGAACTTTTGGCATAATCACTATCAAACTTGTTTCGGGTTTTTTCGCAGTATCTTTATGATCTTTCTAGATAATTTAGAGTCATGCTCTTCGGTACCTACAATAACGAATGGAAATATTTCTAGTGTCAACCTCCAACTGTTGGAGCATAGTTTGGCTAGGTCGGTTCGACGACTCTCCTAGGCCGTTCATCGTCTTCCCCGGTCGTGAGTAATGCTGCAAACAAAGGTAAACCGGTTAGACGTGGACCCGAGGCCGGAGCCCCGGGGTCCACCTCCGACGTAATGAGACCCCTACCCCTGTTTATATAGGCTTAGGGTTTCTTGAAGGATAAGTTAGGTGTGTGTGGGCCGCGGGCCTGTTGGGCCGGGCCAAATACCGACTATACGTCGACATGTCCCCCAGTCTAGTATGATATGGTCCATGATCATGTTATGCTAGACTCATTCGTGTATCATGCTCACTAAACAACCGCGTGCGGCTTGCTGCTAGGACATCCTCGTGGGTCGTCCGTAACATATGGCTCCACTCGTAATGGGCTTCCTTTAGCAAAAAGATGATGGGTTGGGATTGCGAATAGTGAGCATAGCCACAATACGCCATTATGTCCCCCCAGTCTAGTATGCGAGGTTGTCACCGAGGTTACTAGACTTTACACCATATCCGCTAACTGTAAGCATATCCACGCCGAAAGAAATGGGAAAACATGTATACGTAAGACGGGTGGTTGTGCTCGAATGCTTGGTTTCCCGTGATTAGACAGTAAGGACCCCGTAAGAAGAAAGCGTGTTCTATAGCCGGGGTAACACTGGCATTGGCAAGGTATCATTCTTATTCATCCCTAACGTGAGGATGATAAGAAGGTTTTGTAGAGGTGGAACTCGTATGCTGCATCATGAACATTTCGAAGGCGTGCTCCTTATATCCATTAATGATGCAACATAATGCGAATATTACATTCGTCTTAAGGCCGACATAATTCTTACTTCTGTGCCAAAGTGATGCGGATATTTACATCCGTCTTATGACCACGACTTAGATAATGACTTAAAAATTTTCACGATTTTTCCAGCACTAAACACGGTTGATCATGCCCCATCTAATTAAGTATAAACGATGTAAATTTTTGAAAAATCATTCCGTAGTCGGGCAAAGTAATTTATCGTGGAAGGCGTACTTCCACAACAAAGATATTAACCAACGGAAGACGTACTTCCATGGCAAAAAGTATGAGCCAGTGGAAGACCTCCTTCCATGGCAAACGATGAGACAGCGGAACATGTACTTCCGTGACGAAAACAATAAGCCAGCAGAAGACGTACTTCCGCGGCGAAGTAATGAGCAAACGGAAGGAGTACTTCCACGGTGAAAAGAATGAGCCAGTGGAAGGAGTACTTCCATGGCGAAGATAACACGTGGAAGAGTACTTCCACGGCGAAAGATAAGGAGCTCGTGGAAGAGATACTTCCACAACGAAAGATAAGGAGCTCGTGGAAGAGATACTTCCACGACGAAAATAAGGAGCTCGTGGAAGAGATACTTCCACGGTGAAAATAACAAGCACGTGGAAGAGTACTTCCACGGCGAAAGATAATGAGCACGTGGAAGGAATACTTCCACGACGAGAATATTGAGCACGTGGAAGAGATACTTCCACAGCGAAGATAACAAGCACGTGGAAGAGATACTTCCACGGTGAAAATAATGAGCACGTGGAGGAGATACTACCACGACGATAATAATGAGCACGTGGAAGAGATAGTTCCACGGCGAGAATATTGAGCACGTGGAAGAGATACTTCCACGGCGAATACAATGAGCGCGTAGAAGAGATACTTCCATGGCGAAAGATAATGAGCACGTGGAATAGATACTTCCACGGCGAAAGATAATGAGCACGTGGAAGAGATACTTCCACGGCTAAGACAATGAGCACGTGGAAGAGATACTTCCACGGCGAAAGATAAGGAGTTCGTGGAAGAGATTCCACGGCGAAAATAAGGAGCTCGTGGAAGAGATACTTCCACGACGAAAATAACAAGCACGTGGAAGAGTACTTCCACGACAAAAGATAATGAGCATGTGGAAGGAATACTTCCACGGCGAGAATATTGAGCACGTGGAAGAGATACTTCCACAGTGAAGATAACAAGCACGTGGAAGAGATACTTCCACGGCGAAAATAATGAGCACGTGGAAGAGATACTTCCACGGCGAGAATTTTGAGCACGTGGAAGAGATACTTCCATGGCGAATACAATGAGCGCGTGGAAGAGATACTTCCACGGCGAAAGATAATGAGCACGTGGAATAGATACTTCCACGGCGAAAGATAATGAGCACGTGGAAGAGATACTTCCACGGCTAAGACAATGAGCACGTGGAAGAGATACTTCCACGGCAAGATTATTGAGCACGTGGAAGAGATACTTCCACGGCGAAGATAACAAGCACGTGGAAGAGATACTTCCACGGAGAAAATAATGAGCACGTGGAAGAGATACTTCCACGGCTAAGACAATGAGCACGTGGAAGAGATACTTCCACGGCGAAAGGCAATGAGCACGTGGAAGAGATACTTCCACGGCGAAAGATTATGAGCACGTGGAAGAGATACTTCCACGGCTAAGACAACGAGCACGTGGAAGAGATACTTCCACGGCGAGAATATTGAGCACGTGGAAGAGATACTTCCACGGCGAAGATAACAAGCACGTGGAAGAGATACTTCCACGGCGAAAATAATGAGCACGTGGAAGAGATACTTCCATGGCTAAGACAATGAGCACGTGGAAGAGATACTTCCACGGCGAAAGGTAATGAGCACGTGGAAGAGATACTTCCACGACGATAGATAATGATCACGTAGAAGAGATACTTCCACAGCGCATGAATAAGCCAACAGAAGAGATACTTCCGCGTTGAAGGAATAAAAGAGATACTTCCATTGCGCATAAATAAGCGCGCGGAAGGAGTATTTCCGCGGCGAAGGAATAAGCCAATGAAAGAGATACTTCCATGGCAAACGAATAAGCGCGCGGAAGGATTACTTCCGTAGCGAAGGAATAAGCCAATGGAAGAGATACTTCTATTGCGCAGAAATAAGCGCGCGGAAGGAGTACTTCCGCGGCGAAGGAATAAGCCAATGAAAGAGATACTTCCATGGCAAACGAATAAGCGCGCGGAAGGATTACTTCCGTGGCGAAGGAATAAGCCAATGGAAGAGATACTTCCATGGCAAAGGAACAAGCGCGCGAAAGGAGTACTTCCGCGGCGAAGGGATAAGTCAATGGAAGAGATACTTCCATGGAAAAGGAATAAACCGGCAGAAGGCGGACTTCTGCGGTAAAGGAATAAACCGACAGAAGGCGGACTTCAACGGCAAAGGAAAAAACCGGCAGAAGGCGGACTTCTGCGGCAAAGGACTAAACCGGCAGAAGGCGGACTTCTGTGGCAAAGGAATAAATCGGCAGAAGGCGGACTTCTGCGGCAAAGGACTAAACTGGCAGAAGGCGGACTTCTGCGACAAAGGACTAAACCGGCAGAAGGCGGACTTCTATGGCAAAGGAATATATCCAAAGATATTTGTGTGACGTGCACATAAATAGTGGTATTATTATACCCTAGTAGCCCCCCCCCCCCCCAAGTTTAATGGTGCTACACTCGATTGGTAGTATTAAACTTAATCAAGTATTCAAAAATTTACGATCACGTAGACCAGCGCGAATGGACGTACCATAGCGGTGTCGAAAGATAGAAATTGGGTTCGAACGTGTGAAGCAACGCGGATGGGTCTTGCCATAACCGCGAATTGTCACATAGTATAAGACGTATCTTAACTAACTTATGGGATGAGCTATGACACTACGTGTGGCGTACCGCATTTACCATAAGGATGGTCAAATTTTTGACAAAATATTGTTAGACGTGCACATTGTGTCTTTTGCAAGTCCATCATGAGTCATGTGGTTTGCCCAACTTACTACAACGTCTTGATAGCAAGGTGTCTAACAAGGATACATGATCCGTGGTCGTTGGGTTTGCAACCCTCTTACACGACAAGTTGAATTATTAGGTTCACTCAATCCTCTTATTCCGCCTGGGAACGATAAGTACATGTACGCCCGTAGGCTAAAGATGTCTGAGCGTGCAGACTAGCGCGGATGGACATACCATGACCACGGATAATAGACGAAATACATTATTTAAAGAAAATATACATGATATATCTCGCAAATTTAAAAGATATATATAATATCTTTTATAAAATAATTATATCGGAATATATCCTAAATAATATCTTGTAATAATTTTAATGATATTTGTAATATCTTTTATTATATAAACATTATACCCGAACATGCGGATTAATGACGAAAGACGTTGCTCATGACCGCAGTAATAAAATATGACCGAACATACGAATGAGTGCGGCTGGATACACCATAGCCGCGGATAAAATAAAATAAGTTTAGATCAACGCGGATGGACGTACCATGACCGCGGAAAAAGAGGTCGGGTCGCGATACAGTATTAGTAGGTCGCGTCACGACATATACGGTAAACATATTTAATCAAATCAAACAATATAAAAATATCTTTTTTGCCGATTTAAAAGATATACGTAATATCCTTTATTTAATAAAAATATCAATAATATTTTAAAAGATATAAGTAATATCTTTTACTAATTTTAAAAAATATAGGTAATATCTTGTTACCAATTCAAAAAATATACATGATATTTTTTATAAATTTAAGAGATATAAATAAAATCTTGCCAACAATTAAAGAAAAATATCTTGTATTTACTAAAGAATTTAAATGATATTATCGGACGATCGGTACCAACCTGAATTGGCCAAAGAATGCACCGATTAATTTTCGTGACAAAAAACTTTTCACCGATTTGAAAAAGATTATTATTGCATATTGGTCAAAGCATCGTGTAGTGTATCATAGGTCCATAGACCTTATCAATAGCAGTTTCTTTTCAAATTGCACAAACCATTATTTTAAGGATATAGCTAGAGAGACTAGAATATTAAAATAACTATAAAAGAAGAGTTATATACTATAGTAATGATAAGCGAAGAGAATTGGCTAACCGATTTTCCAGTCACCAGTAGTCTCGACGTTGTTCGATAATAGGAGAACACGGATCATAGTTGTTTGTGTCCCACGGATGGCGCCAACTTATTGGAGCATAGTTTGGCTAGGCCGGTTCGACGACTCTCCTGGGCCGTTCATCGTCTTCCCCGGTCGTGAGTAATGCTGCAAACAAAGGTAAACCGGTTAGACGTGGACCCGAGGCCGGAGCCCCGGGGTCCACCTCCGATGGTCAAGTTAGTATTGATCGATATATTGCATAAGAGGTGTGGTTAAGAGAGAGAACCTGATTATAATGAGACCCCTACCCCTGTTTATATAGGCTTAGGGTTTCTTGAAGGATAAGTTAGGTGTGTGTGGGCCGCGGGCCTGTTGGGCCGGGCCAAATACCGACTATACGTCGACAAACTTGTTGGAGCATAGTTTGGCTAGGCCGGTTCGACGACTTTCCTGGGCCGTTCATCGTCTTCCCCGGTCGTGAGTAATGCCGCAAACAAAGGTAAACCGGTTAGACGTGGACCCGAGGCCGGAGCCCCGGGGTCCACCTCCGACGGTCAAGTTAGTATTGATCGATATATTGTATAAGAGGTGTGGTTAAGAGAGAGAACCTGATTATAATGAGACCCCTACCCCTGTTTATATAGGCTTAGGGTTTCTTGAAGGATAAGTTAGGTGTGTGTGGGCCGCGGGCCTGTTGGGCCGGTGTAACACCCCATTTTGATAATGGAATGTCATGCGTAATTATGGCGTGTCATCAAAGCATACAAGGATAAATGTATAAAACATTACATGACCATAGGGATAACCGGAATCAAACATCGGTTCCCAAACATAAGCCCAAAACATAATAGAGAAAAAGAAATGAATGAAAGACTAAACAAGCATAAGTATATGAAGGCAAAAAGAAAAGAAGTCTCTAGCAGCTTCCATCCTATGCACGTCCTCCAAATGCTCGAGTCTTTCCTAGGGTACCTGCCGTTTTGGGACATGGAAAGGAAAGTAACGGCTGAGCAAAACGCTCAGTGCACGGATATAGACATAGTATAAGTGACTAAAACATAATAGAGACTTAATAGTAGCGGAATTGTATAGTCCTGGAAAACCTGGAACATGTTCATAAAACTGGTTTTATAGTTTGAAAAGCCTTATGTTTCTCTTATGAAAACTGTTTAGCATATTTTACCATTAGCCAATATAGGTCATGAAAATCCACCGTGCATGAATACTTGGAGGGGTGACCTCATCATGCAAATTAGAGGGGCTGCCGGCTAATTTAATATACTAGTTTTTGGGTAGGAGGGATCAGCTCCTTGTGAAGGATGCAAGGCACACACCACATTCACCATGAAATCCTGAATAAAAACATGTAACTAGGATGCACCCATACGCCCCACATGATAAATATAAATAAATGGCCAAAAGCTGAAGGGACGCCATGAGCAATCACTCCGCCGTGGTGAAGTCATAACATCAATGCGTCTAATGTTATGGTTATGGTACCTCCATAACTAGGTGAAACTGGTCATGCATGTATATGGCTATAGGTAATCTTAATTAAACATAAGAAATCAAACACGTAACTTATACTACGGGAAAACAGTTGGCTGCATACGGGGAATCCTAATAAGGAAAGAATGTCCATACTGAAAGGACGGGAATCCGTACCTTATGTCTAGTGAACGAAGAAGATGAACTGAGAGGAATCCTACTTCCGAATCACTAGTGCTACATAAATACATACATGAATAAGTATCTGCTTACTAAATACGTAGCTGGTTTTATGTCATGTCTTAGCTTATTTTATGTGTTCTTACCATGTTTTACTGTTTTAAAGCCTTAAACTGTGTTTTATCTTATATTCTGTTTAATCTGATTAAGTATTTCTAGTATTTCATGTGTTATTATACTTACTGTGTAATAATAATTAACTTTCCAAAAATAGCAGGTTTCCTAAAATAGAAAGTTTCCAAAAATAGAAAGTTTCCAAAAATAGAAAGTTACCAAAAATAGAAAGTTTCCAAAAATAGAAAGTTTCCAAAAATAGAAAGTTTCCAAAAATAGAAATTTTCCAAAAATAGATTTACTGCTTAAAATAGGTAAGTTTCTAAAAATAGAAAGTTTCCATAAATAGATTAACTGCCTTAATTAAATAAGTTTCCATAAATAGATTAGCTGCCTGAAATAAATAAGTTTCTAAAAATAGAAGGTTTCCATAAATAGATTAGCTGCCTTATTTAATTAAGTTTCTAAAAATAGAAAGTTTCCATAATTAGAAATAAGCTGGTTAAATAAGCTAAGTATATAAGCCTAAGTGTTTTCATGATTATTTTCTAAGTCATATGATATAATGTATAGTTTAATAATTATTTCATGTAATTAAATTAAACTATAGGTTAAAATATTTAATTAAAGTATAACATGTTTTTAATTAAATAAGTTAAACACTTAGGTTAAAATATGCATTATTATATATTAATAATATAACCTAAGTCATGTTAATTAATTAATTATATCCATGGTTTTAAAATAATTAATTAATTATAAGCCTTAAATATACAAATACTTAGGTTAATTAATTTCATGATTATAATAATTAAAATAACCTAAGTCATATTATTAAATTAATCATATCATTTTATTAATTTAATTTTAACATAAGATCATAAACATAAAAAAACTAAACATACACCATGAACCGGATTTAAGCTAAAAACAATGAATCAGACATGAAATCGACACCGTACCCCGAACCAACTCGGGGTACCCCGTGTTTTACTGCTGCCGTGGGACCCACACGCACCAACCAAGACCATATGGTCTTGGTGGTGGTCGGCTTGGCAAATCGAAACCCATTCGGGTTCGGTGCAGCCTGCGGCCAAAACAAACACCCCTTAAAACACCCTTTTGATTTTATTTAACACCAAATCATGTTAGATCCATGTTTAATTATTAGGTTTTTGTAAAAACATCACATGTTCTTGATTTATAAAAAGATTAAATCAAAAGAAAAGATTTAAAAAGGATTTACCGAATTCGTGGATAAAAAGATGAAGAACAAACACGATCACCAACTTAATTCCCAAGATCCAAGATCACAAACCACCTCCTTGTGGTGCTCTTAGGGTGGCGGCCAAAAGAGAAGAGAGAGGAGGGTTTTAGGGTTTTTTTTTCTAAAATCTTCTGTGAAACTAAAAATGAGTAGTGTAAGGAAATATTTAACCCCTTTTATTAAAATTGATGGGCTAAGCCCATCCCCCCTCCTTAATTTCGTGGTAATGGGGCCCACAAGGGGTAACCCGAATGTTTTCCGTGTCTAAATAATAAGTATGTTCTCGTGTTCGTGTTTTACGTGTTTGTTCGTGTTTATTTGTGTTCGCGTTTTGTGTGTTCTCGTTAAATAATTACCGTGACCTAATATATTTATTTACGCTCGTAATATATATATATATAATTAATAATAGTTCGTGATTTAATTACGTTCGTGATTTCATGATCGCATGTTCGTGATTAATTATTGTCAAATAATTATTGCGTGTTCGTGCGTAGTAAATACTTATCGTGTACTAACACGTACGTAATACGTAATATCCTAACACGTAAATGTAATCGAACTATAAAAGGAAAGTTTTAATCTAGTACGTACGATCTTAATGGTACTATTCATGGTAAAAGCATGCGGGTTTTACAACTCTTCCCCCTAAAAAGAATAATTCGTCCCCGAATTATAGATAACGTAACTGGAAGCGAAACATACCCGAATCAGACTGGAAAGGTATGCAAAATAACGGAAATGAAGGTGACATGGTAGAAGGGAACGTGGAACGTGACATGTCTTGAAAAGACATGGAACGTGACGTGACTGAAAGGACATATCTAATCGATAAGAGAAAACGGATAAGAAGTCCGGATGAACTTGTCCGTTTCCAAGTGGCTTCCCTCTTGGAACGGTTCCTTCATAAGATCTTGACACAAATGATAAGTCTTGGTCATCCTGACCTTGACTTGGAATACGAAGAAGTTCTTGGTTATCAACGTAAGGTAGATCCCCTAAATTCGATCGAGGAAAATAAGAGTTAACGTGCTAGGGTAACTGAAACGTTATGATGCAAGACAATCTGACTTAACTGATAATTAGAAACGATGCGCGAGACATAAAGAAACATAGTACGTGAAAATTTTTGAACGTGATACGGGAAAATTTTTGAACGTGCTACGTAGAGATATGGCGAGTGTAGTATGAGTAAACATATCGTGATCCATGATACGTGTAACATATCTTGATCATGATATGAGGAACGTGGAATGAACATGACATGTGAAACATATCGTGATCATAGAATACAATGGCGGTAACGCCAAACGCTACAAGGTGAGACGTGGAATATGACGTGAAACGTCTATCTGATGATGGAGAGTTATACTAAACTTGGGTCTGGTCTCTCAAGTTCTTGCAAAACTTCCTAGAACAAAATGAACGTAAAATCGTAAGTCAAGATACCATCATGAATGTGAATGGTGTCATGAACGCGAGCGCGAAAACAAGTCGTGAAATTAGAACAAGGACGTGGACGTAAACAAGGAGCACAAATGCGAACCTTTGCCTGTCCCTATAACTGAGGGATTACCAAGTGATCGGATGAGCCTTGGCGTGGAATGTGTCCGATCAATCCGTTGGTTCTGAAATCCGTACGGATGTAAGGATTTTGCAGACTTGATCAAACTGTTGGAAATAACACAGATAGCATCTTGCTTCTTCTGAGTTTGCTTTAATCTGGTAACCAAAATCCGTGGAGATCTTGTCCCATTTCAATTCACAATTTCAGATGATGAAAACATCCCAGTTTGTTGGTGTCCTATCTTAACCTGTTGGTATGTCAGGTACTTAGATATGAACGTAACTGTATCTTGCTTCATCGAACTTGCTACATAGGAGTTTACGAAACTCTGAGTCTATGAATCCAAACTTCTCTTAGCGTAGGATTTTTCTAGAACACCTAATGTAATGTAGGGTTCCCTCCTTTACGCATAAGCCGAGTCATGGTAAGATTAACCATGCAATTCCATGTGATCCAGCGTGTCACTGTAATCAATCAGAATTGATATTGGAAATTTCCTGGGTTCCCTCCTTTACGCATAAGCTGGTCTTCCTGTTCTTCTCTAGGCTTAAAGGAAATCAGGTTATCCTTAATGAAAACACTGATGAATTTACTATGCGTTCATGGAAACTCATTCTTATAATACCGTTATAGCATTGATGAGACTAATTCAAAATCATAAATCTAGCATGACCGAGTCGTGCACAAATAACAGTCATGGACATGTCCTGCTCTTTCACTCGTCACTGTTAGCAGCATGATCATGAGTTCGATCTTGAAAAGGTGATTAACACTATAAGGTCGATTGGACATGTTGTCAATACGTGGAGGAGAATAACGGTCATGAATGGTGATTTGTTTAAGAATCGATGGTAGTCGACACATAATCTTATGTTACCGTCCTTCTCCTTGAAGGTTCTTCTGGAGTGTAAAGGACAATTTGGAATAATCCGTTGGTTATGCGTAAAAGGACTTCAGTAGTCGTGTCTTACTGACAACTATAAAATTTTAGCAATCATGGCTAACAAAGCACGTGCTTGGAAAGCATAGATAATTTGTACAGATTTTCCTGATGGAAAATCAAGCTGAATGTATTCAGGAGCCTGAACATTACTGTACATAATTATAAATCGTAGCATGGTGTGCTGTTCATAGTACATAATTAGGATAAAATTCATCTCGTGTCTGTCCGAGGAAATGCGTTAGCAGCTTGGATCTCATCATTAAGATGAAGGAAAACTTTCGTATACGTGGGAATACAAAAGGCGTCCTTCATGGTCATGAATCAATGATTTATGGTTACAAGAATGAAAGTGACATCGGTAACGTGACAGTTCTCACTGATGCGCCGGTAATGGTATTGAAATTCTTGTGGCCTGATTAATACATGGCACAAAAAAATGAATATACCCTTGGAGGGTACCCTGAATTTCTTAGAAAGGTTCCATAGTTGGACGTGAGTCATGTGTCTTGACTCGTGTCTTGGAACTATAAGCATGACATATGTCTTGACTGGTGTCTTGACGTGTGTCTTCAGAAGGTATACGTGAGACATGTGTCTTGACTGATGTCTTGACATGTGTCTCGAGACGTAAAACAATAGAACTACAATATTAGGTTATTATGCCAGACTTGGCGGATCGGTTGGACTACTGATCCTCTGTATGTCTGATCACGTCCGCGGCCGGAGCCTCGGTTGCGATTTCTAGGATAGTTTCTGTCATAGTAGTGGTTACTATCGTCCTGTCTGTCAGTTCCATGACGGTCATTCTCATGACCGTGATTCATGTAACTATTCAGCTGAGTGGCCGGCTGGTACCGGTTTGCACTCATATGGCTGAAATGACAGCCGAATGACGTGTGACATGTAACTAAGAATTAGGGACAATGATTGATGGAAATTGTCTGATGGTGAAGCATGTTCTCGTCCAATTGCTTTGCTCTGACGCCTTTGTCTTTGTCTAGTAGGATCTCCAGGTTGTGAACAACATCCGCATCTCGTAGCGTCTCCGAACGTCAGCAGCATCAACCTTTAGTAACATCTCCAAGTTATGAGCGACATCAGCAATCTTGTAGAATATTAGCAATAGAAAATACGCCTGAGGTGATTCAGAATCGACTAGCGAATACTCGTGAAGTATTGCAAGTGAAATACACATGGATTTAGGTACGTGTAATACACATGGAACATGGTACATGGGGTACACGTTGAATGCACATGAAATGATCGGTATAGGGTCGATCATTTGTCATGATTTAAGGAAAGCATACCGGTTAAACGGTTAGGAAAACCATCATGATAAACTGGAAGTATTAGCATAGACATCATTCTGGTTATAACAGAAACGTTAAAGTGTGGTTACACAAAATTCAACGATGATTTGCCTGACAGCATGATCAATGAAAACCAACCATGACTATCATGAAAGCATGATTCAATGAAATCTAACAATGTCTTGCAGGACAACGTAAATAACAAAAGAGGCGTAAAACATAATCAACATGAAGATGGAATTATCATGAAGAAACATGAAACCATCTATCACGAAGAAGTGTATTACATAATCAGCAAGAAACTGAAGTTAACCATGACAGTATGAAAACATACTTGACATAAAAACATAATAACTTATGAGGGGACATGAATTTTTTTTTTGCCAATTTAAATCATGAGAAAAATTTTATGCATGAAAAACAGTGCATGAATGCGTAATGTATAAAAACCTCTATATGTGCGAGGGGACGCCTATGGGTCGGTCCCAAAACAAAAGACATGGCGAGGGGACGCCTATGGGTCGGTCCCAAAATTAAAAGTTTCGATAAAAGCACATGCGACTAAATAGGGCCAGTCCTGTACCAACCATTACGTAGTCATAATCCCTGCAACAATGATACATGAAACATAAATAAATGAAACTCATATGTCAAAACTTATCAGAAAAAATTTTTATGTGACTAATTATGACCTACTGGGGTTCAATCCACATAGCCACAGTTCACGAGGAACATTATGCATGAAACAATGACACATAACTAAATATGAATGACGGTTGTCCATCCATATTAGTAAAACAATATCGATGAAAACATCAAGGTTAAAACCTCAAGGTGCTGAAAACATCATGGTTAAAACAACAATGCGCTGAAAACATCAATACGTGGAATAAAAACGTTGGCTTAGGAAGCTCCTGGTGACTACCCACTAGTCACAGGTCGAGTTTTAGAGCCTACAGGTCGAAACCTTGGCTCTGATACCATAATTGTAACACCCCATTTTGATAATGGAATGTCACGCGTAATTATGGCGTGTCATCAAAGCATACAAGGATAAATGTATAAAACATTACATGACCATAGGGATAACCGGAATCAAACATCGGTTCCCAAACATAAGCCCAAAACATAATAGAGCAAAAGAAATGAATGAAAGACTAAACAAGCATAAGTATATGAAGGCAAAAAGAAAAGAAGTCTCTAGCAGCTTCCATCTTATGCACGTCCTCCAAATGCTCGAGTCTTTCCTAGGGTACCTGCCGTTTTGGGACATGGAAAGGAAAGTAACGGCTGAGCAAAACGCTCAATGCACGGATATAGACATAGTATAAGTGACTAAAACATAATAGAGACTTAATAGCAGCGAAATTGTATAAGTCCTGGAAAACCTGGAACATGTTCATAAAACTGGTTTTATAGTTTGAAAAGCCTTATGTTTATTTTATGAAAACTGTTTAGCATATTTTACCATTAGCCAATATAGGTCATGAAAATCCACCGTGCATGAATACTTGGAGGGGTGACCTCATCATGCAAATTAGAGGGGCTGCCTCTAATTTAATATACTGGTTTTTGGGTAGGAGGGATCAACTCCTTGTGAAGGATGCAAGGCACACACCACATTCACCATGAAATCCTGAATAAAAACATGTAACTAGGATGCACCCATACGCCCCACATGATAAATATAAATAAATGGCCAAAAGCTGAAGGGACGCCACGAGCAATCACTCTGCCGTGGTGAAGTCATAACATCAGTGCCTCTAATGTTATGGTTATGGTACCTCCATAACTAGGTGAAACTGGTCATGCATGTATATGGCTATAGGTAATATTAATTAAACATAAGCAATCAAACACGTAACTTATACTACGGGAAAACAGTTGGCTGCATAC
This sequence comes from Glebionis coronaria, assembly GCA_025667525.1. Lineage (NCBI taxonomy): Eukaryota > Viridiplantae > Streptophyta > Magnoliopsida > Asterales > Asteraceae > Glebionis > Glebionis coronaria. Next base: position 300,897,642 of record CM046878.1, on the reverse strand, counting down.
GGGGAATCCTAATAAGGAAAGAATGTCCATACTGAAAGGACGGGAATCCGTACCTTATGTCCACGAACGAAGAAGATGAACTGAGAGGAATCCTACTTCCAAATCACTAGTGCTACATAAATACATACATGAATAAGTATCTGCTTACTAAATACGTAGCTGGTTTTATGTCATGTCTTAGCTTATTTTATGTGTTCTTACTATGTTTTACTGTTTTAAAGCCTTAAACTGTGTTTTATCTTATATTCTGTTTAACCTGATTAAGTATTTCTGGTATTTCATGTGTTATTATACTTACTGTGTAATAATAAGTAACTTTCCAAAAATAGCAGGTTTCCTAAAATAGAAAGTTTCCAAAAATAGAAAGTTTCCAAAAATAGAAAGTTACCAAAAATAGAAAGTTGCCAAAAATAGAAAGTTTCCAAAAGTAGGAAGTTTCCAAAAATAGAAAGTTTCCAAAAATAGAAATTTTCCAAAAATAGATTTACTGCTTAAAATAGATAAGTTTCTAAAAATAGAAAGTTTTCATAAATAGATTAGCTACCTTAAATAAATAAGTTTCCATAAATAGATTAGCTGCCTGAAATAAATAAGTTTCTAAAAATAGAAGGTTTCCAAAAATAGATTAGCTGCCTTATTTAATTAAGTTTCTAAAAATAGAAAGTTTCCATAATTAGAAATAAGCTGGTTAAATAAGCTAAGTATATAAGCCTAAGTGTTTTCATGATTATTTTCTAAGTCATATGATATAATGTATAGTTTAATAATTATTTCATGTAATTAAATTAAACTATAGGTTAAAATATTTAATTAAAGTATAACATGTTTTTAATTAAATAAGTTAAACACTTAGGTTAAAATATGCATTATTATATATTAATAATATAACCTAAGTCATGTTAATTAATTAATTATATCCATGGTTTTAAAATAATTAATTAATTATAAGCCTTAAATATACAAGTACTTAGGTTAATTAATTTCATGATTATAATAATTAAAATAACCTAAGTCATGTTATTAAATTAATCATATCATTTTATTAATTTAATTTTAACATAAGATCATAAACATAAAAAACTAAACATACACCATGAACCGAATTTAAGCTAAAAACAATGAATCGGACATGAAATCGACACCGTACCCCGAACCAACTCGGGGTACCCCGTGTTTTACTGCTGCCGTGGGACCCACACGCACCAACCAAGACCATATGGTCTTGGTGGTGGTCGGCTTGGCAAACCGAAACCCATTCGGGTTCGGTGCAGCCTGCGGCCAAAACAAACACCCCTTAAAACACCCTTTTGATTTTATTTAACACCAAATCATGTTAGATCCATGTTTAATTATTAGGTTTTTGTAAAAACATCACATGTTCTTGATTTATAAAAAGATTAAATCAAAAGAAAAGATTTAAAAAGGATTTACCGAATTCGTGGATAAAAAGGATGAAGAACAAACACGATCACCAACTTAATTCCCAAGATCCAAGATCACAAACCACCTCCTTGTGGTGCTCTTAGGGTGGCGGCCAAAAGAGAAGAGAGATGAGGGTTTTAGGGTTTTTTTTTTCTAAAATCTTCTGTAAAACTAAAAATGAGTAGTGTAAGAAAATATTTAACCCCTTTTAGTAAAACTAGCCGGCTACCCGCGCAATGCGGCGGCGTGTAGCCGGTAACTAATTTCGTGGATTTGGCTAAACCACGAAAACACCATTACAAAAACGAACATTTTTTCTGAAGACAACGACCAAAACTTTTTTCGGTACCTCAAAGTTGGCGACAATGGGTTGTGGTTGAGAAAGAGCGATGGTTTGTTTTGGATATTTTACATTTGTATTTTAAGATTTTCTGAGACTTTATATAGTGAATTTAATTGTTTACATAAAACTGTTACACATGGGTTTTAAAATGTTTTTATGAATTACGTTAAATCATGATTAAGACATTTAATATTTTTTTTCGTAACTTCTAATTATACTTATTAAACATAAATTTTCAGTTACAAAATTGTATTGAATTACAATTATTTCTAAACTTTTAATATTCATTAATTTCTAAGCAAAAATAAATCTTTCTATTATAAGAAATGTTTAAGGCTTAATTTTTAAGACTTCTAATTTTAGAAAAAGTGTTAAATTTTTTATATATTAGTACTAGCTGAGAGACCCGCCCAATGGGTGGGTGGCTTTAAAAATTTGTTTTAAGTAAATTGAATAAAATAAATTATATATATATATATATATATATATATATATATATATATATATATATATATATATATATATATATATATATATATATATATATATATATATATATATATATATATATATATATATATATGAAATCTCAAATCATAAAATAATCCATGCTATTCAATAGTATTAGAAAAATGGCACCATTTCTATTTTTATTAGATACTTATACTATTAAAGAATAATATTAGTATTAAGTGTTCGTCAATTCCAGGTCCAACTCTATAGAGAAAATCTTTCGTTTTTATAGAATCATTGTTCAATATATTAAGAACAAAAAACATATGCAAAAATTTTAAACATGTAATCTTAAAACATGATGGGAAAAATGTACTCCTATATTACAAAGAACCATAACAAATAATCAAATTATTAATAAAAAAAGTCTATAATTAATATAGATATAATTATAAATAAAAATGTTAAGAAATTAAATAACATCAATTGTTCAAACATAGGCAACTAAAAGGAACATAGGCAACTAAAAGGATAAGAGGAAACTTATAGTTGATGGACTTCTTTATAACCATCAGCGAAAGATAACCAAAGACACAGCACAACATTTATTTCTTAATAAACTTGGTCCTAAGTAACATTTTTAGTTCCACTACTATTGTTCCCCAATGTTAATTTTGAGCTTCTCAATTTTCATTTTGATGTGATTCTTCAAGACCACAACTCGATCATGTACCCGGTTCTAATCTTCAAACTTGATAACTTTGATGAGATTATGCAAGACTACAACTCGATCGTGTACTTGTTTTTAATCTCCAAGCTTGTTAATTTTGACAACAAATGCATCTGCAACGGATGGAATATAATGCACAATTTTCATACCATCCTTCAAGTAGTCAATAATGCTCTACATAAAAAATTTCCTCACATTGTCTGAAAAGGGGAAAAAGATGATAAGCAAATATAAGTAATTATACAAAACTACAACACACACGAGTGCTTCTTTTTTATTTGGAACTCCGGGCTCTTTAACCTCTAGGTTTGTAACAACACCACTTAATGCACCTTTAATTTTCTATTCAATGGCATCAATACCTGCAACCCTTCCCGCAATACATGCACCTTTAATTTTCTGGAACATGTTTTGGTGGTACTTGTAATGCAAGGGTATGAGGGAGTCAGAAATTTAGTTATCGATAGTGCTTTAAAAGTGGCAATTCTATAATAGTTAATGAATATAAAAATTCCGCAAACACGACTCATGTAATCAAATATCATATGAATACAAAGTTTTCATACCGTATCTTCATGCTCAACAAAATAAAGACATGGTTAATAACTCAAATAACCTTACCAACTTAATACATGCTTTAAGAAAATTAGGAACTCAAATTAATATAAAAGAAATAAAATTGTAAAACATCTTATCTAGTGTTAGAATAACAATAAAACACACTTTATTTAGCGTGAATATAGCAGTCTTACAGAATTATCCAAACACCCTAAAAGCAGCATTCAGACAGCTTAATTACATCATCCAAACACCCTTATTGCGGCACCCAAATAGAACCAAAAGCAGCACCAAAAAACAGCTTTTAGCAGCAAACACAACAACATTTCAGCACCAAAATTAGCAGCTTTTCAGCACCAAAACCAGCAGCTTTTCGGCACCAAAATCAACAACTTTTCAGCAGCAAAATCAGTAGGTTTTTCAGCCGCAAAATCAACAGCAAATATAGCAGCTTTTTAGTAGCTATCCAACAGCTTTTAGCATTGCAAAAAATGAATCTTAGAACTGTTTAAAAGTGCAAAAAACAATATACTTTTATAAGGAAATGTGTGCAACTTGTTTGAGAGAAACATGGAGAATCTGGCACTGTTTTAAATTGTATATTATGGTCACCTCAAGTTGAAGTTCTACACAAACTAAATCCTATGTTGACCAAAACGATGGCTACTTTATGTAAATTTGTGTTTCAATTTAACAATTACTATGAGGTTTAATGTTTACATAAAGCCTTCAGATTCCCTCATATGATCTTTATCAATAATAGCAAAAAGTAAGTTAGCGCAACCAAGTCTAATTTCAGACAGAAACTAACGATGAGCTTCTATTGTCCTTATAATAGGATACACTCATAGCATAGAATTAGTGCTTATGTGAAGCTGTTATGTGGGATAGTAGGATACACTCACATTGTTTCCTGCACGCATTCCAATGGCTGGTTACCTTAACAAATATGGTCTCCTATATTGAATTATAAGTTTCGAAATCGTTGTGCCAAATGTCAAATTGGTGAGGAGTATAAAGTGTAACAACTTTATCCACACTTTTTACAGCCACATAAAGTTTATTGAGTGAAAACTGGTTTATCGATCGCAAAATGTAAGCGAACTAACCAGCTTCAGTAGCATTAATAGTTGCAACACGATAGTCTTTAGCCCCCTCAAGTATTTCATTGGCTGCCAATGGACGGGGCTCAAGATACAAAGTTCCTTTGAATGGCTTTTGATTCTCTCTTGTACTTTTGCTCTCCACTTTCATTTTTTATGTTTCAACACACTTGCCAACACCTGAAATTTTTTAAACAATGATTAATGTCTCATCTTGATTTTCTATTATTGTAATCTGATCCTTAACTACAAATGTAGTGTTTTCTCGCATATCATTTCTGACATATAATCCTTTTTAATCGCAGGCTCCAACTTTGAATGTGCAGTCCGGATATCTATCGTGTTTTCATAGGTGACGTCTGCTTGTTATGGTTGAGTCTTTGTATCATTAACTTGATTTCTTCTATCATTAATTCAAATATGTACTTGAGCGTTGGGAGTTTGCACTTAAATTATAAGGGCAATCAGTTTTAACTATTCTGAAACTGGTTATGTGATTCATATGTAATAGAAATCAAGTAACTAAATATCGTCCTATATGGTGTGTTTTACTAAAAATAATTAAATGACAGTTGTAGATAACAATTGTATCTAAAAACTGCTTTTATCTTAAAAAATTAGGCATTTAAACACTTCAATAACCATTCCCAAACACACTCTTAACAGCGTAGTGATCATATGGTCAAATGCCAAAGTCAAACACCAATTATAAATGACAAAAGAAGTATTACCTTTTGATGGCCCGTAAACAGAAACATGACCATTATCCATCCTCGACTAATTATACCAATGTAAAATGACCATTATCTTTTGAATCTAACTTCACTTCTAATTTCATCATCTCCTCGACTAATTATACCCGTGTCATCATCTACAGAGAACTTGTAATAAGCGTATTACCCTTCATTTGTAACACCACACTATGATTCCCTGAAGGTTAGTGGTTACAAAACGTGTTGGTTGTTGGGTTTTTCAGGAAGCGTATCCAGACCCATAATGTCGACTTCAGTATCTGTTTCAACATTTCAACATGTACACTTGGTGAGGGTTTCAGCTCAAGCACAAGTCAAAACAGCCGAACGGGTTGAACCAGAAAGTATTTAATCATTAACTTGTGTCAAGTAAATATAATATTTTGAGCATGCATACTTGCATAGACTACACCACTACAAATATAAAAAATAAATCTGAATGACAAACGTGGCATAGCTTGATAACAATTCGTTTCTTTCACACTTATGACTAAAGGGACAAGTATTGCACATACAGTGCATTAAGAAATCTGTATAATTCACTTTATAATGATTTCTTTCTTTCACACTTATGACTAAAAGGCAAAGTATTACACATACTGATCATTATGAAAGAAACTACACAAAAATTAATTGCACATACCGATAATGAAGTTCAAAACGTAACAGGTTGCAAAGTAGCCCGTCCTGATAAAAATCATACAGTTTTCAGGTTGCAAGTTAATTGCACTACAATTGCCGATTATTTCCTTGAACGCATATGCACCATCCTGATAAAAAAAATCATACAGTTTTAAGGGCCACTTGCTACCTAGTATGCTTGGGCAAGCTCTTTAAAATGCAAAAAAGAATATGGTGATGATATTAGCATCCATTACAAACTACACTTACAAATGATCCACCATCACAAACTTACCCTAAAAGTTACTTTGCAGCATGGGCTTCTATTGATAATTACATCTATTATTTTGTTATAAAATTTCTAAGAAGTGATTGTTAAATTTATCTACCCCTAACCCAATTATATACTTATTCAGAGAAAGAGTAAGTTACATGTTACCTCTAGTGAGAAGCAATGGTTGTTACAGAATCAACATATCATTAGTTAGATGTGAATAATTAGTGGGATCCGTCAGCAGTTTCAAAATATTGTTCAAAACACAAAAAAGAGCAATACAGTCACTAAGATGATATTCTACATAAATTGATTCTAAATAAGCATTCAGTGCATACCAATTCCTATCCTCACTTCATCTCACAAACAACACGACCTTTGATCAGTTGTAGACCAATTCCTCTCCTCAACTCATCTCACAAATCGAGTATCTATACACCCATCCGTCAAAACATCAATCTGGCCAAACACAACAATGACTCAAAATTATGACTAAATCCATAAAAAATCAAAAAATAGAATAACATACAAAGATAAATAAAACAAATTTTGTGTTGTTACCTTTAACGCTTCAAGAGGATGGTTTTTTTTATAACAAAATGTTCTTTATCAACATAAATCGTTTTTATATAGTGATCAAATTAGGGTTTAGCTATATTTCAAATTTCAAAATCCCTAAAAAATTGATAATAAAAAAGGAAATGATCAGATTATAACTTTTTAAATAAGCTACAATCATGGGATTTTTTATTATCATTAATGTCATTTGTAAATATCCTATAAATTAAATACCTAAAATAAAATACACAAATTAAAATTAATTAAAAAAAGTTGCATAAAAAAATACCTGTTAATTTTTTGGATGAATCGTACCTAATACCCAATTATATGGAACCTTGATGTTTCACAAAGTACCTGTTAATAGAAAATCATAGATAACTATTAGTGAATCGTTAATAGAAAATCATAGATATCATCGAAAATCACAATAACTGTAAATACATCGTTCATAGAAATTGTTTATATAACATATGATCCTGTTAATTAAATCGTTCATAGTAACCATCGAAAATCAAAATATTAACATACAATAATTAGAAAATAAATGATTAAAGATTGGACTATTATTTCATGAATAACAAATTTAATTAAATGCAAAAAAATTTCTATGGATCTAGAAACGATTTTAAAAACTGCGTTTCGATTTTGTATAAATGAGGATCCATTCGAAAAATATTTTGATTTGATTTTTTTGGATCTGGTTTTGAAATTATTTTAGGGATCTTGGTTTTGTTTGGTGTGAATTTGTTATGCAGAAAAATTAATGCTGCGTTTTTTTTGTCAATGCCATTAAAAAGTTAGTTGTAAATTATTGGGCGGGATAATTGCCAAAATAGGAAATCCGGTAAGTTTGGTTTGACGTGGCATTTTGGCTGAATGGTATTGGTCACATATCCTTCCTATATAAGGGTTTTGGATAGATTGATGGGCTAAGCCCATCCCCCCTCCTTAATTTCGTGGTAATGGGGCCCACAAGGGGTAACCCGAATGTTTTCCGTGTCTAATTAATAAGTATGTTCTCGTGTTCGTGTTTTACGTGTTTGTTTGTGTTTATTTGTGTTCGCGTTTTGTGTGTTCTCGTTAAATAATTACCGTGACCTAATATATTTATTTACGCTCGTAATAAATATATATATATAATTAATAATAGTTCATGATTTAATTACGTTCGTGATTTCATGATCGCATGTTCGTGATTAATTATTGTCAAATTATCATTGCGTGTTCGTGCGTAGTAAATACTTATCGTGTACTAACACGTACGTAATACGTAATATCCTAACACGTAAACTTAATCGTACTATAAAAGGAAAGTTTTAATCTAGTACGTACGATCTTAAGGGTACTATTCATGGTAAAAGCATGCGGGTTTTACAGCCGGGCCAAATACCGACTATACGTCGACATGTCCCCCAGTCTAGTATGATATGGTCCATGATCATGTTATGCTAGACTCATTCGTGTATCATTCTCACTAAACAACCGCGTGCGACTTGCTGCTAGGACATCCTCGTTGGTCATCCGTAACATATGGCTCCACTCGTAATGGGCTTCCTTTTTCAAAAAGATGATGGGTTGGGATTGCGAATAGTTAGCATAGCCACAATACGCCATTATGCATAGGCGGTGGTGGTGGTTGATGGGTGTCGTGGTGCTAGATCTGAAATCCCTCATATGCATGTGTGTTTTTTGTGTTAATAGTTTATTTATTTTAATTAAAAAAAGCTATTAATTAAAACCGTAGATCATAGATAAATGGAGGGTGGAGATGGATTCATTGGATCTATGCTAAAATTGAAGACTATATTGAACTTTTGGCATAATCACTATCAAACTTGTTTCGGGTTTTTTCGCAGTATCTTTATGATCTTTCCAGATAATTTAGAGTCATGCTCTTCGGTACCTACAATAACGAATTGAAATCTTTCTAGTGTCAACCTCCAACAGCACTGCGGAGGTGACTTGCGAGATTCTTTATGAATCAAGCTTGTGTCAACTAAAAAGCAATAATGGTGCGATTCTTTATGAATCACACTTGTTCCATTATATGAATTGACGGTCAACAAAACCGCGTGCTCAGGCCTAAAGACATACTTAAGATCATTAAATGTTAAAGACTTTCGCAACTTTTATAACCATGGACACTTCAGATATAAACAAGAACAATGTATGTACGGGAGATTGTTAGCCTCCGTCTATGAAGTAGAACAAGGGAGTGATTATTTTTACCCTTGTTTTCTTGTTGTTTGTTGATGTAAAATATTGTCCCGTTCAATAGAAAATTATTTCATTTAAAATGAAATATGAAGTTATTCACGCTTGCAAGATGATGCAAAGTATGAGCATGTGGAAGAAGACACAAGAACGCAAGATGGCGAAGATCAAGATAGTCAAAGATAGATTGAAGATCTCAAGCACTTAAAGTCAGGAGACAAAGGCTCAAGATCAAGATCACAATAACATGAAAGAACAAAACCATTACAAACAAGATTAAGACCAAGATACATGACCAAAGAAGGCAAAGCTCAAAGTCAAATGAAAATCACCTCCACAAGAATGTTATCGGTCAAACAAGAATAGATTTTAAGATATGACCATACATTAGGGGAGATTGTTAGCCTTATATGTAAAACCCGCATGCTTTTACCATGAATAGTACCCTTATGATCGTACGTACATGATTAGAACTTTCCTTTTATAGCATGTTTGTGATTCACGAACAAGATTTACAAGTATTAGGTACGTGATATATCACGATAAATATTTAATACGTATTAAGACACGATAATTGTAACACCCCATTTTGATAAATGGAATGTCACGCGTAATTATGGCGTGTCATCAAAGCATGCAAGGTAATATGTAGTAAAATATACATGACCATATGGTAAACCGGAATCAAACGTCGGTTTCCAAACATAAGCCCAAAACATAATAAAGTAAATGAATGAATGAAAGACTTAAACAAACATAAATATATAAAGGCAAAAGGAAAAGAAGTCTATGGCAGCTTCCATCCTATGCATGTCCTCCAAAATGCTCGAGTCTGTCCTTGGGTAACTGCCGTTTTGGGACATGGAAAGGAAAGTAACGGCTAAGCATAACGCTCAGTGCACGAATATACAAGCATGAATTGAATAATATAAGCATGAATAACATATAGCAGCAGAAATGTATGTGTCCTGGAAAACCTGGTTATATCTTAGTAAAACTGGTTTTATAGTTTGAAAAGCCTTATGTATATTTTGTAGAATCTGTTTAACATGTTTACCTTTAGCCAATATAGGTCATGAAAATATCAACGTGCATGAATACTTGGAGGGGTGACCTCGTCATGAAAATTAGACGGGCTGCCTCTAATATAATATACTGATTTTGGGTAGGAGGGATCAGCTCCTTGTGAAGGATGCAAGGCACACACCACATTCACACTGAGTAATATGCTGAAAACATGTAACTAGGATGCACCCATACGCCCCACCTGATGATAATAATAATAATATGGCCAAAAGCTGAAAGGGACGCCACGAGCAATCACTCCGACGTGGGGAAGTCATAACACCAGTGCCTCTAGTGTTATGGTTATGGTACCTCCATAACTAGGTGAAACTGGTCATGCATGTATATGTCTTTAGGTATTCTAATTAAACATAAGCAATCAAAAACATATAAAACATATACTAAGGAAAACAGTTGGCTGCATACGGGAAATCCTGATAAGGAAAGAATGTCCATACTGAAAGGACGGATAATCCGTACCTTATGTCCAGTGAACAAAGAAGACGAACGGAAGAGAGTCCTACTTCGGTATCACTAATGCTACATAAATACATACGTGTATAAGTATCTGATCACTGAATACGTAACTGGTTTTATATCATGTTTTAGCTTGTTTTATATGTTCATGTCATGTTTTACTGATTTAAGCTTTATACTGTGTTTATCTTATATTCTGTCTATTCGGATTAAGTATTACTTGTATTTCATGTATTATTATACTTGTTGTGTAATAATAAGTAACTTTCTAAAAATAGCAGGTTTCCTAAAGCAGAAAGTTTCCAAAAATAGAAAGTTACCAAAATAGAAAGTTTCCAAAAATAGAAAGTTTCCAAAAATAGAAATACTGCTTAAAATAGATAAGTTTCTAAAAATAGAAAGTTTCCATAATTAAATATAAGCTGGATTAATAAGCTAGTAATATAATTCGTGATAATAATAGTAAAGTTTATAAAATATTGCTGTAGGTTAAACTGATTATTAATTATTACCGATAAGCATGGTTTTTAATAACTACTTGCATGTCACGATAATAAACTTTACCTAATGCCAAATAATTAAATTAATCATGATTTTAAATTATGCCACTTAAAATATGTAGGTTATATCATGGTTAACAATTATTAATGGAAAGCATGGTTTCAAAATTAATAATATCATGAAAATACTAACAAACTTTACTTTAAAATAATAGTTAAATTAACATGATTTTAATTTAATTACACTAATAATATTTAGGTTAACACATGTTTATTTAATTTAATAAATAACCTATGTCTTGGATTAATTAAACTAATGGTGCTATAAGGGAATTAATTTAATTAATTTGCTTATAAAATGACATGGCCAAATAATTTGTACCCGAGCCCCAAAATCAAAAGCCCACCAAGATCTTACGATCTCGGTTGCTCGAATCATCAATAACCACCGCAACCTTGCTGCTGCGGTACCCACTGCCTAGACCAAAACACCCCTGGACCTTAATTGTTGCGGCTGCCAGCACCAAAACTGCCATCGGCATCACTCTTTTCCCATTGGCAGCATGCTGCGCTGGCTGCCACTGACCTGCACACAACAGCCGCTGCTTAGCACGCAACCGCCACTGTGGCCCTTGTCGGGTTGCCACTGTTAGGCAGAAACTCGCCCTGGGCTTGCGGCTGATGAACATAACTACCACCGAGAGTCATAAACTCTCGGTTTGGGTGCCATCCGAACCATAACACAACCAGCCCCACTCCCAAACGTTTTACCCTTAACCAACATGTTTCCAATCTTTAATTTCCTTACAGTTCATATGTGCGTGATCAAAAGAATTTACTAAAAGAAAAATTAGGATTTCTTACATGTGATAGGGTTTAGAACCAATGAACACAAACCCATCTTGATCCATTGGTTGAACCACGATCAGATTTGTCTTGTTCTGTTTGTTTATCAGTCGGCAAGGAGGGAACACAAAAAAAGAGCGGCGACCACCATGTTTTCTAGTTTAGGGTTTTCTGTTTTTCCATCTTTTTTTTGTCTTACAAAACAATTCCCTCCGTACCTTATTCCTTTGTTTTAGTCGGTTTGTGAACTACATGGGCCTCGGCCCACGTGTCTTGCCCCATTCTAATTCATAATAAACAATCTAGCCCTTATACTCCTATTAATATCGCAACTAGATAAAGATACGCGATTTGTGTTTTAAAATGCCGTAATTACTCATAGTTAAACTCATACGTGTTAAAACGTAAATATTATATACGTAATAATATTCATTTAAATATTCGTGTCCCGTGATTTTAAATGACGTGATATATTGTCTAACGGTTTTACTTATTATATGTACATTCATGTCGTATGTTAATAATAATCATAACGTATGTAATTATTTACCGTACGTAATTAATATACGTAATTACTCGTCACGTCTATTTAATATACGCGAAAATCATGCTAGATGTTCGTGATTACGTGTTCGTGATTTATTTGTCATCGTTAATAATTACCGTGTATTAATACGTACGTAATACTTATCGTGTAATAACACGTATGTAATTCTTGTAATTAATATTCGTGAAACGTACCCGTGTTAAATAAGGAAAGTTCTAATCATGTACGTATGATTATATATGTACTGCTCATGGTAAAAGCGTGCGGGTTTTACAACTCTTCCCCCCTAAAAAGAATAATTCGTCCCCGAATTATAGATAAGTAACTAAAAGAGAAACATACTCGAATCAAACTGAGAGGGTATGTAAGATAATGGACGTGCAGGTGACATGGTAGAAGGAACGTGGAACGTGACATGTCTTGAAAGGACATGGAATGTGACGTGACTGAAAGGACATATCTAATTGATAAGAGAGAAACGGATAAGAAGTCCGGAGGAACTTGTCCGTTTCCAAGTGGTTTCCCTCTTGGAACGGTTCCTTCACAAGATTTGACATAATTGATAAATCTTGGTCCTCCTGACCTTGACCAGAACATACTTAAAAGTTCATGGTTATCAACGTAAGATAGATCCCCTGAATTTGATCGAGGGAATAAGAATTAACATGCAAGGGGAACTGAAACATGACGATACAAAACAATCTAAACTAACTGATAATTAGCAATGATGCGCAAGACATATTGAAACGTAGTACGTGAAATTTTTTGAACGTGATACGTGAAAATTTTTGAACCTGATACGTGGAGATGTGGTGAGTGTAGTATTAGCAAACATACCGTGATCAATGATACGTGTAACATATCGTGAACGTGATATGAGGAACGTGGAATGAACATGACATGTGAAACATATCGTGAACATGAAATACAACTGCGGTAACGCCAACCGCTATAAGATGAGACGTGGAATGTGACGTGAAACGTCTGTCTGAGCATAGAGAATTATACTAGACTTGAGTCTGATCTCTCAAGTTCTTGCAAAACTTCCTAGAACAAAAATGAATGTAAAATTGTAAGCCAGGATACGATCATGAACGTGAATAGTGTCACGAACGTACGCGTGAAAGCAAATCATGGTATTAGAATAAAGACGTGAACGTAAATAAGGAGCACAATTGCGAACCTTTGTCTGACCCGATATCTGACGGATTACCAAGTGATTAGATGAGCCTTGGCTGTAACATGTCTGATCAATCTGTTGGTTTTGAAATCCTTTTGGATGTAAGGATTCTTCAGACTTGATGAAACCGTTGACAATAACCCAGATAGCATCATGTTTCTTCTAAGTTTGCGTTAATCTGGTAACCAAAATCCATAGAGATTTTGTCCCATTTCTATTCACAATTTCAGATGATGAAACATCCGAGTCTGTTGGTGTTCTATCTTAACCTGTTGGTATGTTAGGTACCTAGCTATGAACGTAACTGTATCTTGCTTCGTAGAAACTTGATACATAGAAGTTTGCGAAACTCTGAGTCTCCGAAATTAGACTTCTCTTAGCGTAGGATTTTCGTGGAACACCTAACGTAGTGTAGGGTTCTCGCCTTTATGCATAAGCTGAGTCATGGTAAGATTAACCGTGAGAATCCATGTGATTCAGCATGTCACTGAAATCAACTAGAAATTAGATTGGAAAAATTCAGGGTGAAATTTCCCTTGTCATTGAATTTGCAACATAGTGCAAATATGGTCTTACTGCTCTTCTCTAGACCTAGAGAAACATCAGGTTGTTCTTGATGAAAGTACAGATGAATTTGTTTATGAGTTCATGAAAACTCAAATTATTAAGCCTATAATGCTGTTGTAGCATTTATTAGACTAAAACAAAATCATGAGTATAACATGACCGAGTCGTGTACGAATAGCAGTCATGGACATGTCCTGCTCTTTCACTCGTCACTTGTTGGCAGCATGATCATGAATCCGATCTTGGAAAGTGCTTAACACCCTAAATGAATCCGATCTTGCCAATACGTGGAGGAGAGTAACGGTTATGACTGGTGATTTGTTTAAAATCGACGGTAGTCGACACATAATCTCATGTTACCGTCCTTCTCCCTGAAGGTTCTTCTGGAGTATATGGGACGATTTTGGAATAATCCGTTGGTTATGCGTAAAAGGACTTAAGTGTTCGTGTCTTAACTGACAGCTAGAATATTTTATAAGTAATAGCTAATCAACGCACGTGCTTGTAAAGCATAAATAATTTGTACAAATTTTCCTGATGGAAAATCATGCTGAATATATTCAGGAGCCTGAACATTACTGTACAAAATCGTGAGTCCTAGCATGGTGTGCTGCTCGTAGTCCATAATTTGGATATAATTTAACTCGCATCTGTCCGAGGTAATGCGTTAGCAGCTTGGATCTCATCATTAGGCTGAAGGAAAACCTTCGTATACATGGGGGATACGAATGGCGTTCTTTATGGTCATGAATATATATGAAATATGTGTGCAAGAAAATGAAAGTGTCAATCGAGCAACCGTGATAGTTCTCACTGATATGCCGGTGCTGGTACTGAAATCCTTGTGGCATGATTAATTCATGGCACAACGAAATGGGTATACCCTTTGGAGGGTACCCTGAATTTCTTAGGGATGCACCAGAATTTGACGTGAGTCATGTGTCTTGACTCGTGTCTTGGAAATATATGCATGACATGTGTCTTGACTGGTGTCTTGACATGTGTCTCGAGATGTGAAACAAATAGAACTACAAGTATTAGGTTATTATGCCAGAATTGGCGGATCGGTTAGACTACTGATCCTTTGTATTTCTGATCACGTTCGTGGCCGGAGCTTAGATTGCGATTGCTAGGATAGTTGCTGTCATAGTAATGGTTACTATCGTCTTGTCTGTCAGTTCCATGACAGTCATTCTTATGACTTTGATTCATGTAACTATTCAGCTGAGTGGTCGGCTGGTACCGGTTCTCCACTCATATGGCTGAAACGACAACTGAATGACGTGTGACATGTAACTGAGAATTTGGGACAATGATTGATGGAAATCGTCTGATGGTAAAGCATCTTCTCGTCCAATTGCTTTGCTCTAACGCCTTTGTCTTCGTCTTGTAGGATCTCCAAACATCAGCAACATCATCCTTTAGTAACATCTCCAAGCTATGAGCGGCATCAACAATTTGTAGAGTATCAGCAAGTGGAAATACGCACATGGGATAAGGTACATGGAGTACACATGGAATGCACATGAAATGATCAGTATGGGGTCGATCATCTGACATGATTTGAAAGGAAAATAACTCGTTAAACGGTTAGAAAGACCATCATGATAACCTGGCAACGACAATATATACCTCATTCTGGTTGCATAGAGAGACGCTAACGTGTAGTTAAACGAATTCCAACGATGATTTTCCTGAAATCATGATTAATAAAAACCAACCATGACTATCATGAAAGCAGAATTTACATGAATTCTAACAGTGCCTTGCATGAAAGCAAAAACAACAAAAAAGACGTAAGACATAGTCACGTGAAGACGAAGTCATCATGAAGAAACATGGAACAACCCAACATGAAGGAGTGTATAATATAATCAGCATGAAACTGAAGTTAACCATGACAGTATGAAAACATACTTGACATAAAAACATAGTAAGTTATGAGGGGACATGAAAAAAAATTTATGCTTATAAATCATGAGAAAAAAATTTATGCATGAAAACAATGCATGAATACATGATGTAGTTTATAAAAACCTTTATATGCGCGAGGGGACGCCTATGGGTCGGTCGCAAAACAAAAGACATTGTGAGGGGACGTCTATGGGTCGGTCCCAAAGTTAAAAGATTCGATAAAAGCACATGCGACTAAATAGGACCAGTCCTGTACCAACCATTACTTAGTCATAATTCCTGCAACAATGATACATGAAACATAAATAATGAAACTCATCTGTCAAAGCTTATCAGAAAAAATTTTATGTGACTAATTATGAACTACTGGGGTTCAGTTCACATAGCCACCATTCACGAGGAACATTATGCATGAAACAATGACGCATAACTAAATATGAATGACGGTTGTCCATCCATATTAGTGAAACAATATCGATGAAAACATCAAGGTTAAAACATCAAGGTGCTGAAAACATCAATACGTGGAATAACAAACGTTGGCTTAGGAAGCTCCTGATGACTACCCACTAGTCACAGGTCAAGTTTTAGAGCCTACAGGTCGAAGCCTTGTCTCTGATACCATAATTGTAACACCCATTTTAATAAATGGAATGTCACGCGTAATTATGGCGTGTCATCAAAGCATGCAAGGTAATATGTAGTAAAACATACATGACCATAGGGTAAACCGGAATCAAACATCGGTTTCCAAACATAAGCCCAAAACATAATAAAGTAAATGAATGAATGAAAGACTTAAACAAACATAAATATATGAAGGCAAAAGGAGAAGAAGTCTATGGCAGCTTCCATCCTATGCATGTCCTCCAAAATGCTCGAGTCTGTCCTTAGGTAACTGCCGTTTTGGGACATGGAAAGGAAAGTAACGGCTGAGCATAATGCTCAGTGCACGGATATACAAGCATGAAATGAATAATATAAGCATGAATAACATATAGCAGCGGAAATGTATGTGTCCTGGAAAACGTGGTTATATCTTAGTAAAACTGGTTTTATAGTTTGAAAAGCCTTATGTATATCTTGTAAAATCTATTTAACATGTTTACCATTAGCCAATATAGGTCATGAAAATATCAGCGTGCATGAATACTTGGAGGGGTGACCTCGTCATGCAAATTAGAGGGACTGCCTCTAATTTAATATGCTAGTTTTGGGTAGGAAGGATCAGCTCCTTGTGAAGGATGCAAGGCACACACCACATTCACACTGAGTAATCTACTGAAAACATGTAACTCGGATGCACCCATACGCCCCACCTGATAATAATAATAATATGGCCAAAAGCTGAAAGGGACGCCACGAGCAATCACTCTGCCGTAGGGAAGTCATAACACTAGTGCCTCTAGTGTTATGGTTATGGTACCTCCATAACTAGGTGAAACTGGTCATGCATGTATATGGCCTTAGGTATTGTAATTAAACATAAGCAATCAAAAACATATAAAACATATACTAGGGAAAACAGTTTGCTGCATACGGGAAATCCTAATAAGGAAAGAATGTCCACACTGAAAGGACGGAGAATCCGTACCTTATGTCCAGTGAACGAAGAAGACGAACGGAAGAGAGTCCTACTTTGGTATCACTAATGCTACATAAATACATACGTGTATAAATATCTGATCACTGAATACGTAACTGGTTTTATATAATGTCTTAGCTTGTTTTATATGTTCATGTCATGTTTTACTGATTTAAGCTTTATACTGTGTTTATCTTATATTCTGTCTATTCTGATGCAGTATTACTTGTATTTCATGTATTATTATACTTGTTGTATAATAATAAGTAACTTTCTAAAAATAGCAGGTTTCCTAAAACAGAAAGTTACCAAAAATAGAAAGTTTCCAAAAATAGAAAGTTTCTAAAAATAGAATTACTGCTTAAAAACAGATAAGTTTCTAAAAATAGAAAGTTTCCATAATTAAATATAAGTTGGATGAATAAGCTAGTAATATAATTCGTGATAATAATAGTAAAGTTTATAAAATATTGCTGTAGGTTAAACTGATTATTAATTATTATCGATAAGCATGGTTTTTAATAACTACTTGCATGTCACGATAATAAACTTTACCTAATGCCAAATAATTAAATTAATCATGATTTTAAATTATGCCACTTAAAATACGTAGGTTATATCATGGTTAACAATTATTAATGGAAAGCATGGTTTCAAAATTAATAATATCATGAAAATACTAACAAAGTTTACCTTAAAATAATAGTTAAATTAACATGATTTTAATTTAATTACACTAATAATATTTAGGTTAACACATGTTTATTTAATTTAATAAATAACCTATGTCTTGGATTAATTAAACTAATGGTGCTATAAGGGAATTAATTTAATTAATTTGCTTATAAAATGACATGGCCAAATAATTTGTACCCAAGCCCCAAAATCAAAAGCCCACCAAGATCTTACGATCTCGGTTGCTCGAATCATCAATAACCACCGCAGCCTTGCTGCTGCGGTACCCACTGCCTAGACCAAAACACCTCCTGGACCTTAATTGTTGCGGCTGCCAGCACCAAAACTGCCATCGGCAGCACTGTTTTCCCACTGGCAGCATGCTGCGCTGGCTGCCACTGACCTACACACAGCAGCCGTTGCTTAGCACGCAATAGCCACTGTGGCCCTTGTCGGGTTGCCACTGTTAGGCAGAAACTCGCCCTGGGCTTGCGGCTGATGAACATAACCAACACCGAGAGTCATAAACTCTCGGTTTGGGTGCCATCCGAACCATAACACAACCAGCCCGACTCCCAAACGTTTTACCCTTAACCAACATGTTACCAATCTTTAATTTCCTTACAGTTCATATGTGCGTGATCAAAAGAATTTACTAAAAGAAAAATTAGGATTTCTTACATGTGATAGGGTTTAGAAACAATGAACACAAACCCATCTTGATCCATTGGTTGAACCACGATCAGATATGTCTTGTTCTGTTTGTTTATCAGTCGGAAAGGAGGGAACACAAAAAAAAGAGCGGCGGCCACCATGTTTTCTAGTTTAGGGTTTTCTGTTTTCCATCTTTTTTTTGTCTTACAAAACAATTCCCTCCGTCCCTTATTCCTTTGTTTTAGTCGGTTTGTGAACTACATGGGCCTCGACCCACGTGTCTTGCCCCATTCTAATTCATTATAAACAATCTAGCCCTTATACTCCTATTAATATCGCTACTAGATAAAGATACGCGATTCGTGTTTTAAAATACCGTAATTACTCATAGTTAAACTCATACGTGTTAAAACGTAAATATTATATACGTAATCATATTCGTTTAAATATTCGTGTCGCGTGATTTTGAATGACGTGATATATTGTCTAACGGTTTTACTTATTATATGTACATTCATGTCGTATGTTAAAAATAATCATAACGTATGTAATTGTTTACCATACGTAATTAATATACGTAATTACTCGTCGCGTCTATTTAATATACGCGAAAATCATGCTAGATGTTCGTGATTACGTGTTCGTGATTTATTTGTCATCGTTAATAATTACCGTGTATTAATACGTACGTAATACTAATCGTGTAATAACACGTATGTAATTCTTGTAATTAATATTCGTGAAACGTACCCGTGTTAAATAAGGAAAGTTCTAATCATATACGTACGATTATATATGTAATGCTCATGGTAAAAGCGTACGGGTTTTACAACTCTTCCCCCCTAAAAAGAATAATTCGTCCCCGAATTATAGATAAGTAACTAAAAGAGAAACATACCCGAATCAAACTGAGAGGGTATGTAAGATAATGGACGTGCAGGTGACATGGTAGAAGGAACATGGAACGTGACATGTCCTGAAAGGACATGAAATGTGACGTGACTGAAAGGACATATCTAAGAACAAGAACCACCACCGGCTTATGCCGGTGGCTAAATAAGGAAAGCAAGGGGAACCCCAAGCCGCAGCAGCATGGGGAACCACCGGCTAGCCGGTAGGAACTTTTGCTAGCCGGCGGCTAGCCAAAACTAAGGGTGCGTTTGGTTGCCGGTTCACGGGTTAAAACCGGTCCGGTTCACAACATGTTTAGATTAAAACACGGGTTCGGTTCATGGGTAATTTTTGCAAGTTAATTATTTTACAAGGTTAATTATTTTTACAAGGTTAAATAAATTAATTAAAACATGTATATGATTAATTTAATTTATGTATGACTTAGGTTATTAATATTATTATTAATAAATGAATTTTAACCTAAGTAATTACCATTTTATTTAGACTATATAATTAATTAATTATTAAAATCATGACTTATAATTAATTAATTTACATGACTTAGGTTATATTATTAATAGATAATAATACATGTTTTAACCTAAGTATTTTTACCTTTATTTAATTAAATCATGTTATATTTAATTAAATACTTTAACCTATAGCTTATTTAATTTACATGAAATAATTAATAAACCATACTATTAAATTACATGACTTAGAATATTAATCAGTAAACACTTAAGCTTATATTATTAGCTTAACAATCCAGTTGATTTCTATTTATGGAAACTTTCTATTTTTTAGAAACTTATTTAATTAAGGCAGCTAATCTATTTATGGAAACTTTCTATTTTTTAGAAACTTATCTATTTTAAGCATTAAATCTATTTTTGGAAACTTTCTATTTTTGGAAACTTTCTATTTTAGGAAACCTGCTATTTTTAGGAAGTTACTTATTATTACACAACAAGTATAATAATACAAAAAATACAAGAAACACTTAATCAGAACATACAAAATACATGATAAATACAGTATAAAGCTTTAATTAGTAAAACATGACATGAACATATAAAACAAGCTAAGACATGATAAAACCAGTTACGTACTCAGTAATCAGATACTTATACACGTATGTATTTATGTAGAATTAGTGATACCGAAGTAGAACTCTCTTCCGTTCGTCTTCTTCGTTCACTGGACACAAGGTACGAATTCTCCGTCCTTTCAGTATGGACATTTTTCCTTATTTGGATTCCCCGTATGCAACCAACTGTTTTCCCCAGTATATGTTTTATATGTTTTTTAATTGATTATGTTTAATTAGATACCTAAAGCCATATACATGCATGACCAGTTTCACCTAGTTATGGAGGTACCATAACCATAACACTAGAGGCACCAGTGTTATGACTCCACCACGACGGAGTGATAGCTCGTGGCGTCCCTTCAGATTTTAGCCTTATTATTATTATCAGGTGGAGCGTATGGGTGCATCCTAGTTTACATGTTTTCAGCAGATTATTCAGGTGAATGTGGTGTGTGCCTTGCATCCTTCACAAGGAGCTGATCCCTCCTACCCAAACCAGTATATTAAATTAGAGGCAGCCCCTCTAATTTGCATGACGAGGTCACCCCTCCAAGTATTCATGCACGTTGATAATTCATGACCTATATTGGATAATGGTAAACATGTTAAATAGTTTTTATAAGATAAACATAAGGCTTTTCAAACTATGAAACCAGTTTTACTAAGATATACCAGGTTATCCAGGACTTAGTCTTTTCCGCTGCTCTATGCTTATATGCTTATGTTATTCATGCTTTATTTGTATATCCGTGCACTGAGCGTTATGCTCAGCCATTTTCCTTTCATGTTCCCAAAACGGCAGGTACTCAGGGACGCTCGTAGACTTTAAGCGTACGTGCATATGGATTGGAAGCTTCTTAGCCTTCTTTACTTTATTCATTTCTTTATATTTTGATACTCATTTCCATGGACATTGTTTAGTCCTTTTCATTTACAGTACTTATGTTTGTGTGTGATGAGTTCTACTTTTGGGGTACCGATGTTTGATTCCGGTATTTCCTTTATGTTCATGTGATGTTTTATACATTTATCCTTGTATGCTTTGATGACACGCCATAATCACGCGTAACATTCCATTTATCAAAATGGAGTGTTACAATTATGGTATCAGAGCCAAGGCTTCGACCTGTAGGCTCTCAAAACACGACCTGTGATTAGTGGGTAGTCACTATGGTCTTCCTAGAACTGACAGTCGGTTTTCATGCATTCATCATTTTCATGCATACATATATATGACATTGTCGCAGGTTTATGACTAAGTAATGGTTGGTACAGGACTAGCCCTATTTAGTCGCATGTGCTTTTATCGAAACTTTTAAATTTGGGACCGACCCATTGGCGTCCCCTCGCCATGTCTTTTGTTTTGAGTGAACTGACCATAGGCGTTCACTCTCGCGCATACAAAAGTTTTCATAAAACTGCATCATGCATTCATGTATAAATTTTCTTGCATAAAATTTTTCTCATGATTTATTGGTATAATTTTTTTTCATGTATATAGTTTATGTTTTAAGTAGTTTAATCATGTATTTTATGTCATACTGTCAGATGGTAAACACATACAATATCCGGGAGATGGTTGCGACTGCCAATGCAGACTTGTAGGACTATCCTCCCCCACCTCACATTTTTCCCACGGAAGGAAGGAATAGGCTCATGAGTGAATATTACACTATTAGCCAGTGACCTGAAGAAAATAGCAATGATTTCATGCAGCGTTTCCTTCGGTTCGCTGGTGTCGTGAGAGCAGCCGCAGGCACTACTGAAGAGCAGGCACAAAATTTTTGTTGGGCCCTTTCTCCAATGATTGCCAATAACTTAGAAGGTGCCCCGTTAAACACGGTAGCACAAGTGGCAGATGCAGCACGTAAGCTGGTGATGCTGTAGGTAAGAGATGAGTTCAGGGAAGCAGAGAGACCCGATAAGAGGTAAACATTCGTATTCAACGGTGACCAATCCGTATTCTTTCAGTACATGTCAATATTTCATCTCTTTAAAACTGTATCTTATAGGCAGAAGACTAGGGACCAGTCTCAGCCGGCTACTCAGCAACAGCCTACTCAGCCCAAGGGAAACGGCCAGACTCACGACCGTTCTGCTACGGATAGGCGTGGCGGTAATGATAATTACCGTAGCAACGTTGGACACTCCAACAGCAGCAGGTCCTTATACTTACTCATTTTCTTATGATTACAAGCTAGAATTCTTAATTCTGACAAATTAGCAAATCTTGTACCAGGAATAATGGTAACGGGAGGGACCAGAACCAGAGAGGTTCACAGCCTAACCATCCAGCTATCACTGGCTCCCAGCCAGTTAGGACACCTGCTGGAGGATATACTCATCCTCTTTGCTCTACTTGCCACCGTAGGCACCCAGGGCCATGTCGCCGCGACAACGATGCATGCTACAAGTGTGGTCTTCCTGGCCATCGCATGAAGGATTGCCCCAAGGGCGAGATGGAGGGTACATCAGGACATGTTGATACCAAACTACCTCCTCCTAGTGGACGCGTTTAAACGACATCTCGCGATCAGGCCAACAAGTCTACAGGTACCATCACTAGAATCTTGTATATGTATGGTCAAGCTGCATGCGTTCTGTTTGATACGGGCGCTACTCACTCGGTCATTTCTACTTCTTATGCCAAGAATGTTAGGATACTCCCCAAGCCACTAGATAATGTATTGAATATCTCCACGCCTTTGAGAGACTCTGTACGCATAACTGATATTGTAGTTTTTAGTCACTTGTTTTAGGAAAAACAAATAACCGTGGCAAGTATTAAGTCTTACGCTTTAGGAAAAACGTAAAATCGAATAAATGCGGGTTCGTTCTCGAAGGAGGTGTGTGGATTAATGTGCCAAATATATAAAATCAAGTTTGGATTAGTGACGTTTTTGGTTTAGAAGAGAAAAATTAAAGACGAGCTACGACTACGGTTACGCTACGACGTTGACGTAAAATGATGACGTAATTACGTAAAACGCGACAAAATTAAAAATGAAACCTAAAAATTAATTAAAAGATTAAACTAAGTCTAAAATAATATAAATAAGAATAAAAATCCAATAAATATATTTTAAAACCTTTTATTAATTAAATATTCAATTTTAAATGCTAATTAAAGCCCTAAAATTAAATATAATTAAGAAAAAGCCCAAAATATTATTTTATTGAACAAATAACTCACTTATATTATTTAACGACTAAAAAGTATTTTTCCTAAATTTTTAAAACTATGTTTCTATTTTTAAAAGGCTAAAAACACTTTTTAAACTAAAATAATCATAAAAATAATAAAATAATGCTAAAAATAAACATTATTTTTCTAAAAATCTTTTTTTAACTAAATTAACAAGGTAAAAATGAAAAAGTTAAAAAAAACTAAAAAAATTGGCTAAAAACAAAAGTACCCCAAAGTACCCCATGGTGGAGTACTTCAGTGTTGTCCAAGATATCACCAGACAACAGGCTTATCCAACATCAGTGTTGTCCGATATCGGACAACACTAAAAAAAATAAAAAAATCTGCAGCGTTCTCGGACAACAAAGGAAAACTTGCTGTATGGTTTTTCGGCTCGTTTTGGGCTCGTTTTTGTTTGTTTTAGGCTTGTTTCTTGCTGTTTTTGGGCACAAACGGCACCCCCACACCAATTGAGGTGTGGGGAGTCAAACACAACGAAAAATTAATACGCCAATCACACAGATCCACAAGATCAAGCAATATACTTGCTTCTAACAGAAATCAAAAGCTAGTGGCTAACAAGGCTATCTAACTAGCCAAAGTCTTTAAACTAACTCAACCAGATCATGTAACTCTTAACCTAATCCTACACTAACTGTATAACTAACTTAAATACCAAGGATATAGGAAATTTATCCTAAAAGGGTCTGCTGTAACTACAGACAGCAAGTTAAATGGATGTCCGGTGTTTCAAAAGCCTAGTCAGTAAGCTACGAGTGCCATTTTGATCACCCAAAACCATCTAAATCCTTACTAACAGATAAAGCAAATCTTAACGAACCTATGAACTAAGATCCTGTCAAAAATCTAACCAAGAAACACGAAAAGTAGGGCATATGAGTCTGCTGATGTGATGATAAGCAGAAAGTGGGATTCTTTGTGCAAACTTGCTACGCAGTGGGTTCCAAGAGCAATCAGTGGAGTTAAACGGCGATTTCTAACAACCCAAATTCTAACTAATTGCTAGCTGATCTAAGCATATTCTACCCCAAACTGCTTGTGGGTCAAGTACTAAAAGCTAAGTCACCAAAATCAACGCTTAAGTACTCCACTATTTGCACAGTGGTTCTTATGGTTTGGCGTTGGGCGAAACGTTATACTACAAAGCGACTAGACACCACGCAACTAAACCTATCTAAGATGATACCTATCTAAAAACTAGATAAAAACCACAAGCCACCAAAAATTACCACCTACACAGCCGAGTGTGAACCTAATGTTATTACTAAGCAGATTTTACCAAAGGAAACTTGTAATCTCTAATCTTAAACTATCACAACCTAAAACCTTACACAATATGCATTACCATATCCTACTGAGCATGGTGTGTCTAAACAGATTTGAAGCAAAAGTCTTTCAACAATCAAGCTATAAACCCAAATCCAAACACCCTCTTATTTTCAGAAACCACAGATTTAACAAACTAATTCAATTAAAAACTTGATTAAACTAAATTATCTCTAAGCTAATATGCATAATAAAACCTAAACAGCATAATCACTCAGAAAAGTTACACACAAATACACTTAAATCACATAATCACATGAACAATCAGTTTTTTTTGGCAAAATCTTAAAAGATTAGGGTACAAAACTAACCTCAAGGATATACTTTCCATACCCTCACAATTTCGAGCTCAAGTGTAAACATTTACACTAGCTTCCAACCTGTTATAATACACAATAACAAACATGAACGAAAAACGAAAATCAAATATTCTTTTGAAAACCTCTTTTTTTTATATGAGTCTAATTGATCTTGACAAAAGCTTAAACAAAAGCTGAACACAACCTCCCCATCCACTTTCACTTCTTGTGAAGTATGGATTCAGGCTTTTAAAAAACTTTTTCAAGAAATTTTTAAAACACCTATTTTACTAAAAAAAAACTTTTGAAACGTGAATCAACTTCCTTCTTTAAAACCTTGAACTAAATTGCAAGAATAGTAAATATTACACTACGGAAACAAAGTAATGGAACTCAGCTATGCAAGTTTTATATAAACAATACTCTGAATATTCATTGATTAAAAAAAAGGTACAAAAGCTGGAACAAAAGAGAAGCTAGCAGGCTAGCTCTCTATTTATACTAACAAATGGAACAATCTAGAAATCAGAGAAATATAAACCCTAAAATATATAACTTCCAAGAATGCCCTTTGACTGAGATTTTGAATGAGGGTCAAAAGTTAGCTCCCATGTGATGTTGTTTGTAGTCTTGTGATGCCAGCTGCATTAAATTGATCCAAGCCATCAAAGTACTCCGTAGCCAACAAGAAAACTAGCATATCCGTTGATCTTGTGGATGTACTGTTCATGTGGGGACAGGGGATGGGACACGAACATGAGGGGTCGTTTTCTGGGTGAAGGGAAATGTCGGGGAATGGGTAAAAAGTATTTTGCATATGGTGAATTAGGATTTAAGTGAGGGAAGAGGGTGATTAGTACTGGGGTTGTTCTAGGGTTTATGATGGTAATGAGCAGCAGATTAGGGACTTAATCAAAACAGTCCATGTTTCCCTCCTTGTTAATAGTATTAACCTGGTTTTGACTTTGTTGACTTGGGCCGGGTATATAGGGTGATTGGGTATAAGTTTGGGTTGTAGTGGGCTTATTGTTGGGTAATAACGGGTATGGGTATCTAAAATGGCAAAAGTAGTCCCCCATGTTTCATTTTGTTGGCATATGAAGTTTCATCAGTTTTATAACAAAATCCTTTGTTATCATGTTTGACCAAGTTGTCAAATATGGCACATGTATTTCACCAACTTTTAAACAAGGACCATAAATGCAATTAGAGCAATCTTCAAGGGCTTTTCTTGTGCATTCTTGTAATTTTAGGGACCCACATGTAATTTTGAGGTTTTACAAGGGTATAAAATGACAAGTCTTCAGTTCTTGAGGGACCAATCTTGACAATCTTCAAAACTTCAAGGGCATTTTTGCAAATTCTATATTTGGGCCCGGTTCTTTGTGCGGCTTTGTTTCCCTTGTTCGTTTTTGCTTTATTCTTGTAATCTTTTGGTGAGTTCACGATATCCGTACCTGAAATACACAATGAACAAACACAGGCACATTTTTGGGTATTTTGATGATATTTTAAGCGTTTTAAGCCCAATTTGGACGATGAGACTATGTATAATTGCAGTCTCATCACTCCCCCATACTAAACCATTGCCGTGTCCCCACGCAATGCTAGAATTAAGTATTATAGCACTTCCAAAATTCATTTTATGATGACTTTTATTAAAGACATAAACTTAAGTAAACTACTACATGCGTTTTAGACATAATGTATTGTTTTCATCACAATTAAGCGACTTTTGGGATCGTAGAACAAGAACACGTGAATGCTTCGTTAGAAATAATTTCGTCGTCCTCGATTTTCACCCAATTCCATGCTAAGCGTGTAATGAGATCATTGTTATTATAAGTTAGCAACACGATCACTTCTCATGAGTGTTAATTACGAACCTAAACTCCCTTATTCCTACTTGGTATCTCTTATATTTTATTTTGTCTTAATGATCACAAGGATACATCATTGACTTATGCGTGAATAGAGATTAAGTCTAAAAATAGAGCTTTAACGGTGTAACCAAAACCATCGAATTAATAATTCATCCCAATAGACAACGATGTCAAAAAATTAAGTCAACAAGAAGGATCGATAAACACGGTTTTATAACGGTTTTGAACATGAGACTTATTACCAAGACTTTTATGCGCCCCCTAACGGAAGGGCCTTATTATCTTTGGTTTACCTCCATCTTTTATTCAACTCCGCCATGGAGCTTTTATTATGACTTCGGTCTTGCCTTGCCTTTTATTATCCGCCTCATCGGTGGTTTTATTAGCCAAAGACGTATATCCTCACGCTAAAGCGAATTTTGGATCTTTAAAGCTTCAAAGATTAAGGCTTGATTCACCTTCAATTTGGGCATAGATTTTTCGGCCTTGTGAGCTTCAAATTTTTGCTTAATTTAGGTGAGCACTTGAAATCTTATTATTAGGTGAAGCTTTCGATTATTCGGGTGCCAATCCTTTAAAACCGTGACGCTGGCGATACCTTAATGTTTTCCCAATTTAATTACATGGAAGCTACTAAAACAAATTAAAAACCAACAATAGTAACTAAATCGCCAAATCAATATTTATTAACAATTTATTATGCAAAAGCGTGGGGAGAATAAGCTAATAATTACTACACATGAGATCGTGACGATTACGAGACTTATAAATAACTCTATCATTTCTCGTCCTCATTTAAGAGACTTAGCCTAAAAAGTTAAGGAATCGAAGCTAAGTGCTCAACACGCACGGTCGAGTAAAAAAATTACTCTTATTCTCACCATCGGAAAACCTACATTCGTGTCTTAAACACTTATGAAAAACTAGAAAATTTTTAAAATTTGGCCATTTTTAGCCTTATTTTCAATAAAACTATAACAAAAAGATGAAAACTGGATTGCGTGTTGACGTAAGCAAGGTGAAGTATCTACTCACCCCCCATACTAAAACTAAACATTGTCCTCAATGTTTCGAGTCTAGGGGTGAAAACACCCCCATACTAGAGACGAAGTCGAATGCTTAATCTCGAGCATGGAAAGGGTAAAACGAATAACCTAAAAGCCGTTTATGAATTATGCTAATAAGATAAACGTTAGAACATAAAAGGATATCATCGGATATCGGAATCTCCAAAGGCAACGATCGAGGCTCGAGTGATCCGTAAAACGAACACGAGAGGCTTCAATGATGACGATGAACCTAATGAATCACAATCACAAACAACCACGAAACAAAGGTTGGAAGAGCACAAGTCCCCTCGTTACGTTAACTAAGAAAGCGATAATATATACAAGGATAAGCATGAGAATCCCCCACGAGGCACCTTGTTTTTGATAACTGAGTCAAAAGCTCGACTCGAATCCCCATAAATGTGATCATTTAGGGATAATCATGGTTTGGTCATTTTTGGTGGGGCTTACATGATAAACAAGGCCCAAAAGTACGTGGAGTACTTTAAAAACCCGATACACGAATACCGGGGTCAAAGATAGCGTCTTCGTTTTCGGATGAAAGACGAAACAACGCCACTCCAACTAGAACTAGAACCCCAAAGGGGTATAAGAAAAGAGATAAGAAGTAGAAAGGTGGGGCAATGGGTAAGTCAAAATCATGAGCTACTCGAGGTAGACTCACACCAAGCAAACGAAAAGATTTTTCATTTATTGCATCGGTGGAAGACCGAGATTTCCCTTTACAAGCAATTCCGGGATCGTAAATCTCGTCCTCGGTGGTAAAGTGTGAAGGAACATTTGGGGCTTCCCCCATACTAAGACCACACCAACCGTCGTCAAAAGGAGTAGACGAGGTGGTAGCACTCATGAAACGCGGTGATGACGGAGTTAAACATGTAGAAAAATCATTTAAAACATTTTTAAAATCTTTTCCTTTTTCATCGTTCAAAAACTCTTTATGAAAACCCGATTTGATAATGTCGAAAATATTTGGCGTGTCAAATTCAAAATTAGTCGCAATCCTCACATTTAAGTCGCGGTTAGGGGGTGGTGGATTATATAAGTTCTCAAAACGTTTGTCAATAAAGAACACCGCCCCCTCGGGGTTAACATACTCGTCATCCTCATGAACGTCGATCTCATCGATTTCTTCATCAAAGATAGGCTTGTCAAACCAAGGTTTGTCATTCCCCTCCTTGAGTATCTTAGAAACTCTCTCGAAGAGATCACGATCAAGCACGAAACCATCATTCTTTTGTGGGGATCGTTGATAAGTTAGATCCTCACAAATGTGGTAAACGTCAATCTCAAATGAGGAGTGTTGATTAGGTAACTCCTCGAGAATTGGATCCTTAGTGGTCACATGAGTTGGTTCGTCGTCGAAAATAAGACGTTCCAACTCATTAAGTTCATCCTCGATTTTGGAATGATCGACCTCACTCGTAGGTGGAAGTGAAGGCATAAGAGCTAGCTCTCGTTCAATGATTTCCTCAATCTCGGGATCAAACTCATAATCATCGTACTTCACATGTTTCTTCTTAGGAGAATCAAAAATTGCATGTGGATTTCGAAGTACGTGATCAAGCTCGGCAAAATCGCCATCGTCATCGTCAAAGAAAGAGTCGATGTGAGCACTCACAACCATGGTCTTACAAGTCGAATGACTATGCTTAGGTGACTTTTCTAAAATGAGAGGATCGATGTCGATAAACCTTTTAGCCTCAACGGGTGTTGGGCTAGGCAAAGGAGGCACTTCGATGGAGTTAGAAGTTGAAGCCTCAAAGACGTGGTCCTTCGAAGTTGGTGAAGACGAGCCCATATTGGTCTTTGTCGTGATGGCACTAACGTCGCCCTTCGGAATTGGTGGTTCACTTGTTTCGCTAAAAACATCCCAAAGTGAGTTTTCATCCATAAATTTACACATACCATTTTGAATTAGGTACACGTATTCTTTATCATCAAAATCATCATCTTTAAAACCATTTTTCTTAATTCTTTCAAAACATGCATCAAGCTTCATTCTTTCCGCTAAAGTGAACATTTTGAAATCATTAGGATTTGAATCATTAGGTTTTGAAACCTCGGTCTTTCATTCTCATTAAATCCTTGGGATTTTCTAGCGAAAATGTCTATTTTCTCATCCCCATATCTCATAGTAAGTCTCCCCTCGTGAACGTCGATTACGGTTCTAGCCGTCGAAAAAATGGTCGGCCTAAAATAATGGGACATTTAGGGTCACACTCGTAATCGGATATAACGAAATCCGCGGGAAAAACAAACTTTCCAACTTTGACATAGACATCCTCGGCTATTCCAGTTGGTATAAGTGGAGTACAATTTGCAAGCTCGATTGTCATGTTCGTGGGGGTAAGCGAAGGCAATCTCATCAATTTCCAAAGAGAATGAGGCATGAGATTGATGCTAGCACCTAAATCGGCAAGGGCTAAACATCCCTCAATCTCGGAAAAATCACAAGGTAATAGAAATTGGCCCGGATCCTTTTCCTTTCTCGGCATACGCCTTTTGGGTTTTTTAAGAAGGATTGAAGCACAAGTTTCTTCAAGGGTTACTTTGGTAAGGTCGACAAAGCTCTCTTTTTGAACCGTGGATGGAATTTGAGGTACACGAGGGTGTGCACTCTTTTCCTTGGTCGCCACGTTAACCCCTCGACTTTAGAACAAGAAGACGTCTTAGAAGTCGAGGGTTGAGAGGGATAAACAACACGGAATCCTTCAAGGTTAGGGGTAATCATACGACCTTTCTCACGAGACGAGGCGGCTTTACATTGTTCCTTCGGATTTGCTACGGTGTCACTAGGTAACGAACTCGATGACGCACCCGAGGACTTGTTCATTATGGCCGAAAACATCTTTTTTATTTCAATTTGCCCTTGCTCAATCTTCGTGTTTTGCAATTTCAATGTATTAGAAAAGTTGTTTTTCAAAGTACCAATTTCTCCCTCTAATCGTCTCATATTAGCCTCATTCGTTTTCATGTAATTTTGAAAATCGTTTGACGAACTATTTTGATTTGAATTAAAGTTCCCTTGGTTTTGATTGTTTCTTTGAAAATTGTTTTGATTCCCACTTGAAAAATTGTTGCCTTGATTGTTGTTGTTTGAAAAATTCGAGTTTTGATTATTGTCTCGATTTTGCCAAGTTATATTAGGAACTTGATTATAACCTCCTTGATTTTGATTCGAAAAATTTCCTTGTTGATTATTTCCTTGAAAATTGTTACGATTTTGAAAATTGTTGCCTTGGTTATAATTGCCTTGTTGTGATGGACCCGCGTTATTTTGATTAGAAAAATTGTTGTTTCCATTTAACGCACTCACATTCGACGTTTGGCCATCCGTAGCCGCACACTCGTAATAATTATGAGGTCCACCACAAAACGTACACGAAACCTCAACCGCTTTCACCATAGCGGGAGCGTCTTTCTTTTGCATCTCAACGAGAAAAGACGTAAACACATTTGTCAACTTGTCGACTTTCGCATCAACCCTCTCAATGTCGCGATTAGAACTACTAACATTGGCGACATTGGCAACACTCGGTGCGTTGCGGAGTTGGTAAACCTTGGATCGGTTTTCGATAATTATCAATGCATCTTTCGGAGTCTTACACAAAAAGTTGCCACCGGCGGCGGAATTCAACGAATCTTGTTCTTGAAAATTAAGACCGTTGTAAAACGTATCGATTTGGTGCAACTCGGAAAAACCATGGTGAGGACATTGCCTAAGCAATTCCTTAAAACGATCCCACGCGTCTCTAAAAGATTCATGCGGTTTTTGCTCAAATTTCGTAATTTCATTTTTGAAAAACGTTGTCTTAGACGGTGGGAAAAAATAATTAACGAACTTGGAAACGAGATACTTCCACATAGTAATGGAATTAGGTGGCTCTTTCTCGTACCAATCCTTGGCGGCACCATCGAGCGAGTATGGAAAAAGCATAAGCTTGACGACATCGGTGTCGACGTTCTTAAACTTGCTCGTGGCTAAAAGACGATCAAAATTCCGAATATGGTCGTGAGGATTATCGGCTTCACGACCTCGAAACTTCGTAGCTTGGATTAACAAAAGCATTCCGCTCTTAATCTCAAAATTCTCCGCCTCGATAGCGGGAATTACGATCGCGTCTCCATAACCCTCGGTGGGCGCTTGGAGCAATTCCATCATCGAACGATTGTCGGCCATCTCGTCTAAGGTCTCTTCAACAACGATATTAGGAACGTCGGTTTCTAATTCTCGTCTACGTCGTCGATTCCTTCGATTACGATTGCGTCGATTCGAAGCGTCGCTAGAATTAGAATAATCCTTCGATCGAGTGCGTATGCACTAAGCGTAGAATGGGTGGTAGCAAAGAAGATTCTTTTTGCGGTTTTTCGATTTTTCAATTTTTTTTGGTTTTTGATTGTTTTTTAAATTTTTTTGGATTTTTGAATGTATTACGTAGACACAAATTTACAAATCTCTCCTCGAATCGACTTTCTCGATTAAAGGAGCCTCAAAGAATGAAAACGATCACGTGGAGTGAACGTTCTCGATGACTTTAGAACGTTGGTGGAACACCAAAACGTTCAAGAGGGTTTAATCTTGAAAACAAGCAAATATATATGATACGTAGATAATACTTGGGCGGCAAACCCTCGATTAGCCCTCTTTCTCAAAACACGCACAAGCAAGCGGAGGAAACGAGGCGGCGCGAAGCACTTAAGAGCCTTTTTCCTTTAGGTCGTGAAATACAACCGCCTTATACCCACCTTATAGTTTGTGTCAATTGAAATTAAGCCTCATGAAAGTATTTATCTATTTTGCCTTTAAACTTTTGCTTTAGATTCGAATACAATGATCGAGTGATGAAATCCCGAATCAAGGTTGCGTTTTCACGCTTTTGGAGTACTTGTATATTTATTGTTCTTACGTAGATACAATATAGTAATAATATATTCACAAGAAAAACGAAAAAGCAATATATCTACAATATAGTAAAGATTGTTGTGTGTTTAATTTAGAAAAATTAAACACGTTTTATTTGGATATTATAATATAGTAAAGAAAAATAACAAAAATGAGTATGTACGATATTCACGCTTTCCAAAAAATGAAAAGCAAAAACGACTACTCACACAAACACGATACTAATAATAATGGCACACTAAACACCTCCCCGGCAGCGGCGCCAAATGATATTGTAGTTTTTAGTCACTTGTTTTAGGAAAAACAAATAACCGTGGCAAGTATTAAGTCTTACGCTTTAGGAAAAACGTAAAACCGAATAAATGCGGGTTCGTTCTCAAAAGAGGTGTGTGGATTAATGTGCCAAATATATAAAATCAAGTTTGGATTAGTGACGTTTTTGGTTTAGAAGAGAAAAATTAAAGACGAGCTACGACTACGGTTACGCTACGACGTTGACGTAAAACGATGACGTAATTACGTAAAACGCGACAAAATTAAAAATGAAACCTAAAAATTAATTAAAAGATTAAACTAAGTCTAAAATAATATAAATAAGAATAAAAATCCAATAAATATATTTTAAAACCTTTTATTAATTAAATATTCAATTTTAAATGCTAATTAAAGCCCTAAAATTAAATATAATTAAGAAAAAGCCCAAAATATTATTTTATTGAACAAATAACTCACTTATATTATTTAAAGACTAAAAAGTATTTTTCCTAAATTTTTAAAACTATTTTTCTATTTTTAAAAGGCTAAAAACACTTTTTAAACTAAAATAATCATAAAAATAATAAAATAATGCTAAAAATAAATATTATTTTTCGAAAAATCTTTTTTTAACTAAATTAACAAGGTAAAAATGAAAAAGTTAAAAAAAAACTAAAAAAATTGGCTAAAAACAAAAGTACCCCAAAGTACCCCATGGTGGAGTACTTCAGTGTTGTCCAAGATATCACCAGACAACAGGCTTATCCAACATCAGTGTTGTCCGATATCGGACAACACTAAAAAAAATAAAAAAATCTGCAGCGTTCTCGGACAACAAAGGAAAACTTGCTGTATGGTTTTTCGGCTCGTTTTGGGCTCGTTTTTGTTTGTTTTAGGCTTGTTTCTTGCTGTTTTTGGGCACAAACGGCACCCCCACACCAATTGAGGTGTGGGGAGTCAAACACAACGAAAAATTAATACGCCAATCACACAGATCCACAAGATCAAGCAATATACTTGCTTCTAACAGAAATCAAAAGCTAGTGGCTAACAAGGCTATCTAACTAGCCAAAGTCTTTAAACTAACTCAACCAGATCATGTAACTCTTAACCTAATCCTACACTAACTGTATAACTAACTTAAATACCAAGGATATAGGAAATTTATCCTAAAAGGGTCTGCTGTAACTACAGACAGCAAGTTAAATGGATGTCCGGTGTTTCAAAAGCCTAGTCAGTAAGCTACGAGTGCCATTTTGATCACCCAAAACCACCTAAATCCTTACTAACTGATAAAGCAAATCTTAACGAACCTATGAACTAAGATCCTGTCAAAAATCTAACCAAGAAACACGAAAAGTAGGGCATATGAGTCTGCTGATGTGATGATAAGCAGAAAGTGGGATTCTTTGTGCAAACTTGCTACGCAGTGGGTTCCAAGAGCAATCAGTGGAGTTAAACGGCGATTTCTAACAACCCAAATCCTAACTAATTGCTAGCTGATCTAAGCATATTCTACCCCAAACTGCTTGTGGGTCAAGTACTAAAAGCTAAGTCACCAAAATCAACGCTTAAGTACTCCACTGTTTGCACAGTGGTTCTTATGGTTTGGCGTTGGGCGAAACGTTATACTACAAAGCAACTAGACACTACGCAACTAAACCTATCTAAGATGATACCTATCTAAAAACTAGATAAAAACCACAAGCCACCAAAAATTACCACCTACACAGCCGAGTGTGAACCTAATGTTATTACTAAGCAGATTTTACCAAAGGAAACTTGTAATCTCTAATCTTAAACTATCACAACCTAAAACCTTACACAATATGCATTACCATATCCTACTGAGCATGGTGTGTCTAAACAAATTTGAAGCAAAAGTCTTTCAACAATCAAGCTATAAACCCAAATCCAAACACCCTCTTATTTTCAGAAACCACAGATTTAACAAACTAATTCTATTAAAAACTTGATTAAACTAAATTATCTCTAAGCTAATATGCAGAATAAAACCTAAACAGCATAATCACTCAGAAAAGTTACACACAAATACACTTAAATCACATAATCACATGAACAATCAGTTTTTTGGCAAAATCTTAAAAGATTAGAGTACAAAACTAACCTCACGGATATACTTTCCATACCCTCACAATTTCGAGCTCAAGTGTAAACATTTACACTAGCTTCCAACCTGTTATAATACACAATAACAAACATGCACGAAAAACGAAAATCAAATATTCTTTTGAAAACCTCTTTTTTTTATATGAGTCTAATTGATCTTGACAAAAGCTTAAACAAAAGCTGAACACAACCTCCCCATCCACTTTCACTTCTTGTGAAGTATGGATTCAGGCTTTTAAAAACTTTTTCAAGAAATTTTTAAAACACCTATTTTACTAAAAAAAAACTTTTGAAACGTGAATCAACTTCCTTCTTTAAAACCTTGAACTAAATTGCAAGAATTGTAAATATTACACTACGAAAACAAAGTAATGGAACTCAGCTATGCAAGTTTTATATAAACAATACTCTGAATATTCATTGATTAAAAAAAGGTACAAAAGCTGGAACAAAAGAGAAGCTAAAAGGCTAGCTCTCTATTTATACTAACAAATGGAACAATCTAGAAATCAGAGAAATATAAACCCTAAACTATATAACTTCCAAGAATGCCCTTTGACTGAGATTTTGAATGAGGGTCAAAAGTTAGCTCCCATGTGATGTTGTTTGTAGTCTTGTGATGCCAGCTGCATTAAATTGATCCAAGCCATCAAAATACTCCGTAGCCAACAAGAAAACTAGCATATCCGTTGATCTTGTGGATGTACTGTTCACGTGGGGACAGGGGAGGGGACACGAACATGAGGGGTCGTTTTCTGGGTGAAGGGAAATGTCGGGGAATGGGTAAAAAGTATTTTGCATATGGTGAATTAGGATTTAAGTGAGGGAAGAGGGTGATTAGTACAGGGGTTGTTCTAGGGTTTATGATGGTAATGAGCAGCAGATTAGGGACTTAATCAAAGCAGTCCATGTTTCCCTCCTTGTTAATAGTATTAACCTGGTTTTGACTTTGTTGACTTGGGCCGGGTATATGGGGTGATTGGGTATAAGTTTGGGTTGTAGTGGGCTTATTGTTGGGTAATAACGGGTATGGGTATCTAAAATGGCAAAAGTAGTCCCCCATGTTTCATTTTGTTGGCATATGAAGTTTCATCTGTTTTATAACAAAATCCTTTGTTATCATGTTTGACCAAGTTGTCAAGTATGGCACATGTATTTCACCAACTTTTAAACAAGGACCATAAATGCAATTAGAGCAATCTTCAAGGGTTTTTCTTGTGCATTCTTGTAATTTTAGGGACCCACATGTAATTTTGAGGTTTTACAAGGGTATAAAATGACAAGTCTTCAGTTCTTGAGGGACCAATCTTGACAATCTTCAAAACTTCAAGGGCATTTTTGCAAATTCCATATTTGGGCCCGGTTCTTTGTGCGGCTTCGTTTCCCGTGTTCGTTTTTGCTTTATTCTTGTAATCTTTTGGTGAATTCACGATATCCGTACCTGAAATACACAATGAACAAACACAGGCACATTTTTGGGTATTTTGATGATATTTTAAGCGTTTTAAGCCCAATTTGGACGATGAGACTATGTATAATTGCAGTCTCATCAATAACCCATGTGTACAAGAGCCTTCCCCTAGAGTTTGATGACAAGACTCGTCCTGTTGACGCACTTCCGCTGGACATGAATGATTTCGACATGATTTTGGGCATGGATTGGCTATCCAAGCATCATGCTACCATAGACTGTCATTCATATCGAGTCATCTTCGGTGATGTTAATGCACCAGAGTACATTCACAACGGGTTCGTGCCCGGAAGGTCTGTACAAATCATATCAACCCTGCAAGCACATGCATTACTTTCACATGGTTGCGAGGGTTACCTAGCTACTGTTCATGACATGGATGCTGAATCCCCATCAATTCAGAATCAGCCGATAGTGTCAGAATTTCCAGAAGAACTTCTGGGCACACCACCTGCACGTGAAGTAGAATTTAATATCGAGCTCATCCCAAGAGCTGAGCCGATTTCCAAGGCTCCTTATCGCATGGCTCCAGTAGAGTTAAAGGAGCTGAAGGATCAATTGCAAGAACTTCTGGAACGAGGCTTTATTCGACCGAGCGCATCTCCATGGGGCGCACCGGTCTTATTCGTCAAGAAGAAGGACGGCAGTATGCGTCTTTGCATAGGTTATGGCGAGCTCAACAAGATTACTACTAGGAATAGGTATCCACTACCACGGATTGATGATCTGTTTGACCAACTCCAAGGGGCCAAACATTTCTCCAAGATTGATCTTAGGTCGGGCTATCATCAGCTACGGGTTAAGGAGCAGGACATCGCCAAGACTGCTTTCCGTACACGCTATGGCCACTACAAATTTGTAGTCATGCCATTTGGCCTTACCAATGCTCCAACATTGTTCATGGATTTAATGAACAGAATCTTCCATGAATTTCTAGACAAATTCGTCATTGTCTTCATCGATGACATTCTGATATTCTCTAAGTCCAAGGAGGAACACGAAGACCATCTCCGTACAGTACTACAGATTCTTCGCCAGAAGTGACTGTATGCTAAATTCTCCAAGTGTGAGTTCTGGTTAGACAAGATGGCATTCTTAGGTCACACTGTATCAGCAGAAGGAATCACGATGGATCGAGCAAAGGTTGAGGCTATTACCAAGTGGCCAAGGCTGACATCAGCGACTGAAGTTCGTAGTTTCCTAGGCCTAGCTGGTTATTACCGTAGATTCATTGAGAACTTTTCTCGTTTAGTACTACCATTGACCAAACTAATGCGGAAAGGGGAGAAATTCGTCTGGACTGAAGAACGAGAGAAGAGTTTTGGAGACCTAAAGCAGAAGTTAGTATCTGCACCAATTCTTACTCTCCCATCTGGTACAGGTAGATTTCCGATCTACAGTGATGCATCGGGGAAGGGACTTCGCTGTGTTCTCATGCAACATGGGAAAGTGATCGTGTACGCTTCACGGCAGCTTAAGCCTTATGAGGAAAATTACCCCACGCATGACTTGGAACTTGCAGCAGTCGTGTTTGCATTGAAGATATGGAGGCACTACTTGTATGGAGAATCATGTGACATTTTCACGGACCACAAGAGCTTGAAGTATATTAATAAGTGTGAAAACACTTATCCTTTTACCGCTTATTTCCAATAATAACAAGACCAAAACGTGTAATTTATGTCGTAAAAGTCGGAATTATGCGTGGTTTGTGTTTTTATTGTGTTTTAGGACCAAAAGATGAAAAAGGAAGAAAACACGGGCTTTCACGAGCTTTTATCGAAGAAAACGAGAAAAGACGAAGTCAAAAGATCAAGAGTGCTTAAAGAACGGAAGTCCAAGGCCTATTCTGAAGATTTATCGAGGAAAAAGTCTAAAGACGGAAGTTTAATGAAGTCGAAGAACTCAAGTCTAAATTAAAGAAGAAAATTATCAAGACAAGTTCAAATCCCGAGACAACGTCGAGAAAAGACAAAGAATTAAATCGAGTCGAGAAGACGTGAAGAAAGAAAGAAAGAAGAGGCAACACATGCACTCCTTCCCATTTTTCCCTATAAATACCCTCCTAATACACATTAGGAGGGTGGTTAGTTTTTAGTAGTTAGTTTCATTTTTCATTTTTTCTTTCTAGTTTTAGAGAGAGAAAGTTCTCCACTTTCTCTCACTAAGTTTTCATCTTTTATTTCTTTTAATCTTTCAAGATTAAACCTTTGTGTATTGTTGATTTCATTAATCAAGTTCTAGTTAAGCTTTTAATCTTTCATCTCTTTCTACCTTTCTTGATTTTAGTTAACTTTTGGTGCGAAATTCATTTAATCCGTGTTGATCTTGATGTTTTTGTGCTTAAAAAGTTAATCTTTTTGTTCCTACATAAGCTTTCATACGATTAAGCTTTAAGATTCTTGTGCTTATTGGCTTATTCGCTTCTTTTAGCTTATTTACTTTTAAAAGTTTTCTTAAAAAGTTCATCTTTTTATAGTTTGATTTATAAGATTGCTTATTTTAAGTTGAAAAAGTTGTTATTTGTGCTTATTGAGTCCTTTTCATTATAGATTCGTTCTAGTTTTGGTGATTAGCTTATCAAATTAGCTTATTACTTTGCTTATTTTTCGAATCAAAATTGTAATCGGAAAAGGTATTAAACCCTTTTCCGATTGATACATTCCGACTGCACCCCTCCCCTCATTCCGATCAATAGATCGGATTAGGGTTTTAACCCATTCCGATTGTGGAGGTTTTTGGTGACTTTCCGATTAGCTAGTGTTTTAAGATATTCCGATTAGAGCTGTTTTCCCATTATTCCGATTGCCTCCTTTTTATGATATTCCGATTGCGCTTTCCGACGACAGTATTCCGACGAAAGTTGTTTGCCACATTCCGATCACTCACATTTGCCATATTCCGATCAGCCACATTTATCAGCATTCCGATCAGCCTTACTTTCCGACCAATTATTCCGATCTGATTCCGATTTGGCATTCCGACGGACTTAATTTCTTGTTTTTACATAGTTATCAATTTTTAGATTTACTAAGTGTTCAAGTATTTTTCTAATCTTGTCTTTAAGTTTTCAAGCATTTATTTTTAACTCGTTATTTTTAGTTTAATCTTTAAAGTTCTTATTTTACTCAACGACATTTACATTTATTTGCTATTAGTCTAAAATAGATAATCAACTAAACCATTTATTATTCCACTAAGAACAATTGAGTCGCACTTTGAACCAATAGTCAATTCAAAAAGATTTGGAACTACGAATTTTGATACTTGGAAATACCTAGTATTAAATGGTGCCGCTGCCGGCTCTTTTCGTTAAGATTAAAGGTTTTTAG
Source organism: Glebionis coronaria (assembly GCA_025667525.1). Taxonomy (NCBI): domain Eukaryota; kingdom Viridiplantae; phylum Streptophyta; class Magnoliopsida; order Asterales; family Asteraceae; genus Glebionis; species Glebionis coronaria. The sequence continues at coordinate 300,856,734 of CM046878.1, read as the reverse complement.
TGAGATACGCATTGGATTTTGGGATCCGTTCATCTTTGAACGTTATTTTCCTTGCTTTAAAAATTTCAAAAATAAAAAAAATAAAATATAAAATCTTCAAAAATATAAAAAAAAATTGAAAAACCATAAAAACCAAAAATATTTCTTTTCTATTTTTCTAATCCTTTTGTAGGTGTGCATGCGTACTCGTGCTCGTAAGAAGAGAGTAGCTCAAGCCGAAGTCATTACTCAACCAATTGTCACCATGGACAATCAACCAATGATCGAGCTTTTGCAATCGCACGTAGAAGGCAACACCGATGCAATTGTCATCCCTGAGATTGGAGCCAACAACTTTGAACTCAAATATGGCTTTATACAAATGGTCTCTGCTCAACCCTTCTTGGGCCGCTCACTTGATGATCCTCATTACCACATTAAAAGGTTTCTTCAGCTTACCAATACGGTTAAGTACAATGGGGTATCACAAGAAGTGATTCGCTTGCAACTTTTTCCTTTCTCTTTAGAGGGACAAGCCCGGAATTGGCTTGATAAGGAACCGCCACAAAGTATTCTTACGTGGACGGATTTAGAGACCAAGTTTATCAACTACTTTTTCCCACCCTCACGTACTACCGCTTTGCGGAATGAAATTATTACCTTTGAACAAAAGTACGGTGAGTCTTTTAGTGAATCTTGGGACCGTTTTAAGGAACTTTTAAGAAAGTGTCCATAACATGGTTTAACAAAAGTACATCAAATCAATACTTTTTACAATGGTTTAAGCATGAATGACCAAGATTCACTAAACAGTGCCTCGGGGGGGGGGGGGGGGGGGGGGGGGTAATATTTTGGTTAAGTCTTCTAATGCTGCTTGGGATATTATTGAGAACAAATCTAGAGTACAAACCAAGAGTGTTAGAACTAATGTAGCAAGTACTAGTACTAGTGATGCCGACAAAAGAGTTGATAAGCTTACTTCGCTTATGGAATCGCTTGCTTTACAAACTGCCAACAATGCTAAACAATTCAATGCCCAAGCTAATGTTTTGAGCCAATCATGTGATATATGCGGGGGATCTCACTCATACACCGATTGTCCTTCGACTCACGACAATCCGGAAAATGTGTATGCCGCGAACGGTACCTATGCTACAGGAAGCTATCAAGAACGTCCTCAAGGTGACCGCAACCTGCTCAGCTATCGCTCAAACAACTTTCTGTCACCTCCCGGTTTCCCCTCACAAAACCCAAACAACCTCAATCGCAACAATCAAAACCAACCACGTGCTCCAACTCCATATCAAAACCAAAGAAACCCATATCCACCTCAAAGAAACAACCAAGTTTACCAACAACCTGCTTATCAACCACCCGCCTACCATGCTCCTCCTCTCAACCAACCAACAGCCTTACACCTAGATGTTGAAACCTACATGAGGACTAATGATGTGATCGTGCAAAATCTTCAGCGGGAAATGGCCAACATGAAAGCAGATATGGTGAAGCAAGGGAATGATCTTCGAGCTGATATGCGAAACACTTTGGCAAGTCAAACGAATGACTTGAGGAATATGATGGCTAGTTTCTTCCCTAGTAATCAAGCCTCTGGATCGGGTTCTCTTCCGAGTAACACCGTTGCTAATCCAAGAGGGGAGATGAAAGCAATCACCACTCGCAGTGGAAAAGGTTTAAAGGAACCCGAGCTTCCTACACCTACACCGATGATTGTGACAAAGGAAAACGAGTCTCCTTCTCCGAATCCTCCATCTTCTATTCCTCCAACTTCTACTTCTCCAATTCCACCACCTTCTACTTCTACCCCTCCTCCACCCAAGGATGTGAGTGCGAATTCTATCCAAAAGCCTTCATCTCAACCCAATATACCTTATCCTTCGAGGTTGAGGAAAGATAAATTGAAGAACAAGGATGATATTCAAGTTTCGAATTTTCTTAAAATGTTCAAACAACTGAATTTCAATATCTCCTTTGCTGAGGCTCTCGCTCACATGCCCAAATACGCTAAGATGTTTAAAGATCTTCTCAGTGATAAGAATAAACTTCTCGATATTGCTCAGACCCAACTTAATGAGAACTGCTCCGCAGTGCTCTTAAGGAAATTGCCAACCAAACTTGGTGATCCGGGTCGTTTCTTGATTCCTTGCAACTTCCCGGGAGTAGAGAATTGCATGTCCCTAGCCGATCTAGGTGCTAGTATTAACTTAATGCCATTAAGTGTTTGGAAGCAATTATCTCTCCCCGAGCTAGTCCCTACACGAATGACTTTGGAATTATCCAACCCTACGGTTGCTTATCCAGTGGGGATAGCCGAAGACGTCTTTGTTGGCGTTGACAAATTTACCTTCCCGGCGGATTTTGTTGTCGTTGACTACGAGATGGACCCCCGTGTTCCATTAATCGTTGGACGTCCATTCCTGAGGACCGGTCACACTCTCATTGATGTAGCCGCTGGCGAATTAATCATGAGAGTTGGTGACGATAAAATCGTCTTCAACATGGGTAAACTTTCTAAGCAGCCTTCGGAAAACGAGAGTGTTAATATCATTAATGTTCTTGATGAGGCTTGTGAAGAACATTTCAAAGACGCTTGTAAAAGTGGTTCTTCTTCTCTACCCAATGTTGAGACTGTTGCCTCAATTGCTCCGTCATTGACTCCTTTTGGAGAAAGTGACTTGGATGATTTTGAAGCTAGCTTGGGTCCTCTCGATCTTAAGTATGATAATTCTCCCGCCGATTCGGATGAAGACATTCGTACCATTGAGAAACTTCTCAATGAGGACCAAACTTCTCCACCATCTCCTAAGGATATCTCTACCAATGATCCGAAGTTGACTACGTCGTCCATCGAAAATCCTCCGGATTTAGAGCTTAAGGATCTTCCGTCTCATCTCGAGTACGTTTTCCGTGAAGAAAACAAGACGTTACCGGTCATCATCGCTAAGGACTTGAAAGAAGAAGAAAAATCCCGACTTATCGCCGTGCTGAAGAATCACAAGAAAGCGATTGCTTGGAAGATCTCTGATATTCGTGGAATTGATCTCACTTCTGCACACACAAAATTCTCATGGAGGACGACTTTAAACCCACTATTCAAAGCCAAAGAAGGGTGAATCCTAAGATCCATGACGTAATCAAAAAAGAGGTTATCAAACATCTTGATGCGGGAATGATCTATCCTATCTCGGATTCACCATGGGTTAGTCCCGTCCATTGTGTGCCTAAGAAAGGCGGAATCACCGTCGTTCCCAATGAAAACAACGAGTTGATTCCTACTCGTCTCGTTACAGGGTGGAGAGTTTGTATAGACTATCGCAAACTCAATGATGCTACGAGAAAGGATCATTTTCCCCTTCCTTTCATGGACCAAATGCTTGAACGTCTAGCGGGTAATAACTATTACTGCTTTTTAGACGGTTTCTCCGGGTATTTTCAAATTCCCATCGATCCCAAAGACCAAGAGAAAACCACATTCACTTGTCCTTATGGAACATTTGCCTATAAAAGAATGCCTTTCGGCTTATGCAATGCTCCTGGGACATTCCAAAGGTGCATGATGGCTATCTTTCATGACATGGTTGAAGAAACTATGGAAGTCTTCATGGATGATTTCTCGGTTTATGGCGATTCTTTCTCTGCTTGCCTTGCCAATTTAGAACGTATGCTTAAGCGGTGTGAAGACACTCGCCTTATTCTGAATTGGGAAAAATGCTATTTCATGGTAAAAGAGGGCATCGTACTAGGACACAAAATCTCCTAAGCCGGTCTTGAAGTGGACAGTGCTAAAGTCGATGTTATTGCTAAATTTCCTCCACCTTCAACCGTGAAGGGTGTGAGAAGTTTCCTTGGTCATGCGGGCTTCTATCGTCGATTCATCCAAGATTTTTCTAAAATCGTTCGCCCGATGACCCACCTCTTGGAAAAAGATACTCCTTTCATCTTTTCCAAAGAGTGTCTTGAATCCTTCAATCTCCTTAAGGATAAGCTAACTAAGGCACCGGTCTTGGTTACCCCTAATTGGGAGCTACCTTTTGAGTTGATGTGTGATGCTAGCGACTTTGCTATTGGAGCGGTTTTGGGCCAAAGAGTGAACAAACACTTCCAACCAATCCACTATGCTAGCAAGACAATGACGGGGGCTCAATTGCATTATACCACTACCGAAAAAGAGCTTTTAGCTGTAGTGTATGCTTTTGAAAAGTTCCTCCCCTATCTTGTCCTTTCTACCACCATCGTGTATACCGATCATTCCGCGTTGAAGTACTTGATGACTAAGCAATATTCTAAGCCAAGACTTCTTCGTTGGGTTTTTCTCCTTCAAGAATTCAACATTGAAATTCGTGACAAAAAGGGAGCTGAAAACCTAGCCGCGGATCATCTCAGTAGACTTGAGGATCCTCATCAAGGGGATCATCCGAACAAAGAGATCAATGACTCTTTCCCCTTGAGGCCTTAATGTCTATCAACTCCAATCTCGATGACACCCCGTGGTTTGCGGACATTGCAAACTACTTAGCGGGTGGGATTCTCAAGGAAGGGCTCACGTCCCAACAAAAGAAAAAGTTCTTAAAAGATATTGAACATTATTTCTGGGACGACCCTTACCTTTTCAAACAATGTGCTGATCTGATTATTCGTCGATGTGTTGATGGGCCGGCAGCGGTACAAATCCTTGACGCTTGCCATAAAGGACCCACCAGTGGTCACTTTGGTCTTAATTACACCGCGAAGAAAGTATTCGACTCTGGATTCTATTGGCCCACCATTTATCGTGACGCTCACAATATGGTTAAACATTGTGATGCTTGCCAAAGACAAGGAAAGATCACACATAAAGATGAGATGCCTCAAAATTTCATACAAGAATGTGAAATCTTTGATGTCTGGGGTATCGACTTTATGGGGCCATTTCCATCATCTAAAGGGAACAAGTACATCCTCATCGCAGTTGACTACGTTTCTAAATGGGTTGAAGCTAAGGCTCTCCCTACGAACGATGCGAGGGTGGTTGTGAACTTTTTGAAGCAGCTTTTCGCTCGATTCGGTGTTCCTCGTGCTATTATCAGTGACCGCGGGACTCATTTTTGCAATGATCAATTTGCAAGAGTCATGGCTAAGTATGGTGTTAATCACCGTCTTTCCACCGCCTATCATCCCCAAACCAATGGTCAAGCCGAGATTTCCAACCGTGGATTGAAGAGAATTCTGGAACCTACTGTGGGAGAGCATCGTGCCGCGTGGGCCGATAAGTTATACGATGCTTTGTGGGCTTTCCGTACTGCTTATAAGACTCCGATCGGTTGTACACCGTATCGTCTTGTGTACGGTAAAGCATGCCACCTCCCCATCGAGCTAGAACATAAGGCGTAATGGGCCTTGAAGTGGGCTAACTTCGACATCAACAAAGCTGGTGATCTCCGCAAGATTCAACTCAACGAGCTTAATGAACTGAGGAATGAAGCTTACGAGAACTCATTGATCTACAAAGAGAAGACCAAGATCATCGATGATGCAAGGATTAAGAACCGAGAGTTCCACGTTGGTGATCAAGTCTTACTTTTTAACTCTCGGTTGAAGATCTTCTCGAGCAAGTTGAAGAGCCGATGGTCTGGTCCATTCACCGTCACCAAAGTCTTCCCATATGGCACCATTGAGCTTTCTAAGCCAAATGGGCCAAATTTCAAGGTGAATGGCCAGCGTTTGAAGCTGTACTTTGGTGAGGACATCTCTTATGAGATGATTCCATCCCTCACCACGTTTCCCATGAACTAAAATTGGGTCGAGTCAGGCTCGTGACTCGGTGAACAAAAATAAGCGCTTCTCGGGAGGCAACCCGTGATCTATCCGTTACTGCTTTATAATAAGTGTAGGGGGAGCCCCGTATGTGTTTGTTGTCTTGTTTCTTATTCTCTGCAGGGATTCAAGCTTCAAAGAACACCTTGATGACTTTTGACGAACCGTGATACCGTGTTCCCATCTTCCCGGTTCTATCCTAAACTCTTGTGATTCAATATTTCATATCTTATATGTTCACATTGAAATCACTTTAGTTGTCCTTTCCTTAGCAAGATTTAAACAAAGTGCACAATGTCATAAGTGTAGGGGAGTTTACTCCCACATGCTTAAACATTGAGGACAATGTTTATCTCAAGTGTAGGGGGACTTCTATCGAAGTAAGTGGTCTTTTCCTTGCATTTGTCCTCATTTTAACCGGAAAATTTGATTTTTCGACATTTTTCAAAACTTTTAATCTATTTTGGCCTAGTTGTATAGTTGTATTTTCCTTTGTTATGGTTATTTTCTTTCCTCGCTAAGAATAAATTTTCAATAAAGTGGTTTTAAAATTTTTCAAAGTCGTGAACATTTTGACTTAACCCGAGTTTACTTATCTAAGTTTGCTCTAGCTAGTATCCTTAACATGTTTAAGTCAAGTTTTGCTAGGCTTTTATATCGGGAGTTTTAAAATGCGAAAGTCTTAACTCTCACGGGTTAAGAACAAGAACTTTTCGCAAGTTCCTATAAATTATCCTAGAGAGTTATTTATCAAGGGAACTTTAAAATGCGATTTCTAAACTTGAAAAAGTCTAAGAGTTTGCAAGATCCTATAGATGACTCAAAAACCCAAAACTTTGATTTAATAGGCTAAGCATCCACGAGTCTCATTCCTTGAGATTTTAAACTGTGGAGGACGAGAGATGATAGAGTCAATTATAAGTTTCGTATTCTTTCGTGAGTTTATGTGAGTTAATTATGAGCCTATTCTCCCATGGCTTGTTAATAAATTTATCTACAATAAATAAGGTTGTACGATTTGTAAAGTTACTTAGCTTCTAGCCCAAGATCGTTTAAAAGTTGCTCGGTATTAATTAGAGTTCATAGCCAAGGCATAACTTATTGAAGCGGGATGTGAAGATTGGCGAGTCTGAATAGGCCCTAACAAGGCATAAGGGCTACATTTTGTTGCTAAAGATCCAAAAGTGACGTGAAGAATCATTTATCGAAAATCAATATGAAGGATCGAGACACACGACGAAACACAAATACTCCCCTAAAGATCATGGAGAAGTCTATCCAAAAAGGCCCTAACAAGGTATGAGGATAAATAGATCCAAGTCCTAAAAGGAGGCGGATCATTGTATATCAAAGTCCAAAATAAAGATTGGAGAAAAATGAAGAAGTCGTGGTCCAAAGATGAAGAATCTCTCAAAACTTCAAGTGAAGAAATTCCTATTATGAAGAGAAGACCATAATTTCAAGAACGTCTCTCAAAGATTTGAAGTATGAAGTCGCTGCCAAATATCGGTCCGAGAAAGGTCTCAAATCGTGAAACGAGTTATGCCAAGATATGAACTTTATGAGGTCCCGAGAAGCAGTTTTAAAAGATTTTGTCCTTTAGCTAACTATTCATTAAATCGTTCACTTTATTTTTGGCCTAAATAACTATCGAAATAAGTCAAACAATGCATCCTTGTGATCATTCAAGACAAAAATAAAATATAAGAGATACACCTAGGAATAAGGGAGTCTAAGTAAATAATGGGCCCACATGAATTCGTGTTAGTCTGCTAACTTATAATAACAATGATCTCGTTTTTAAGCTTGGTATGGGGAACGTGAAACTTGAGGATGATAAACGTTCATGGCAGCCAAAACCCAATGTAAGTCTTTGATTTCTTTACTTATTTTTATATTTTTATCTTCCCTAAATGTTTAGTATTTAATAAATGCCAAGGTGGGTTATTTATGATGGAAAATGTAAACAGTGCTTTAAAATTAATGCATTACATGAGGGCATTGCAATTGTCAAGTGTAGGGGATTTAATAAGTGTGAAAACACTTATCCTTTTACCGCTTATTTCCAATAATAACAAGACCAAAACGTGTAATTTATGTCGTAAAAGTCGGAATTATGCGTGGTTTGTGTTTTTATTGTGTTTTAGGACCAAAAGATGAAAAAGGAAGAAAACACGGGCTTTCACGGGCTTTTATCGAAGAAAACGAGAAAAGACGAAGTCAAAAGATCAAGAGTGCTTAAAGAACGGAAGTCCAAGGCCTATTTTGAATATTTATCGAGGAAAAAGTCTAAAGACGGAAGTTTAATGAAGTCGAAGAACTCAAGTCTAAATTAAAGAAGAAAATTATTAAGACAAGTTCAAATCCCGAGACAACGTCGAGAAAAGACAAAGAATTAAATCGAGTCGAGAAGACGTGAAGAAAGAAAGAAAGAAGAGGCAACACATGCACTCCTTCCTATTTTTCCCTATAAATACCCTCCTAATACACATTAGGAGGGTGGTTAGTTTTTAGTAGTTAGTTTCATTTTCATTTTTTCTTTCTAGTTTTAGAGAGAGAAAGTTCTCCACTTTCTCTCACTAAGTTTTCATCTTTTCTTTCTTTTAATCTTTCAAGATTAAACCTTTGTGTATTGTTGATTTCATTAATCAAGTTCTAGTTAAGCTTTTAATCTTTCATCTCTTTCTACCTTTCTTGATTTTAGTTAACTTTTGGTGCGAAATTCATTTAATCCGTGTTGATCTTGATGTTTTTGTGCTTAAAAAGTTAATCTTTTTGTTCCTACATAAGCTTTCATACGATTAAGCTTTAAGATTCTTGTGCTTATTGGCTTATTCGCTTCTTTTAGCTTATTTACTTTTAAAAGTTTTCTTAAAAAGTTCATCTTTTTATAGCTTGATTTATAAGATTGCTTATTTTAAGTTGAAAAAGTTGTTATTTGTGCTTATTGAGTCATTTTCATTATAGATTCGTTCTAGTTTTGGTGATTAGCTTATCAAATTAGCTTATTACTTTGCTTATTTTTCGAATCAAAATTGTAATCGGAAAAGGTATTAAACCCTTTTCCGATTGATACATTCCGACTGCACCCCCTACTCTCATTCCGATCAATAGATCGGATTAGGGTTTTAACCCATTCCGATTGTGGAGGTTTTTGGTGACTTTCCGATTAGCTAGTGTTTTAAGATATTCCGATTAGAGCTGTTTTCCCATTATTCCGATTGCCTCCTTTTTATGATATTCCGATTGTGCTTTCCGACGACAGTATTCCGACGAAAGTTGTTTGCCACATTCCGATCACTCACATTTGCCATATTCCGATCAGCCACATTTTTTAGCATTCCGATCAGCCTTACTTTCCGACCAATTATTCCGATCTGATTCCGATTTGGCATTCCGACGGACTTAATTTCTTGTTTTTACATAGTTTCCAAGTTTTAGATTTACTAAGTGTTCAAGTATTTTTCTAATCTTGTCTTTAAGTTTTCAAGCATTTATTTTTAACTCGTTATTTTTAGTTTAATCTTTAAAGTTCTTATTTTACTCAACGACATTTACATTTATTTGCTATTAGTCTAAAATAGATAATCAACTAAACCATTTATTATTCCACCAAGAACAATTGAGTCGTACTTTGAACCAATAGTCAATTCGAAGAGATTCGGACGATAAGATTTTCTTACAAGGAAAATCCCTTGTATTATATATCTTCACTCAACGTGAATTGAACATGAGACAAAGGAGATGGTTAGAGCTGTTGAAGGATTATGACATTAATCTGCAGTATCATCCCGGCAAGGCGAATGTAGTGGCAGATGCACTTAGCAGAAAGTCTAGAATGATAAACGGCATTAAAATTGAGGAGGAAATTATAAGAGACTTGGAGTGACTAGACATAGAGATCATGGTACGTGGAAAGCAAGGTTACTGGGCTAATCTTAGAGTGGAACCCGAGTTACTCTCTATGATTAAGGAAGCTCAGAAGGACGATGGTGAAATCTGGGCGATAATTCAGAATTTGGAGAAGCAGACAAAATTTCGAGTAGACGCAGATGGTATCTTATGGCAGGGCACGAGACTTTGTGTTCCTGATGATCAAGAACTCCGGGAAGCATTGTTAGCTGAGTCTCATAGCTCCCCATTCTATATTCATCCTAGTTCGACCAAGATGTACCATGACATCAAGCAGTACTTTTGGTGGAGTGGTATGAAACAGGATGTTGCGACTTACGTCTCCAAATGTCTTACCTACCAGCAGGTTAAGATCGAACATCAGCGATCTGGCGGTCTTCTTCAACCGTTAGATATTCCAGAGTGGAAGTGGGTCAAAATCACCATGGATTTTGTTACTGGTCTTCCGCCGACAAAGAAGAAGCACGACGCGATTTGGATTATTGTTGATCGACTTACCAAATCAGCTCATTTCTTACCGATCTGCAAGGAATATTCGGTCAATAAACTCGCCGATACTTATAGGAGGGAGATCATGAGACTCCACGGTGCTCCTTACAGCATCGTCTGAGACAGAGATCCTCGATTCACTTCACGATTTTGACAAAGTCTGCAGAAAGCTTGGGGGACAAAACTTAAGCTTAGCACGGCTTTTCATCCTCAAACAGACGGGCAGTCAGAGCGAACGATTCAGACATTAAAAGACATGTTGAGGTCATGTGCGTTGGAATGGACGGGTGATTGGGACGATTATATTTGTTTGGTGGAGTTTGCATACAACAACAGTTGGCACACAAGTATCAAGTGTGCTCCATTCGAGATGTTGTATGGCAGAAAGTGTCTCGCCCCAATCTGCTGGGATCAGGTTGGTGAGCGAACACTTGAAGGAACAGAAATGATAGAGTTGACTAATGAGAAGGTCATAGTAGATAAATAGAAACTGCAAGAAGAGTTACGCAGACAAGCATCGTAGGGACTTACATTTTAACTCAGGAGATCACGTTTTCCTTAAGGTTTTGCCGGCACGTGGTGTTAGACGTTTTGGAATCCAAGGGAAGCTCAGTCCTCGATTCATCGGACCGTTTGATGTCATTGAAAGAGTCGGTGAAGTATCTTACCGTTTAGCGTTACCTCCGCAATTTTCTCATGTTCACGATCTTTTCCATGTGTCCTTACTCAGAGTGTACAAGTATCATCCCCTTCACATGGTTCAGTATCCACTAGAACAGATTCGTGAAGATCTCACTTTCATAGAAGAACCCGAACGAGTTCTTGACAGACAAGAACGAGTCATGAGAAGGAAAACGATTCCATTCGTCAAAATCCTTTGGAGGGATCATACCGAGCGGGAAGCCACTTGGGAAACAGAGAAGTCTGCCCGGGCTTCTTACCCTCATTTCATATTTTGAATTCGGGTATGTTCTTCTTTTCCAGTTTACTTTATCTATAATTCGGGGACGAATTATTCTTTTAGGGGGGAAGAGTTGTAAAACCGCATGCTTTTACCATGAATAGTACCCTTATGATCGTACGTACATGATTAGAACTTTCCTTTTATAGCAAGTTTATGATTCACGAACAAGATTTACAAGTATTACCTACGTGATATATCATGATAAGTATTTAATACGTATTAAGTCACGATAATTATTTCAAAAATAATTATAATCACGAACATATGAACATGAAATCATGAACGTTAATAATCACGAGCTTAGTATTACGTATTTATGTATATTTATTACGATCATGAATAAATATAATAAGACACGAACGATAACTATTTAAATCATGTAAACACGAACACGAGAACGCACTTAAAATTAGACACGAGAAAACTATGGGTTACCCTTGTGGGCCCCATCCTACCCGCGGCTAGACACAGAAAAGGGCCAAGCCCATGCAATTTTTACTAAACATGAAATAAAGGGAAAACTTGTTTCATAATAACAAAAATTAGAAAAACAAGAAAACCCTATATCTCTCTTTTTCCTCTCCTTGTCCGCCGGGTACAACACACACCAAGGGTGTGTTTGGTTGTTTTTTGGTGACTGATTTCTTGCAAGAGTGTTAGTGTTATCGTTCTCCTTTGTTTCACATATACGGTAAATCCTTAAACCCTTTTCTTTATGTTTTTATTTAAATCAAGAACACACGAAATCATGGTGTATTTAAAACAAGTTAATAATCATGTAATTAAACATGGGGGTAAAATAATTAAGGTTTAAGGGGTGTTTGTTTTTGGCCGACGCATGGAACCGAGACCAAGGGGGTCTCGGCTTGTTTTGTTTCACACCAACCGAGACCTCAAGGTCTCGGTGTGGGTTGTGTGTCTCGGTCGCAGGAACAAAGGGAACCCCGACCTTGGTCGGGGTATGTTTGGTGTTTGGTGGGTCTCGACTAAGAACAAGAACCACCACCGGCTTATGCCGGTGGCTAAATAAGGAAAGCAGGGGGAACCCCAAGCCGCGACAGCAAGGGGAACCACCGGCTAGCCGGTGGGAACTTTTGCTAGCCGACGGCTAGCCAAAACTAAGGGTGCGTTTGGTTGCCGGTTCACGGGTTAAAACCGGTCCGGTTCACAACTTGTTTAGATTAAAACAGGGGTTCGGTTCTTGGGTGATTTTTGCAAGTTAATTATTTTACAAGGTTAATTATTTTTACAAGGTTGAATAAATTATTAAAACATGTACATGATTAATTTAATTTATGCATGACTTAGGTTATTAATATTATTATTAATACACGAATTTTAACCTTAGTAATTACCATTTTATTTAGAATATATAATTAATTAATTATTAAAATCATGACTTATAATTAATTAATTCACATGACTTAGGTTATATTATTAATAGATAATAATACATGTTTTAACCTAAGTATTTTTACCTTTATTTAATTAAATCATGTTATATTTAATTAAATACTTTAACCTATAGCTTATTTAATTTACATGAAATAATTAATAAACTGTACTATTAAATTACATGACTTAGAATATTAATCAGTAAACACTTAAGCTTATATTATTAGCTTAATAATCCAGCTTATTTCTATTTATGGAAACTTTCTATTTTTAGAAACTTATTTAAATAAGGCAGCTAATCTATTTATGGAAACTTTCTATTTTTTAGAAACTTATCTATTTTAAGCAGTAAATCTATTTTTTGGAAACTTTTTATTTTTGAAAACTTTCTATTTTTGGAAACTTTCTGTTTTAGGAAACCTGCTATTTTTAGGAAGTTACTTATTATTACACAACAAGTATAATAATACAAGAAATACAAGAAACACTTAATCAGAACAGACATAATACATGATAAACACAGTATAAAGCTTTAATCAATAAAACATAACATGAACATATAAAACAAGCTAAGACATGATATAAAACCAGTTACGTACTCAGTAATCAGATACTTATACACGTATGTATTTATGTAGCATTAGTGATAGCGAAGTAGGACTCTCTTTCGTTCGTCTTCTTCGTTCACTGGACACAAGGTACGGATTCTCCGTCCTTTCAGTATGGACATTCTTCCTTATTAGGATTCTCCGTATGCAGCCAACTATTTTCCCCAGTATATGTTTTATATATTTTTGAATTGCTTATGTTTAATTAGATACCTAAAGCCATATACATGCATGACCAGTTTCACCTAGTTATGGAGGTACCATAACCATAACACTGGAGGCACCAGTGTTATGACTCCACCACGACGGAGTGATAGCTCGTGGCGTCCCTTCAGCTTTTGGCCATATTATTATTATCAGGTGGGGCGTATGGGTGCATCCTAGTTTACATGTTTTCAGCAGATTATTTAGGTGAATGTGGTGTGTGCCTTGCATCCTTCACAAGGAGCCAATCCCTCCTATACAAACCAGTATATTAAATTAGAGCCAGCCCCTCTAATTTGCATGACGAGGTCACCCCTCCAAGTATTCATGCACGTTGATAATTCATGACCTATATTGCCTAATGGTAAACATGTTAAATAGTTTTTATAAGATAAACATAAGGATTTTCAAACTATGAAACCAGTTTTACTAAGATATACCAGGTTATCCAGGACTTAGTCTTTTCCGCTGCTCTATGCTTATATGCTTATGTTATTCATGCTTTTATTTGTATATCCGTGCACTGAGCATTATGCTCAGCCGTTTTCCTTTCATGTTCCCAAAACGGCAAGTACTTAGGGACGCTCGTAGACTTTAAGCGTACGTGCATATGGATTGGAAGCTTCCTAGCCTTCTTTACTTTATGCATTTCTTTATATTTTGATACTCATTTCCATGGAAATTGTTTAGTCCTTTTCATTTACAGTACTTATGTTTGTGTGTGATGAGTTCTACTTTTGGGGTACCGATGTTTTATTCTAGTATTTCCTTTATGGTCATCTAATGTTTTATACATTTATCCTTGTATGCTTTGATGACACGCCATAATCACGCGTGACATTCCATTTATCAAAATGGGGTGTTACATTATATTTATATAGTCAAACAAGAACTTAATGTCATCTTAGTCGTTTTCGGCCTTGTATTATAATAGGATAGTTGGGTTTAACGGGCTTGGACTTTAAGCTAATATTGTCTAGGTTTCGGGCCTTAAGCCCACGTAAAGCCAAGCCCGACCCAAGAACAAATACCACGATCCAATAATGGACGTGACAAATAAATACCCTCTTCCATGTGTAGAAGAGGATTTGTTGGTTCATTTTACACATAGTAGTAAATATTTACCTTCCACCAATTTTATCCTTTCTCTTTGCTTCTCTCTACTTCTTTCTTTCTTTTCTGTTTTGATTAACATATATTTGGAATAACACTCAGGTTTTTTAATCCACTGGTGATCAAAACCGAGATACCCATTGTTTTACAAAGTTGAAAAAAATTGATCGGTGCTAGCTTGACGATCAGGTACCGCCAAGTATTAATCGGTTCGGCGAGGATTAATTAAGGATTAATCGGATTAGATTTTTTATGTATAAAATTATAAAATTTTGAAAATATATGCCCATAGTGGGATTGGGGATATGTGGTTGATGAGATGGCATTTATACATGATCTCATCGTTCTTTTCGGGTTTAAAATGCATTAAAATGTCATAAAAATACCATATATATGCTTGTGTTTGTTTACTTGTGTATTTTAGGTATGGATATCGTGAAAAAGACAAAAGATCACAAGTTACAAGGAAAAACGGACACGAGAAACAAAGCCGTACAAAGAACCGGGCCTTAATCATGGAATTCTCAACAAATACCCTTGAAGACTTGAAGACAAACAAGATTGATCCTCATTTATTGAAGAAATGACACTTAAAACCCTTGTATATTCATAATTACAAGTTTGGTCCCTTAAGTTTGTCAAAATTACACAAAAGGTCCTTCAACTTTGAAGAAATGGCAAGAATAGTCCCTCAACAAATCAAAATTGCCAATAATGGTCCCTCATAAAGTCAAAGATGCAATGAAGACCTTTGAAGATCAAGCATGTTCAAAATCAGTCCTTGAAATATCTCAAAATGGCAAAAAGAACCCTTGAAACCCTTTTTGGAAAGTTTGTGCCAAAAATGACAAGTTATGAAACGTTGATACAAAGGATTTGGACGCTGATGGGTTTTAAACACAAAAGACAAGAGAAAGGGAAAGGAAGGGCTAATGTTGTGCAAATGAAACATTTAAACACAATATTGCGCCAAACAACATAACACTCCTACAAAAACGGATCAAACAACTTACTATTCACCTTCATCCACCCAGTTTTACCATCACTTAAAACAAAGGGTAAATCAAAATTACCCACACCCACGTGTGATTCACACATGCAGAAACGAATCCCACACACAAAACCCTCACTCCCACTACTCCTTGGACCCCACACTCAACATTCTCAGCCAATGAAAACACAACTTGGCCTTCAAGTAAAATGACGTGGCCAAATCAACAGCCAAGGATCATTGCTTCATATCAAAGCTGAAATGAACGTCCAAGATGAATTTGAACAGATCATTCCACCAAAACGTCTAGAAGGACTTAGGGCATTTAGGGAATTTCACTTCTAGGGTTTGTGAATAGTGTTTAGCCAGGCATTTGCCTATAAAAGGAGACCTCAACATGTGAGAGTCCCTTTGTTCCAGTTTTAGGCTATCAATCTTTGTAATTCCTTTTTAAGTTAAATAAAATTTGAATTTCTGAAATTTGAAATCTCTTTTTGATTTAGTTAAAAGTTTGGTGTTTGAGTAGCCTAATTCTGAGTTCCATTTAATTTTGAAGGCCTACCTTAATCTTGTGGTTAAGGGACGTCTTGTTTCATAAGGTTTTTAAGGTTTGAAAACCTTGAAATCCTAGGTTCTGTTTTGGTTATTTTGTGTACTAACCCTTGACCATTAGCTATAAGCTCTTACAAGCTTGTTGACACCAAGCTTGTGAAGGGATTAGAGCCCTTGGTTGAGTTGTTTGCTGCTTGTGTTGAAGATATCAAGTCCTTGAGGTTCTACTTTGAACCATCAACCAAGGCTGTTTGCATCTCCTTCATTGAAGTACCTTGGTCTTGTTCTAGTTGTTGAACAAGGTCCAAGGAGCATAGCTGGCCTTCCTAGGATGTTGTGGAAGGCAGGTATAATCCCTTGTTAAGATTCCACTCAAAATTTCATGTTTATGACTGATTTTGATTTGGTGCTTTGATTTTGAGTATTGGTGTTTGTGCTGGTGATTTTTGAGTTTGATTGTGTTAGTTGCTATTGTTTAAGTGTTTTTGATCATTAAAATCAGTAGGTTATTAGTTAAAATCACAAGTTTGTTTGTTAAGTGCTTGATTAAGGGTTGTTTGGGATTACTGGTTATCAAGGCCTTGTGGCCTTGTGCCCTTGGTTCTTAGGGTTTGGGTGTCTAAACAAGTCATAATACACAAGTTTTTGCCATTGGTTCACTTTCTGAAAGTTTGAAAAAGGGATTCTAAGTTTTGCAAAAATCTGATAAAATTGGTTTGAATTTGGTCAAACACATCAGATCCAATAACTTCTTTGTTAGTTGGATCTAACGTCTGGAATTTGGTTTGGGAATAGTTTGGGTGATAAGCTATCTATTGGTTATCTGCTTGTTGAATTTGGTGGCTTATTGTGGTTTTTATAGCTTATCAAAGTCTGCTGAAGTGGTCATTTGCATCAACAAAGTGACCACCTCATTTGGTGTTGCATTGTGATTTCTAGCATTAGGATTGTTGTATTGTTGCTTGGATCTTATTTGTTTGCTACTTGTGAGGATATTTGGCTATTTGGATTGCTTTGTTCATAGCTTATAAGCTCACTGGCTTATTGGCTTATTTGTGCCAAAATACATCAAGTTTACCCAACTGGTAAGCCTTGATTCACAAGGTTTGCACTCAAACCTTGACCAGCAGGGTGAAAAACAAGTCCTTACACTTCATTAGGTCTGTCAACGCCTTCTTTGTTCCTGTCAGCGTTTGATATCAACTTATCAGCGTTTGACTTTTGGTCAAACTTGGTTTTCAGCATATTTGATTCTGTTTTGCTTATTGGTACATGCAACAACTTAGTTTTTGTAATAGAAATCATTTTTCTTAGCTTAATATCAAGTCTGGAAGTTTACAAGTCTTTTGGTTAAGCTTTTGCTAGAAAACTAGCTCATTTGGCTTTTTCAGCCAGCTTATTTGCTCCTTCAGCTTATTTTACTTGGCTTTTTGAGATTTTCTTGATTGATTATTCTTAGTTAAGCTATTTGTGAGCTTTTACAACAAACTAGAGCTTCTGAGGTGCATTATTTCTCAAACCCGACTATTTTGTCGTTTTGTGGAATTTTGCTTTTCTATTTTCTGGCTTATTGAGTGAGCTTATTGGAAATTTCTTTTGACAGATCTCTTAAGCATCCTAAAAGAGGGTTGTGTGTCAAATTAGAGCTTATGGCATTAGCTTATGGCTTAATGGGCTGAAAAGCCCAATAAGAATAAGCTTTGTGTTCAATAAGCTGTGATAAGCACATTTTCAGCTTTTGGGCTTTTAGAGTTTTGTTCTTAGAATTGAATTTTAAGTCAGATAGGGCTTTTCCAAGTCAATTGGGCCAAGTTTGACTTTTTGGGCCCAAAAGCCCATTTAGGTTGACTGTTTTTGGATTTGGCCCATTTGAGGGCCCATTAGGGGTATTTTGGTAATTTCACTTTGATTTTCTGATTATTTAGGTTAAAATAAACTAGTTTGCAAGTTTTTAGAATTTTTTATAATTTTTGGATTTTTAATATTATTTTATTATTATTTTATTATTATTTTTAAAATTTCACTTTTTCCAACTTTTTACATTTTTCTTAGGTTAAGTACATTAAAATAGAAATTTGGCAACTTTTAGAATAATTTTATCTCTTTTAGATTAATTTTTATAATTATTTTAAGTTTTAATAGTTTTTAAATCATTTTAAATAGTTTTTATTAGTTTTAAAATTTTTAAAAAAAATAGTTTTTAATCTTTTTAGGTCATTTTAGAGGTTTACCAATTGGAAAACCTTTATTTGGGCTTTTTGATAATTTATTTGATTTTTAGGGCTTTAATTAGCATTTAAAAATTGAATATTTAGTTATTTAAAAGGTTTGAAAAAGTTTTGATCATTGGTAAACTCTTAGTTTATTATTTTTGATTTTTGGTAAATTTTTGGTATTTTTTAGAATTTATTTTTATTTTTGTGGTTTTTAAGCTTCTACGTTTTAACTTTCTAATAGTGATTTTGTGTTAATTTTTATTTTTACGTCTTCGTCATCTTCTTTTCTTATCCCCCTCTAAACCAAATATTAATCTCAAATCTTGTACATCTTAGTCACACACATATACCTCCTTGGGAAACGAACTTAATCGGGTCATTAACACTTGATTTTTCCTAAAGTCATTTGTTCAATACTTACCGCTTTTACGCCTTTTTCCTAAAAGGTGTAAATTACCCCAATCACTTTGGCACCGCTGCCGGGGAGGTGTGTCGTGATTAATTTGCATTGTTGTTTTTAATATTAACCAAATAGTATTTGTATTAGTAGAACTCTACTAATACGTATTATCGGTTTTCTTGGTTTTTTTGTACAAATATTAATACTATATTGTATTAAGTATCACAATAAATTCACAATATCTCCAAAAGTGTGAAAACACAACCTTAATTGGGATTTGATCTCCTAATTATTGTATTCGAATCTCAAACAAAAAGAAAAGGCAAAAATAGATAAATACTTTCGTGAAGCTCGATTTTGAAAGATACAAACTATAAGGTGGGTATAAGGCGGGTATTATAAAATATACCCTAAGGAAAAAGGCTCTTAAGTGCTTCGCGCCGCCTCGTTTCCCCGCTTGCTTGTGAGTATTTTGAGATTGAAGGCTAATCGAGGGTTTTGCCGCCAAAAGTATTATTACGTATAATATATTTGCTTGGTTTTCTTTGTGATTAAACCCTCTTGAACAATTTGGTTTTCACCAAGGTTCTAAAGTCATTCGAAGGCGTTCACTCCACGTGATCGTTTTCACTCATTTGAGGCTTCTTTAATCAAGAGTTTGATTCGAGGAGAGATTTTGTAGATTGTTGTCTACGAAGATACAATCCAAAAAAATTAAATATCATCAAAAACACAAAAAAATTGAAAATTCACAAAACACCCAAAAAGAATCTTCTTTGCTCACCTCCCATTCTTCGTGAAGTTTATGATCACTCGTAATCAAGCAAAACGAGCTCGTAAACGACTTCAAAAGCAAGCCAATCAAGAGACGTTGATTGTTGAAGAACCTCCAATTGTTGAACCTATTGTAGAACAAGAAGTCGTCATGGCTAATCGTACTATGATGGAGTTGCTACAAGCACCCACCGAGGGTTTTGGAGAAGCTATTGTGATTCCCGCCATTCTTGCGGAAAATTTCGAGATTAAGACGGGTTTAATGTCAATGTTGCAAGCAAATAAGTTTAGAGGTCACGAGAAAGACAACCCGCATTACCATATTAGGAATTTCAACCGTCTCACCGCCACTAGCAAATTTAAGGATGTTCCACATGACGCCATTAAGATGATGTTGTTTCCATACTCGTTGGATGGACCCGCTAAAATTTGGCTCGAGAAAGAACCGCCAAATTCGATATTAACATGGGCCGATCTCGTTTCTAAGTTTGTGAACAAGTTTTTTCCACCATCTAAAACAACACACTTAAAAAATGAGATTTCACGTTTTGTACAAAGAAATAATGAAAGTTTTTCAATGGCATGGGAACGCTTTAAAGAAATGTTACATGAATGTCCACACCATGATTTTACGGAATTGCATCAAGTGGATACTTTTTATAATGGGCTTAATGATCATGAACGAGATTATTTGAACGCCGCCGCGGGTGGTAATTTTTAGTGCAAGACGACAAATGAGGCTTTACAAATCATTGAAAATAGATCTAAGGTTTATAACCCTCGTAACACACCGAGTGTTGCCAATATGGGTTCGTCATCTTCGTCACAATCGTCTCGTAGCATTAACGCCTTACATGATGAAGCTAATGAGGAAAATCGGTTTTTTGATAGATTTGCTAATCTAATGTCCCATTGGAAGGCCCAAGAAGCTTCCAATTCCGCTTCGGTTAAAGCGGTTGCTAAGAGTTGTTTATCTTGTGGGGGAGCTCATGATCTTTCCGAGTGCATTACCGCGGATGGTAACACTTCGAGTGCTTATGTAGCAACGGGAACTTACAACCAAAACGGTCAAGGTTCCCGTCCAAATCAAGCTCCACCAAACCAAAATGTTAACAATTATCGAAACAACAACCAAGGTAATTACCAAGGCAACACACACAATTACAACAAAGGGAATTATCAAAGTGGGAATGGACAAATCTCTAATCAAAACCAAAACCGTGATTTTCAAAACACTATACAAGGTTTTCAAAATGCTCACACTAAAAATTTGCAAGGAGAATTTTTGGATTATGCAAAAGCAAATGATGCTAAATTTGATAACATGCAACGTGAGATGATTAGCTTAAGATCCGAGTTGAAAAACGAGCTAAAAATGAACTTGCTAATGAACTCAAAACTCATGCAAACAAAATGGAAGGAAATGTCCAACGTCTACAACAAAATCAACAAAAGATGGAATTAGGACAACATGAGATTAAGCAAGAGTTATTAAAAGCGGATGCTAGGCAATCAAAATTTAAGGACCGAATGGCTAAGATGTTTGAAGCAATCATGTGTAAACCCTCTTCCTCGGGTGGTCTTCCTAGTGATACCATTGCAAACCCGAAGGGAGAAATGAAGGTTATTACTACACGAAGTGGTAAAACTTTCAAGGAACCAATCTCTCGTACAAGTACTTCTAAGGAGAAGGAAATCGAGAAAGAACCCGAGGTAATGGTTGAAAAGGAGCACATTACAATCCCACGAAGTACCGCTCATACCACACCTACGGTTGAACCAATACTGATAGGTGTGTAAACACCCATCTTTTCTACCACTTAATTACTATAATAACCGGACCAAAACGTGTATTTTATGTCTTTTATGTCGGAATTATGCGTGGTTTGTGTTTTTGTTGTAATTTAGGACGAAATTGTGAAAAGTGGAGAAAACACAAGAATTCACGGGCATTCACGGCTTTTATTGAAGAAAAAGATGAAAGACGAAGTCGAGAAGTCAAAAGCGGAAAAAGAACGGAAGTCCAAGACCAATTCTGAAGATTTATCGAAGAAAAAGTCGAAAGACGGAAGTTTATTAAAAGCCGAGAAACTCAAGTCTATTTTATTGAAGAAATTAAAGACGAGTTCAAAAGATATCCCGAGCCACAAGTCCTTAAAGTCCAAACTTAAAAGAAAGATTAGAAGAAAAGGACTAATGACGCAATTAATGAAGATTAAATGAAGGAAGGACTTAATCTTGCAATTAACAAGAAATGAAGGAGGGGAGGAAGCTTCCTAATCCTCCCCTATATATAGATTAGGATTGTTAATCATTTCTTGTTGTTGGCTAACTTGACAAATTAGCTCTTCCAATTTTAATTACCTTGCACCTTTTATTACTTGTCCAATTTAATTACCTTGTCTTGCACTTAATTACCATTTAATTCAAGTAAGTTTTCCTTTTTAATTCTTGTCAAGCTTTATCTTTATCTTGTTAATCTCATTCTTCCTTTCTTAATCTTTGTGTTGATTTGTTTATGTTCATGTTCTTAATTTTGGTTGATTTATTTAAGTGGGTTTTGATTATTTTGATTAAGTTTTGTAAGTTTGATTGTTTTGGATTGATTGTTTATGCTTTATATTTGTTTAACAATTTGTTTGATTTAATTTTGAGTTTGATTTGGTTAAGTTTTATTTAGATCCGTGTGTTTTAGCTTTTCCTTGTTCTTCGCATACTGTTACTGTTAATTCCCAGATCGAGCCTAGAAACTTTCCGAATAGAGGTTTGTCAGTTGTGCTTTATTCGGAATTTTAGATATTCCGAGTAAGGGTTTCGCGTTTGTGCTTTATGCGGAATATTCTATATTCCGAGTAGGGTGAACTTTCCGAATAGGGGTACATTCCGAATAGGAGGACTTTCCGAATTGGTGACAGGATTCCGAATAGGCCAATCATTCCGAGTGGACAACTTATTCCGAATAGTGGGAATTTTCTGCATAGGACTAGTATTCCGAACAGGCATTTCTTTCCGAATAGACTGGACATTTCGAATAGGCACCCTTTTTCCGAATAGGACTCTTTCCGAATAGGGACAGATATTCCGAATAGAGATTTTATTCCGAATAAGAGGCACATTCCGCATAGGGTCTACTATTCCGAGTAGGCAAATATTCCGAGTAGGGTAACATTCCGAATAGGGACAGATATTCCGAATTGCCTTTTATTCCGAATAGGAGTTTATTCCGGATAGGGAATTCTTAGTTTTTAGTTTTCTGCCTTTTCATTTTAAGCTTTATTTTTCCCGCCTTTTTCCTTACTCGCACTTTAAGTTTATTTGCCTTAGTTTAAGTTTTAGTTTTAGTTGCGTTTTAAGTTTGCCTTAGTTAGATTTAAGTTTGCGTTATTCACTTTATCGCCCTTTAATTTTAAGTCTTGCTTTTAAATACTTGCACTTTATTTTAATTAGACTTAGATTTACTTTAATTGCACCTTTTGCTTTAATTGTTTTGCACCTTTAATTTTCAAAACTACAACGACACATCTTTATTTCACCAAAGTTCAACTGAGTCACACATTAAACAATAAAGTTTTTCAATTCGAAGAGACATACTTAAAACGAATCTTTTTAACCTGAGTAAAAGCTAATTATCAAATACCAATTTTGGAACCCGAGTTTCCAAGGCCGTTGCCTAATGACCAACCCACACCACCTTTACCCTACCCTTCAAGACGAAACAAAGAGAAGTTGCAAGAACGTAACAAACAACAAATCGAGCTTTTTATAAAAATGTTTCAACAAGTGCATTTTGATGTGAGTTTAGCCGACGCGTTGTTATATATGCCTCGTTTCGCTTCCACTTTTAAAAGTATGATGAGCGATAAGGAAAAGCTTTCAAAGCTTGCTAATTGTTCTTCGGTTTATCTTAACCGCATACCGGAAAAAGTTGGTGATCCCGGAAAGTTTCTCATTCCTTGTGACATACAAGATATGAAAGAATGCCTCGCCTTGGCCGATCTTGGTGCGAGCATTAATTTGATGCCATTTTCCATTTGGAAATCGCTTTCGCTTCCGGCTCTCATTCCTTCGAACATGTCCATCGAGATGGCCGATCATTCTACGATTATGGCATGTGGAGTAGCCGAAGATGTTTTCGTGAAAGTGGGGAAGTTCTACTATCCCGTTGATTTTATAGTAGTTGACATCCCCGCGGATCCTCAAGTTCCTCTAATTTTAGGTCGATCATTTTTAGACACTTCGAGATCGCTTATCGATGTTCATGCGAGAACTATCACTTTGAGATTCAACGAAGAGGAACTCGTTATAAACGCTACTCAAAACTCGAAACCTTCTCATGTTTATGCAATCGCTACCATCAATCACATTGACATCGTTGATGTGGTTTGCGATGAGTTTTCACAAGAAGTGTTAGGTTTTTCCGATGGCTCGTCAAGTGGCAATCCCACTATTTTGGATCCGATTCTTGCTAATTCCACACCAAATCTCACTCCATTCCAAGGAGGCGATCTCACTTCAAATGAAATCGACAATGAAGATGAGGTGTTGATTAGTGATGATACTTCTATTCCACCATTTCTTTCGCCGATGGAAGTTATGAGTGTTGAACCAAAATCTTCAATCGAGGAACCACCTATCCTCGAACTGAAAGATCTTCCTTCTCACCTCGAATATGCATTCTTGGAAGGTGATGACAAGTTGCCGGTTATTATTGCAAAAGGTCTTGCTAATGATGAAAAAACCGAGCTCTTGAAAGTTCTTAAGGCTCACAAAGGGGCAATTGCATGGAAAATATCCGACATTAAGGGTATTGACCCAAAATTTTGTACTCACAAGATTTTAATTGAGGAGGACTACAAACCCGCAATTCAAAGTCAAAGAAGGGTGAATCCCAAAATTCACGATGTCATTAAAAAGGAGGTCCTTAAACTCCTTGACGCGGGAATGATTTATCCCATATTCGATAGCCCATGGGTGAGCCCAATCCATTGTGTCCCTAAAAAGGGAGGAATCACCGTTGTGCCTAATGAAAACAACGAGTTAATTCCCACTCGTGTTGTGACCGGTTGGAGGGTGTGTATTGACTACCGAAAGTTAAATGACGCCACTCGTAAAGACCACTTTCCTTTGCCCTTCATGGATCAAATGTTGGAGCGACTTGCGGGAAATGAATTCTATTGCTTTTTAGATGGTTTTTCCGGTTACTTTCAAATCCCTATCGACCCTCGTGATCAAGAGAAGACTAGTTTACGTGTCCTTATGGAACATTCGCTTATCGTAGGATGCCTTTCGGACTTTGTAATGCACCCGGTACGTTTCAACGGTGTATGATGGCAATTTTTCACGATATGATCGAGAAGTCGATGGAAGTATTTATGGATGACTTCTCGGTGTTTGGAAATTCGTTCACGTCATGTTTATCTAATCTCGAAAAAATGTTAAAACGTTGTGAAGAAACCAATCTTGTGCTTAATTGGGAGAAATGTCATTTCATGTGTAAACAAGGAATCGTCTTAGGACATAAGGTGTCGAAGGCGGGGATTGAGGTCGATAAAGCTAAAGTAGACGTCATCGCCAAGTTACCTCATCCCAAAACCGTTAAGGGAGTTAGGAGTTTCCTAGGCCACGCGGGCTTTTATCGTCGTTTCATCAAGGACTTTTCGAAGATTTCTCGTCCTATGACACACCTTCTCGAGAAGGATGCTCCTTTTAACTTTATTGAGGATTGTGTTAAGGCTTTCGAAACTCTCAAAAGGAAACTTACCGAAGCTCCCATTCTTGTTGCTCCTAATTGGGAATTACCCTTTGAAATCATGTGCGATGCAAGTGATTATGCTATAGGGGCCGTCTTAGGGCAACGTTATGACAAGCATTTTCGTCCTATCCACTATGCTAGTAAGACGATGACCGAGGCTCAATTAAAGTACACCACAACGGAAAAGGAATTCCCTGCCGTGGTCTATGCTTTTGAGAAATTCCGACCTTATCTCGTCTTGACTAAAAGCATTGTGTATACCGACCATTCGGCTATCAAGTATCTCTTAGCTAAGCAAGATGCTAAGCCGAGATTGCTTCGTTGGATGCTCCTCCTCCAAGAATTTGATGTCACCGTGCTTGACAAAAAAGGAGCCGAGAATCTAGCGGCCGATCATCTCTCTCGTCTAGAAGATCCTCTCAAAGATGTTTTCGAGAACAAGGAAATTACCGAAACATTTCCTCTTGAGACTCTCGGTGTAGTGAATTCTAAAGACACCACCCCATGGTTTGCCGACATTGCAAATTACCATGCGGGCAATTTCATAATCAAGGGTATGACGACACAACAAAAACGAAAATTCTTTCGTGACGTCAAGTTCTATTTTTGGGACGAACCTTATCTCTTTCGGATTTGTGCGGATCAACTCGTTCGACGTTGTGTGTTTGGTGCCGAAGCTTCTAATATCCTTAGAGCTTGTCACGAGGGACCCACGGGTGGTCACCACGGTGCTAATCTCACGGCTAAGAAAGTGTTCGATGCCGGTTTCTTTTGGCCTTCTATCTATCGTGATGCACACGCACTTGTGAAGTCGTGTGATTCGTGCCAACGTCAAGGAAAATCGTCTCAACGTGATGAAATGCCGCAAAATATAATTCAAGTATGTGAGATTTTTGACATATGGGGAATAGACTTTATGGGGCCGTTCCCATCGTCTCATGGCAACAAATATATCCTCGTCGCGGTGGACTACCTTTCTAAGTGGGTGGAAGCTAAGGCTTTGCCTACTAATGATGCTCGTGTGGTAGTGAAGTTTTTGAAGCAACTATTCTCTCGGTTCGGAACCCCTCGTGCTATTATAAGCGATCGTGGAACCCATTTTTGTAATGACCAATTCGAAAAGGTTCTAAAGAAATATGGAGTTACACATCGTCTTTCTACGGCTTATCACCCGCAAACGAGTGGGCAAGTCGAGGTTTCGAACCGAGCTTTGAAGAGGATTTTAGAAAGGTCAATTGGAGAAAACCGTGCTTCATGGTCCGACAAACTTGATGACGCTTTATGGGCCTTTAGGACCGCTTATAAGACACCTATCGGTTGCACTCCTTATAAGTTAGTTTATGGGAAAAATTGTCATTTGCCCATTGAGTTGGAGCATAAGGCATATTGGGCCCTTAAGCATGCTAATTTTGACTTGAAGACCGCGGGAGATCACCGGAAAATACAATTGAATGAATTAGATGAATTAAGGGATCATGCGTATGAAAATTCATTAATTTTTAAAGAAAAGACTAAAAAGTTTCATGATTCAAAGATTAAAAACCGGGTTTTTAACAATGGTGATCAAGTGTTGCTTTTTAACTCTCGTCTTAAGATATTTTCCGGGAAATTGAAATCTCGTTGGTCGGGTCCGTTCACCATTATACAAGTGTTTCCATATGGGACCATTGAGCTAGCTCAAGATGATGGTCCTAATTTCAAGGTGAATGGACATAGGCTTAAGCACTACTTTGGTGGGGAAATTCCTTCAATGGTTGCCCCCGACCAAGACACCTTTCCCAATGATAATTAGCATTGAGGGGATCGAGTCGAGCTCATGACTCGGTAATCAAAAACGAGGTGCCTCGTGGGGGAGATCCCATGCTTATCTTTTATGATCACTATTCACTAATAAGGGGACTTGTACCCTTTCAACTTGTTGTCTCGTGGTTGTTTGTGATTGTGTTATCTAGATCATCATCATAATCTACGATTGAAGACTCTGTGTTCGTTTACGTGAGCCTCCATCGTTCGTTTGAAGAAGTTTTTCACGAATCCATGACATATCCTTTATTGTTCTAACAATTATCTTTTAGCATACTTAATAAACGGCTTTAGATATATTGTTGATCACCCTTTCCATGCTAGATCCTAAGCATTCAACTCTTCGTCTCTAGTATGGGGGTGCTCCACCTTTAGACTCGAAACATTGAGGATAATGTTTACTTTTAGTATGGGGGGGGGGGGGGGGGGGGGGTGAATAGGTACTTGCTTTACTACGCCCTCACGCTTTCCAATTTTCAATGTTTTGTTTTGCTAATAAGGCTAAAAATGGCCAAATTTTAAAATTTTCTTAGTTTTCATAAGTGTTTTTAAGACACGAATGTATATTTTCCGACGGTAGAATAAGAGTTAATTTTTGACTTGATGGGCATTTGGAGCCATTTACATTCCTTAACTCGCTCAAATCAAGTTTTGCTAGACTTTTATATAGGGAGCTTTAAAACGCGAAAGTCTTAATTCATTCGGGTTAAGAACAAGAACTTTTCGCAAGTTCCTATAATTGATTCTAGAAAGTCACTTATCAAGGGAACTTTAAAATGCATTCTCTAAACTTGAAAAAGTCCAAGAAAGTGCAAGACCCTATAGGTGGCTTGAAAACCCAAAACTTTGATTTGATATAGTCTTAATGAAATCTAATCCAAATTTGGCTTAATTTTGACTTGCATGGCTAAGTATTCACGAGTCTCTTTAATTAGAGGTCTTTATATAGTGAAGAACAAGAAATGATAGAGTTAGACAAGTGATCATGCTAAACGTAGAACATGAAAATGTTCTTTCAAAAACTCATATGTTTTTAATTGTGGCTTTTTCTTCCCATAAGATCAATGCATTAGGAATAAATCATAATTGCAATAAGTAAGGTCGTACGATTTGAAAGGGTACTTAGCCTCTAGCGCAAGATCGTTTAAAAGTTGCTCGGGGTTGAATAGAGTTCATAGCCAAGGCATAACTTATTGAAGCGCGAAGATTGGCGATCATCCAAAAAGGCCCTAACAAGGCATGAGGAGCTCTATTTTTGCTAAAGATCCAAGATGATGTGAAGTATCATTATTCCTAAATCAATATGAAGGATCGAGACACACGACGAGAAGCAATTACTCCCCTAAAGAATGGAGAAAGTCTATCCAAAAAGACCCTAACAAGGTATGAGGATAAATATATCCAAGTCCGAAAAGGAGGCGGATCATTGTATATCAAAATCCAAAGTAAAGATTGAAGAAAAATGATGAAGTCGTGGTCCAATATGAAGAATCTCTCAAAAACGTCAAGTGAAGAAATTCCAAATATATGAAGAGAAGACCATTATTTCAAGAACGTCTTCCCAAGATTTGAAGTATGAAGTAAATGCCAAATATCGGTCCGAGAAAGGTCTCAAATCGTGAAACGAGTTATGCCAAGATATGAACTTAAGGAGATACACGAGAAGCCGTTTAAAAAGATTTTGTCCTTCGGCTAACTATTGATCAAATCGTGCTACTTTGCTTTCGGACTAATAACTACTCAAATAAGTCAATATGAATCACTTGTGATCCATGACAAATAGATAAAAAATGCTAGTAACCCATTTCCTTTTATAATAACTAGGATTGCGGGGAGAAAAAGTATTACACAATTTGGACGTATGAGTAGTGTTAGCATTGTGACTTGTACCAACAATGATCTTGTTTTTGCACTTAGCATGGAATGTATGACAATCAAGGATGACGAAGTTTACTCTAAGGGACATTAACTTGTTTCTATTCTTTGACCCTAAAAGTCACTTTTTGTGATGAAAATCATATGTTATGTCTTTACACATCATCGTAGTATGTTGCAAGTCTTTTTACTTTTCAATAAAGGTTAATAAAATTGAACTTTGGTGATGCTTAGATACTTTATTCTAGCATTGCGTGAGGGCACGGCAATGGCTTAGTATGGGGGAGTGATGAGATGGCATTTATACATGATCTCATCGTTCTTTTCGGGTTTTAAATGCATTAAAATGTCATAAAAATACCATATATATGCTTGTGTTTGTTTACTTGTGTATTTTAGGTATGTATATCGTGAAAAAGACAAAAGATCACAAGTTACAAGGAAAAATGGACACGAGAAACAAAGCCGTACAAAGAACCGGGCCTTAATCATGGAATTCTCAACAAATACCCTGGAAGACTTGAAGACAAACAAGATTGATCCTCATTTATTGAAGAAATGACACTTAAAACCCTTGTATATTCATAATTACAAGTTTGGTCCTTTAAGTTTGTCAAAATTACACAAAAGGTCCTTCAACTTTGAAGAAATGGCAAGAATAGTCCCTCAACAAATCAAAATTGCCAATAATGGTCCCTCATAAAGTTAAAGATGCAATGAAGACCTTTGAAGATCAAGAATGTTCAAAATCAATCCTTGAAATATCTCAAAATGGCAAAAAGAACCCTTGAAACCCTTTTTGGAAAGTTTGTGCCAAAAATGACAAGTTATGAAACGTTGATACAAAGGATTTGGACGCTGATGGGTTTTAAACACAAAAGACAAGAGAAAGGGAAAGGAAGGGCTAATGTTGTGCAAATGAAACATTTAAACACAATATTGCGCCAAACAACATAACACTCCTACAAAAACGGATCAAACAACTTACTATTCACCTTCATCCACCTAGTTTTACCATCACTTAAAACAAAGGGTAAATAAAAATTACCCATACCCACGTGTGATTCACACATGCAGAAACGAATCCCACACACAAAACCCTCACTCCCACTACTCCTTGGACCCCACACTCAACATTCTCAGCCAATGAAAACACAACTTGGCCTTCAAGTAAAATGACGTGGCCAAATCAACAGCCAAGGATCATTGCTTCATATCAAAGCTGAAATGAACGTCCAAGATGAATTTGAACAGCTCATTCCACCAAAACGTCTAGAAGGACTTAGGGCATTTAGGGAATTTCACTTCTAGGGTTTGTGAATAGTGTTTAGCCAGGCATTTGCCTATAAAAGGAGACCTCAACATGTGAGAGTCCCTTTGTTCCAGTTTTAGGCTATCAATCTTTGTAATTCCTTTTTAAGTTAAATAAAATTTGAATTTCTGAAATTTGAAATCTCTTTTTGATTTAGTTAAAAGTTTGGTGTTTGAGTAGCCTAATTCTGAGTTCCATTTGATTGTGAAGGCCTACCTTAATCTTGTGGTTAAGGGACGTCTTGTTTCATAAGGTTTTTAAGGTTTGAAAACCTTGAAATCCTAGGTTCTGTTTTGGTTATTTTGTGTACTAACCCTTGACCATTAGCTATAAGCTCTTACAAGCTTGTTGACACCAAGCTTGTGAAGGGATTAGAGCCCTTGGTTGAGTTGTTTGCTGCTTGTGTTGAAGATATCAAGTCCTTGAGGTTCTACTTTGAACCATCAACCAAGGCTGTTTGCATCTCCTTCATTGAAGTACCTTGGTCTTGTTCTAGTTGTTGAACAAGGTCCAAGGAGCATAGCTGGCCTTCCTAGGATGTTGTGGAAGGCAGGTATAATCCCTTGTTAAGATTCCACTCAAAATTTCATGTTTATGACTGATT
Organism: Glebionis coronaria; assembly: GCA_025667525.1. Classification (NCBI taxonomy): domain Eukaryota; kingdom Viridiplantae; phylum Streptophyta; class Magnoliopsida; order Asterales; family Asteraceae; genus Glebionis; species Glebionis coronaria. The sequence goes on along the minus strand of CM046878.1, from coordinate 300,825,980 downwards.
TTGATTTGGTGCTTTGATTTTGAGTATTGGTGTTTGTGCTGGTGATTTTTGAGTTTGATTGTGTTAGTTGCTATTGTTTAAGTGTTTTTGATCATTAAAATCAGTAGGTTATTAGTTAAAATCACAAGTTTGTTTGTTAAGTGCTTGATTAAGGGTTGTTTGGGATTACTGGTTATCAAGGCCTTGTGGCCTTGTGCCCTTGGTTCTTAGGGTTTGGGTGTCTAAACAAGTCATAATACACAAGTTTTTGCCATTGGTTCACTTTCTGAAAGTTTGAAAAAGGGATTCTAAGTTTTGCAAAAATCTGATAAAATTGGTTTGAATTTGGTCAAACACATCAGATCCAATAACTTCTTTGTTAGTTGGATCTAACGTCTGGAATTTGGTTTGGGAATAGTTTGGGTGATAAGCTATCTATTGGTTATCTGCTTGTTGAATTTGGTGGCTTATTGTGGTTTTTATAGCTTATCAAAGTCTGCTGAAGTGGTCATTTGCATCAGCAAAGTGACCACCTCATTTGGTGTTGCATTGTGATTTCTAGCATTAGGATTGTTGTATTGTTGCTTGGATCTTATTTGTTTGCTGCTTGTGAGGATATTTGGCTATTTGGATTGCTTTGTTCATAGCTTATAAGCTCACTGGCTTATTGGCTTATTTGTGCCAAAATACATCAAGTTTACCCAACTGGTAAGCCTTGATTCACAAGGTTTGCACTCAAACCTTGACCAGCAGGGTGAAAAACAAGTCCTTACACTTCATTAGGTCTGTCAACGCCTTCTTTGTTCCTGTCAGCGTTTGATTTCAACTTATCAGCGTTTGACTTTTGGTCAAACTTGGTTTTCAGCTTATTTGATTCTGTTTTGCTTATTGGTACATGCAACAACTTAGTTTTTGTAATAGAAATCATTTTTCTTAGCTTAATATCAAGTCTGGAAGTTTACAAGTCTTTTGGTTAAGCTTTTGCTAGAAAACTAGCTTATTTGGCTTTTTCAGCCAGCTTATTTGCTCCTTCAGCTTATTTTACTTGGCTTTTTGAGATTTTCTTGATTGATTATTCTTAGTTAAGCTATTTGTGAGCTTTTACAACAAACTAGAGCTTCTGAGGTGCATTATTTCTCAAACCCGACTATTTTGTCGTTTTGTGGAATTTTGCTTTTCTATTTTCTGGCTTATTGAGTGAGCTTATTGGAAATTTCTTTTGACAGATCTCTTAAGCATCCTAAAAGAGGGTTGTGTGTCAAATTAGAGCTTATGGCATTAGCTTATGGCTTAATGGGCTGAAAAGCCCAATAAGAATAAGCTTTGTGTTCAATAAGCTGTGATAAGCACATTTTCAGCTTTTGGGCTTTTAGAGTTTTGTTCTTAGAATTGAATTTTAAGTCAGATAGGGCTTTTCCAAGTCAATTGGGCCAAGTTTGAATTTTTGGGCCCAAAAGCCCATTTAGGTTGACTGTTTTTGGATTTGGCCCATTTGAGGGCCCATTAGGGGTATTTTGGTAACTTCACTTTGATTTTCTGATAATTTAGGTTAAAATAAACTAGTTTGCAAGTTTTTAGAATTTTTTATAATTTTTGGATTTTTAATATTATTTTATTATTATTTTATTATTATTTTTAAAATTTCACTTTTTCCAACTTTTTACATTTTTCTTAGGTTAAGTACATTAAAATAGGAATTTGGCAACTTTTAGAATAATTTTATCTCTTTTAGATTAATTTTTATAATTATTTTAAGTTTTAATAGTTTTTAAATCATTTTAAATAGTTTTTATTAGTTTTAAAATTTTTTAAAAAAATAGTTTTTAATCTTTTTAGGTCATTTTAGAGGCTTACCAATTGGAAAACCTTTATTTGGGCTTTTTGATAATTTATTTGATTTTTAGGGCTTTAATTAGCATTTAAAAATTGAATATTTAATTATTTAAAAGGTTTGAAAAAGTTTTGATCATTGATAAACTCTTAGTTTATTATTTTTGATTTTTGGTAAATTTTTGGTAATTTTTAGAATTTATTTTTATTTTTGTGGTTTTTAAGCTTCTACGTTTTAACTTTCTAATAGTGATTTTGTGTTAATTTTTATTTTTACGTCTTCGTCATCTTCTTTTCTTATCCCCCTCTAAACCAAATATTAATCTCAAATCTTGTACATCTTAGTCACACACATATACCTCCTTGGGAAACGAACTTAATCAGGTCATTAACACTTGATTTTTCCTAAAGTCATTTGTTCAATACTTACCGCTTTTACGCCTTTTTCCTAAAAGGTGTAAATTACCCCAATCAGTGGTTGAAGAAACGGGTTAACAACATGCTATAGGGAGAAAGGTCGTAGCAAGGGTTCAGATGTAAGACATCCTATTGGCAATGTAGTAAGCTAGATTGAAGGGTGTATCGTTGTCCAAACTATAGAGCATATATCTAAGACATGCATTGATGTGGTCCTTATTTCCAACTAAGCACATAGCATTGCAACGCAAAATCCTTTCCCATTTGACATATTCCTCATTGAGCTCTTTAGCTTCCATGCCATATGGATCCTTGTTGATTGATGTGTCGAGAAATGTCGGTGTATTTTAATTAAATGCGTTATAGAGCAAATTTAGGAAATTACCTTTAGGAAAAGGTAATAATCCAAAAATAAGCTAAATACGAACCAATTAAACACGAGAGTGATCCCGATTCGTTGTACACAAGGAACTTGTGAATTTGAGGCTTTCGATTTAATTTGGACAATTGATTTGAATTCGGTTTTGGTTTTTATCAAATTTTATTCTACCAATTTTAAACCTAAAGAGCATGAATCGTAACCCGAAATTAAATCTATAGAACAAAATTAAACTATATTATTCTATTTAAAATTTACTTTAACTTTTAAATTGATAAAACTAATTTAAACAAATATATTAAATCTAAAAATATTTAAAACAAATTTAATTAAAACTATATTATTTTAAAACAAATTTTAAAATAATTTAAATTAAAAAAGTAATAAAATATATATATTTATTTAATTATTTATTTTATATTATTTTATTATAACTAATACTTTTTAAAAAGAATTTAATTGAACAATTTTAATTAATTAAACTAAGTTATTTAAATTTTACTTACTTTTAAAACAATCTATTAAAAATAAAAGGTTTAAATAACTGACAGTTCAAAATTTCAAAGGGTTTATTAAGAACTAAACACAGTTGAATAATAAAAAGAGCCCACAACTCAATTGGTGAGACGTATGGCTGTTGACCTAGAGGTCCTAGGTTCGAGTCACAGGAGTGACAATTTTTGGATGTTTATAACTTTTGGACAGAATCTTGGATAATAACAAACCAATCACTCCCAATTGAGGAGTGGTGGTCAATAACTACTGTAAATCACAAAATGAACTTGAAAACAATAAGGCAAATAAGAACCAAGATCACAGTAATAGAATCAACTTCAAATACTACATATAAGATCAAATTGGCAGTAAAAAGCCCAAATATCCTATTTAGCACAAACTAGTTAAAAATTCAGTTATACAACAACATCTAAAATCAAATATCAGTAATTCTAAAACCTCTAACACAGCAATACCAAACCTCTTTTATCAGCAGACTAGATAATATAAAAATCAAGTAAACTCTAAAAAAACAACTATAGGACATATCTTAAGCAATCACAGACCTTCTAAACGAATCAGAGAGAAAATAACATTCAACACTTAAAAATCATAGCAGTTTAGTAAATCAAGCTTTAACAGATTTATAAAATCTTAACAGATTATTAAAATAAAGTTGATCCAACAATTTCCCTAAGCATTCCAAACGATTAAAACATTATTTAAAAGAAACAAAGAATAGATCCAATGCATTCAAGTTAAACAGCAACATTCTAATCATCATCACAACCAACTCAGATTTTAAGGCTTAGCATTCAGTTTACACAGCAGATATGAAATAAAACCCAACTTAAACGATTAAAAACCAAAAAGATCTACATCAACAGTAGAATAAACTAAATAATTTCAAACTTGCATAAAACATTATCACATCTCAAAACTTACAAACAAATCACTAGTCCTATTATCAATCATCAACAGATTATCCTAAACATTTTTTTGCAAATATTAAATCGTGCTTTACCTTTATTTTGAAGATACCGTTGTTGATGTAGGTGAGCGTTGAGCCCCCTTGTATAAGACGACACCAAACTCCATCAAAATAAAACATCACAAATCGAAGACACCATATTCTACATCACGAACCAAATACCACAAACCTCCAAAATCTTTCGAACCAGTTTATTTTAATTTAACTAGTGGGTTAAATTTATTCCCAAACTCACTTTGATTTTTCACTTAAGCTATTGATGAAGCTTAAACAAATAATCTAAAATTATAAATGCTCAATTTAATTATAGATTAAAGAGTTAACAACAATAATTGATGCGAGGAAAATGGAAATCATAGACTGTAATCAAATCCTCTTTTATTAAATCATTAAATCATTACAATACCATTGAAAAAAAATACAATAATCCTATATCTAAATTAGCATTATAACTTTAAAAAGAAAGAAAGGGATGCATACAAAGAAGAAATCTAGGGTATTTATAGGCTAACCAAAGGGAGTGTTTGTTGAGGAAGATGGAATTTCAGCCCTTAGATGATCTTTTCTTCATTCTCTTTCTTGATAAACTTGATCAAACGGCTAATATTGGCCCTTGTACACACGGATTGCCACCGTCGCACAAGGATGTGCTTCTTGTGCTAGTTTGAAGCTGAGGTGGCTTAATACCATTGGTGCAATGATTGGATGAAATGATTTCAGCCAATCACATGAGTGTTGATCCCAAACTTAGATCGATTTAGCTGGTGTAAACGAGATTAATCAAGTTAAACACGTAGAGAAACTTTGTTGTGTATAAAACAATTTAAGTATTATGCGGAATTAATACTCAAACAAGAACACACAAACAATGTAAACCAAACTTTCACTTGATTGATAAAAACAAACTTGTGTAGAATGAAAGTGTTAAAACGTATATGAAACATAAACCTAAAGGTCTCGTTTTATAGAATAAGAAGCGTTGTACAAGAGTCTACGTATCATCTATTTTAGGTAAAGATAAACATAGAAAATACATTGTTGATCATATCTTTACTAGAAACAAACTAGAAACATAATACGTGTAGACTAAGTCTTCTATTAGTGCTTGACTTCATCCTATCAACACTTGACATCTTCCTGACAATGCTTGTCCTATCAACGCTTGTTTTCTTCTTATCAACGTCCCGATTGCTCTTGTCAGCGTCCAAGTGTACTGGCTACATTTTATTCCCAACAATCCTCCCCCAAACTTAATATCTACTCTAGCAATCAAGTTTTTGAATAAAAACTAAGAACTAGGAGGATTCTTACAAATCTTATCAAATTGGTAATAAACATGCCTAATCAAATCTTTGGCCACATCACTTGAGTAGTCAATCTCCAGTTGTGTTGTCTTCATCTTTTCAAAAACTTCTTTGGACATGGGATACTCAGCATCCACAAGAAGATATTCAGAAAACTTTGTAGAACTCAAATAATACACACCAGCAGCTGAATACAAACGCCATTGAAGTCCACTGATATCATCCTCAAGATCCTTCCAAACAGGATCGTCTTCTTCTGGTGCACACATTCTCTTAAATGTTGACCAAAACTTTATTCCATTGACTGAAGTAGGTGCTTCAGTCTCATACTTGGCCAGCAATAACCTCCAAAGGTCTACCAAGTCTTCCCTATCCATACTTGCAAATAGAGACATAAGAGTAGTAAATGTGTGTACCTCTTTCCCATATCTACCAATCATCCAAAACCCACTTGCATCTTCTTCATAGCTAATGATAGGGTTTCTGGCATCAAGAGGTAACACTTGTACCATATCTGAAGCTTCCATGGGTGAGAGCTTAATGCTTCTTCTAATAACAGCTTCATTGGGAGTCACTTTATTTAAATCTTTAGGAAACTCAAGTGGAACTCCCTTCTTCAAAGGCCTTGGAACAATCATAGCCTTTTGAATCTCCATCTCTTCTGCAAGTTCTTCTCTCCTTTCTTCTGAAAGAAGTCTAATAGTGTTCATTTCTTGCACTGTTTCCCAAAAGGGATAAGCCTTATACTCCAATTCTTCAAAGGATAATCCCTGCAATTTATGAAAAGTCCATCCTGTTTGATGACATCTGAGCAACATGTAATAAAGCTCCCTTCTATCTCTCTTTAGTAGTGGAAAACATTGCTTGCCTTATGCTTCAGAATTACCTTGCAATCTCTTTGAACTCTTAGAAGAATCTCCAAACCCCAAATTTGATCTGAAATTGTCATATCTGGATTCTCCATAACCTTATTCTTCCAAGCATGGTACATCTGAGCAACTTCTAGCATATCATAATCTACCTGCAAATTTAACTCTCTAAGTTTCTCCCTTGCCAACTCATCACCATATTCAAGTCTTTCTGGTTCTTCAACTATCATAACACTTGAATCTGAACTTTCATCATTACTTCCTTCTTGCTCCTCAGAAGTAACTACAAATGGTGACTCACCAATCTTCTTCTTTTCTTGTTCCATAAGCTGTGTAGCCAACTTTGAATCAAACTCTACTTGTGCTGCATCCTTTGGAACCTCTGTTTCTACCATGATTCCTTTACCCTTATCTAATGGATCAATGATGGGTAAAGATTATGATGGTACCTGTGAAGACACTTCCTTGATGATAGCTGATGACTGGAATACATCAACCATATCTGCAGGTCTGTCAACGTTTAATTTTTATGTGTCAACGGCCAACTTACTCTTGTTAGCGCTTGGTGTGTCAGTGTCCAAAATATGCTTGTCAACGCTCACCTTATTCTTGTTAGCGCTTCTTGTGAACTGCTCCATCATCGCTGTAAAGGATAAGTTCAAATTTGTAGGAGTAACCAAAGATACATCAAAACCTGGTTGCTTCTTCAATTCAGTAAGAGCTTCAGCCACACCCAAAGATTCTCCATCATATTAGCCTTTGCCACTCAAATCAATTGGCTCTGTAGTAGCTTCATGTGAGCCTTTATCACTCAAATTAACAGGCTCTGTAGCAGCTTCCTCCCCTTTGTAAGAATCCTCCCCTGATGAAAGGACTCTTGTCTGCCTTCTCCTAGATTCAGCAGTTTCTAAAACAACAATCCTCTCCCTCAATTGCTTGAGTTCAAGGCCTTGGGTAGAGACAGTATGTACCAAGTCTACATTTTGATTTTGCAAGCTAATACAGACAACCGTCAATTCTCACATTGTATATGGTTCCAATCTGCCCTCCTCTAGAATGGGGATTTGACCTCCCAAAGTAGAGTCATGGTGCATGGATGAGGTCTTAAAGATGTTAGGACTGGCTTGGCCTGCATATAAGCGAGTATCAATAGTCCCAGCCTCATCCATATCACCAACCACACTTGTGGTGGTGGTTCTCTCTGAAACATGGCTAGGACCACTAGAGGAGAACACTCCAGTAGTCCTTGGGCGTTTTACCAACCTAAATTCAGGAGGTGTAGAAGATGATGTGGATTGGGTGGTAGTTCGAAGGTTAAGGGGTGTTTGGGTCTGTTGTAGAAAGGTGTAAACGTCTGGATTTGAAGTGTCAACGCTAACATTTAACGTGTCAGCGTTGAAAAAATCTTGTTCAAGTTCCATGTGTTGAGGTGAAGGTGATGGTTCAGGCAATGGTTGTGGGTCAGGTTGAGGTTGTGCTGCTGCAATAACAGCAAGCATGGCTTGGGTAAGGGGTAAGTCTCTGTGAGGGGGTGAATTCATCTTACTAAAAATAGCTTTCTTTTGCACAGGGATCACATAAAAATCATCATGATCCGTGGTGCAATACCTTTGCTCATCAAAAATCATTTGTACAAATCTTGGGTAAGCCAAAGTCATCTTATTACCCTTGTTTTTACACATGCCATCAAAAATCAGTTTAGAAAAATTATACTTTTGCCCATTTGTAATACACACAATTGCACTAGCAATAGATCTGTTAATTTTGTTATGTGCAGTACATTTGGGACTCAAACATTGAAGGATGACATGTATTAAGTACTTCCAAGCTGGGGGAAATTCCTGTTTGTTATATTTATTTAAAGTTCCCTCTTTAGGGAAAGGATAACCCAAAGCTTGGAGTCCTTGTTCTATTTCACCAATGGGAAGAGTGGTTATACCATTTGCATCATCAATATGCAAAGCTTGGCGAACCAAGGCTTCAGTAACCACCCATGTACGCCCATGGACAATAGCTGTTAATGTAGTCACATTATTAAGCGTTGAGGAACTGACAGTGTTCCAAAACTGTTTAATATGAGTGACAGGGATGAGAGGAGCATGAGAAAGTGCATACCTAAGTGGAGATTCATTCAAATACGCCACCATCTGGGTGTATTGAGGAAACAGAGCATCATCAGCCTCCAAATAAGCAATCATATTGTGCTGACTTCTGAATCCCAATACCAAGTCACTTGGTTTAAACTTAGGCGCCATTGATGTAGAAAGCTGTTTGTGAAAGATTATAAAAGATAAATTATAGGAGAAAAGTTGTTAGACAATAATATGAGAGTACCCTGTTTAAAAAGTAGGAGCCAAATTTATAGGAGGGATAGACACATGTGATTAGTCAAAAATGAGGCAAGTATTTTCAAAATATAATGATGAAAATATTGAAAAGAAAATAAGTTATCTTGTGCATTAAATAAAAGTTATCAACTCCCAAAATTACGGCCCCAATTTTATTCAAAAATAACAACTGGGTAGGACCCACTGAGTGTCAACGGTAAAAAATAACGCATCAACGCCCAATGGCTATATTCTTGTCAACGTTGGTAAAAGCCATGTCAACGTCTAAATTGGTCACAACAACGTTTGAAAATATATATGTCAACGTCCAAAAACTAAAGTAATAAAAATGAAAAAGGACCTTAACAAAGTAATTTATCCTAGTGAAGATAACCTATGAACTGAAAATTACCATAGGATGGCAAGCACTGTCCAATCATGCACACTTGCTTATGCAAGATAGACATAACAGTCCTCTAGTATCCCTTACTAACCAAGGTTCTTAACAGTTAAGTTATCTCATAAAATTCCTTGTAACTTCCCAGGTAATCCCAATAAAAATCATACCCAAGTCTCCCAACAGACCACTCCCAATTCTAGGCCAAAAAGGTCTTGGCAGCATGCATAGTATATCAACTTTGCATGCTACAGTGCCTCGTGAGATAGTAAACTAAATCATACTCACCAGTGGACACAATCTAAAATTATGATAAGAGTATTATAAGAATACCCAAAAAGTCCTAAAAGGTTCCTAAACCTTCCCTTAAACTATGATACATAAGTTGCCAAATAATATGCATGTAAATAAAAATTTATGTCAAGATATGAATATAAATATTCCAACCATAATCCATAAATTGAAACATGCTCCAATAATACTCCAAGGATCCATAAGCAACTCTGTATCCAATAGTACAATGCTAACAACGCCTGCACAATTAGATCAAAAACCACAAAACTAACATGTTGCTGACAACGTCGCGATAACACTTAGTAGCGTTAAGATAACCTTTGTCAGCGTTAGACAAATAAAGTGGAAAATCTAATTTCATATAAAGACCAATAACAATGCATATCCTGTACATACTTTTACAATAAGACCCCAAAACACATATTAAGTGAGATTGATCATTCCAATACTTGTTACCAAGTATTGAAATCTTCCAGTATCAAAAGGTTTAGTTAATAAATCAGACACATTTTCTTCTGTGTCAACCCTATCTGGTTGTATTAAACCCTTTTCAAAACAATCTCTTATAAAATGATGTCGAATTTCTATGTGTTTTGTTTTAGAATGATGTACAAGATTTTTAATAATGCATAAAGTACTGTTATTGTCTACAAAAATCTTGGTATGCATGAAATTATACCCATAATCTAACAACTGGTTCTGAATCCATAAAACTTGTCCACAACAAGCAACTGCTGCAACATACTCTGCTTTAGTTGTAGAATTGGCCACCACTGTTTGTTTCTTGAATTGCCAAGAGATCAATCTACTCCCAAGAAACTGACATCCACCAGTTGTGGATTTTCTGTCAAATTTGTCACCACCATAATCACTGTCTGAATATGCAATAAGCTCCAATGGTGAATATTTTTGATACCATAATCCCAGGTCTGGGTAACATCTAAGTTATCTAAAGATCCTCTTGATAGCATGAAGATGCCACTCTTAGGGAGTCACTTGATGGCGTGCACATGCACACACAACAAACATAATGTCAGGTCTTGAAGCTGTGAGATACATCAATGAACCAATCATTGATCTATAGTGCCTGACATCCACTTCTTTTCCATCTCCAACTTTTCCCCAGGGGTGTTCTCTATCCATAGGAGTGCTATCCCTTTTCTCATGTGGAGAAAAGCCAAACTTCTTCAAGATTTCTGCTACATATTTATCTTGAGAGATGAAGACACCATCTTCTTTCTGCTGAACTTGTAAGCCTAGAAAGAAGTTCATCTCCCCCATTGCACTCATTTTAAACTTGTCTGTCATAAGCTTGGAAAAGTCTTCACTCATCTTTGGACTAGAAGAGCCAAAGATGATATCATCCACATAGACCTGAACAAGTAAGAAATCCTTACCATTCTTCTTTGTAAATAAGGTCTGGTCCATGGTGCCCCTTTTGAATCCATTTTCCACCAGATAGGTGGGCAATGTGCCATACCATGCTCTTGGGGCTTGATGAAGTCCATACATAGCTATCTTGACTCTATACACCTTGTCTGGATGTTCTGAATCTTCAAAACCAGGAGGCTGCATTACATAAACCTCCTCTACAATTGTGCCATAGAGAAAAGCACTCTTCACATCCATTTGATAGACTGTAAAGCCCATGCAGGAAGCATAGGCTAGAAAAATCCTTATAGCCTCAATCCTTGCAACTGGTGCAAAGACCTCCTCATAGTCTATCCCTTCCTCTTGTGTATATCCTTGAGCTACTAAACGTGCCTTGTTTCTGACCACAATGCCTCTTTCATCCTTTTTGTTTCTAAGAACCCATCTTGTCCTAATAGGTCTGACATGTCTGGGACAATCAACCAACTCCCAAACATCTGGGATAGCAAATTAGTGAAGCTCATCTTGCATTGCTTCCACCCAACTTGGTTCTTTGAGAGCATCAAAAATCTTCTTGGGTTCCTGTTGTGACAGAAAACAGGCAAACAAACATGCTTGAACAAGAGGGGTATCAACCTTCTTGTGAATATTGGAAATAAATCCTCCAAGATTCTGATGAGATCTTCTAGTTTGCACAGGAGTCATAACATCACCAATAATTAGAGAAGGAGGGTGATTTTTGATTGTAGAAGTAAGCACTCCTCCCTCAATAAGTGTGTTGTCCTCAATCTCATCTTCCATGTTACCAATATCCTCTTCGAACTCTCTTCCATCAACATCTGAATGAACCTCTCCATTTCTGTTTGAAGGTTCACCTTGTTCAAAATTATTGGAAGAGAAAATATGGTCAAAAGAGCTGTCAACGCCTGGACCATGGCTGTCAACGTTTGAGCCATCAACGCCTGAATTTGTCTTGTCAGCGCCAGATTTTCCTTTGTCAGCGCCTGAAAGATCATGCATGTTGTTAACTGGTGATACTTGGGGACCACCTTTTTCCTTTACAGCAGCAGCAGCAGTAAATGCATCTGTCCATATGTGAATAGTAACATACTCAAGTATGGGTGCTGATTTGTCTGTTTGTGATCCAACCTCTTCATTAACCTGTGTACCTGAAACATCAACAACTGGTTCTTCCACAACATTTGAAGTTACATTCACAATGTTTGGATTAGTAATAGGCATATAATTCAAAGTCCTAGATAGAGGTTCCAAGTCAAATAACCAATTTGGACCACTTTCAGGATCACTAGGTTTACTTTCTAAAAACCTAACATGTACCTTTTCAAGTATACATTTTTCTTTCTTAAGGTAAACTCTATATCCTCTACTCTGCACTGAATAACCCATGAAGTAGCCTTCATCACCTTTAGCACTAAATTTACCTAAGGCATCACTAGTATCCAACACAACTACATGACATCCAAAAGGTTTAAGAAAACCAATATTAGGTTTCCTTCCCCAAAGTAACTCATAAGGTGTTTTGTTATGAATCTTGTTGACTAATGCCCTATTCTGAACATAACAAGCTGTATTCACAGTCTCAGCCCAAAAAGCAATGGGAAAGTGAGCATCAGCCAACATAGTCCTAGCTGCTTCTATGAGGGTTCCATTCTTTCTCTCAGCTACCCCATTTTGTTGTGGGGTCCTAGCTACACTGAATTGTCTAGTAATCCCTTTCTTGGCATAAAAATCATCCAACAACTTGTTTCTAAACTCACCACCATTATCACTTCTAAGTATCTTAACCTCATTACCAGACTTCTTTTCAATTTGGGTAATGAAGTTAATCAAAGTATCAGCAGTGTCACTTTTCAAAGCTAAAAAGAAGGTCCAAGTAAATCTAGAAAAATCATCAGTGATGACAAAACAATAAGATTTACCATTTAAGTTTTCTATATTAGTTGGACCAAACAAGTCCATATGTAGCAAGTGAAGTGGTTTAGAACTAGAGTGCACCTGTTTGGACCTAAATGAGACCTTGTGATGTTTGCCTTTAAGGCATGCAACACAAGAGTGGTCATTGTGGAAAGCCTTTTCAGGCAAACCATCAACCAAACCATGTCTCACAAGTCTGTTTATATTTTTAAAATTAATGTGCCCTAATCTCCCGTGCCAAAGATTACTCTCATCAATTGAAGCCTTAGCATATAGACATGACAAATTATTATTCATCCTAATTTCATTAAGATTCACATTATAAATGTCCTTATGCCTAGGTGTTCTATAATCAATGAATTTCTCATCTGGTATTTTAAAATCTTTGCTCAACACCAAGCATTCAGTATCTGTAAAAAGAACCTTATTTTTGTTATCACAGACTTGTGATACACTAAACAGATTATAGTCAAGTTCTTTTACCAGAAACACGTTTTCAAAACACAAATTGTTGGTGAGAAGAGTTCCTTTGCCTGTGATAGTTCCATATCCACCTCCAAAGTAAACTTTGTCACTATCCTTAATGGGAGTGAAGTTTGTCAGATAATCTTCCTTCCTAGTCATGTACCTAGAGCATCCACTATCCCAATATCCATAATCATTAACCTGCTTTTGAATGCCCTGCACATAAAGAAAACAAATTAGTTTTCTTTGGGAACCCAAGCCTGAGCAGACTTGGATTCATTTGGTTGTTCAACAAGAACAGACTTAGTCCTTATGACAACCCATTGTTCATCCCTTTTTGGATTAAACACCCAGTTAACCCCAATTGGTTTTGTTATGACCTTTGAAATATAATGAAATCTGTTAGAGGTCATAGAAATCCCATCTGAATTAGGGTTTTGGTCTTGCTTAGGTCTCCCTGTCAAGCTAGAAGAAGCTTTAGACCCCTTTCCATTTGGTTGCAAATATTTACCATTATTTGGTCTGGCATCGTTTCTGTCAGCGTTTAATTTGGTCTTGTCAACGCTGAAATTACCCTTATCAGCATTGAACCTAGGGTTTGCTACAGGAATTAATTGTCTATTAGACCATGTATTGGTCTTCTGAAAAGGTCTTCGTCCATAAGTATTAGACCCTTTAGTAAAGAATGGGGCTGGTCTAACAACTTGTGGACTTCGCTTGACAAAAGGTTTGGGTTTGACAGTGTTTGACTTTTTGTCAGCGTTGACCTTTGAAGCATTGACACACTTATAGGTTAAATGTGAAAAAATTCCACAAGTATACAGGATTTTCTAGACATATCTCTAGGGTCTAGAAGAAAAGAAACCTGTTCCATTATCACTAATTTGGCTTTTTGGTGACCTAGGTTTTCTATACATTTCTGCATATTTAATGCTTGGTTTTCTATCAACGTTTAAGCCAAGGTCAACAGTCTTGCCAGTGGTTGGGTTTGTCACTTTGATAGGTGTAGACTCATTTGGGCTATCACTAAGCATGCCACCCTTAACAAACAAGGTAGGGTTGGCTTTCTTCCATTGGTCCAAATCAGTCAACTTCTACCTATATTCCTCTACTGGGGTAAGAAATCTTGGTGGAGGAATAAATTCCTCTTCTTGGAGTTCTGGTAAACCAGTCCAAGACAAGTCCTTTCTAAGGACACCATAGAAGTTCCCAGCAGGTGGTGGAACACCAGCATACTCTTTCATCCCAATCCCAGTCATATCCCTAGAATCCCTTTGTTCACTAACACATTTTTCTAGGGTTTGTGAGTCTTTATCAAATCTCTGAATTTTAAGATCTACATTATCCTTATTTTTGATAGCCTCATCTAACTTAACCTATAAATCAGCATTGACTCTCTCTATGATGTTTCTAATCTCAATACTAGCTTTTAAATCATGATTTAAAATATTGATTTGATCTTTTAGGTCAAACTCCATTTTCTTATACTCAGCTACAGTATTTTCAGTTTGAGTAAGGGCAAGTTGATAGTTAGATAACCTGCATCTTTCATTAACACATCTGTTGTCAATTTTAAAAATTCTTTGTTAAAATTTTCAGTGTTTAGACGACAACCCTTACTACAAAATGCATCATCATATACCTCATTGTCTGATGAAGATGAGGAGTGTGCCATGAGAGCATAGTGAACATGCTCTTCTTCTTCCTTTTCTGCAACCAAAGCTTTGTTCTCTTCCTCATCCTTGGCCAAGTAGCTCCAATCCCAGCCAACACCATCAATGTCTTGCATGGCAACCATAGCTTTCGAATCCTGAGCCTTGATGATTTGGCTTGAGGATTTTCCAGCATCAGATCTTCTTGGAGATCTGAATTCTCTCATAAAGTGTCCCATTTAATGACAATTATAACACTCAACCTTGGATTTATCAAATCCAGCAGTGTCCTTAGCATTAAAAGTCATCTTCTTATTGAATCTTCTATTCCATATATTTGCCCTTATGCTTGAAAGGGCCATATTCCACTTTATGTCCATCTCCTCCAAATGCTCATCACTAATTTGTTCAAGGTCCTCATATGTAATCACTGAACCATTGGGCAATGAAGCAACGTATGCACACACAGTATCTAGATCAATACCAGCAGGCTTAACTCTTGGTGAGTCAACTTTGTATGTGTCAGCGTCTGAATGTGAGGCGTTGACAGGTTTTGATCCAGCATTGACACAAGTTGATCCAGTAACGAGGTGCATGTATGACTCCTTTTGATCAAGTTGACCTTCACTATGTGAGAAGAAGGCCATGTTTCCATTGGTGGACTTGCTTCCATTATCCAAAAGAGTTTCATTCTCTACCAGCCTCAGTTTATTGTAAACATCATCAAAAGTATAACTTTTGTGAGTGTTATTAGCAATTATAGATCTTGCTTCAATCTTCCATGCATCACCAAGACTTTTAAGAAAAGTGGTGATAATATCAAAATCACCAAGCAATGTTCCCATGAAGGACAGCTTGCTTGTAATATCAAGAAGTCTGCTTCTCACTCCACTTAGCTTCTCACTGGGTTGAGCCTTGAAAACAACATACTCATGCAAGAGTTGCTTCTTTTTCTCTTGTACAGTATCAGCATTACCACCATAAGCAACTTCAAGGGCTGCCCAAAGATCTTTTGCAGACTCATAGCTTCTATATATGTGCTGATTTTCTTGTCCCAAAGAGAGTTTTAGAATGCTTAGGGTTTTCATGTCACTCCTTCTCTTTGCTATGTCCTCAGTTGAGACAGCTCTACCATCTTCAGGTTTTTCTTTTCGATCCTCTTCAGTAGAGCCTTGAACATTTGTTCTTTGTAAGATGGCATCTTCAATCTTTTGAGCTTTATTGAATGTGTTTCCAAATTCAATAATTTCCCATAGGGTGTTGTCATGGATTTGTAGATACTATTCAAAGTTAAACTTCCACAACTCAAAATTGTCTGGGTCTAGCATTGGGATCTTGATGTTGGGGGTTGAGGAAGAGGAGGAGTATACTTCTGTGGTAGACATGATGTTTTTAGGGTTTCGTGAAAATTAGGGTTTTTGGCGATTTAAGGTTCTTGTGTTATTTAGATCAAAGTTTGTCAACAAGCTCTGATACCACTTGTTGATCCCAAACTTAGATCGATTTAGCTTGTGTAAACGAGATTAAATCAAGTTAAACACGTAGAGAAAATTTGTTGTGTATAAAACAATTTAAGTATTATGCGGAATTAATACTCAAACAAGAACACACAAACAATGTAAACCAAACTTTCACTTAATTGATAAAAACAAACTTGCGTACAATAAAGTGTTGAAACGTATATGAAACATAAACCTAAAGGTCCCCTTTTATAGAATAAGAAGCCTTGTACAAGAGTCTACGTATCAGCTATTTTAGGTAAAGATAAACATAGAAAATACATTGTTGATCATATCTTTACTAGAAATAAACTAGAAACATAATACGTGTAGAATAAGTCTTCTATCAGTGCTTGACTTCATCCTATCAACGCTTGACATCTTCCTGATAATGCTTGTCCTGTCAACGCTTGTTTTCTTCTTATCAACGTCCCGATTGCTCTTGTCAGCGTCCAAGTGTACTGGCTACATTTTATTCCCAACAATGAGAGATGTGACACAACTTGATGCCACGTAGATTAATAACAACATCATCTTCTCCCCTATTTTCTTGGGGTTTTATTCAGGCGTGTGGGATACAAATCCCCTTTTTAAAGAAAGCCCCAATTTTAATTAGGGTTTGTGGAGTGGCTGCATACTTTCTCTGCGTTTCTTTTTGTGAGTTACATAGTTTGTAACGATGGATGTTTAACCAAAAGTGAAAAGTTTTCACTTATATTACTTCCAACGTCTCATGTTTTTACCATAATGGGCTTTGACCCATTATATTATTACTCCACCTTCTCATTTTGTATACAAGGAATTGGGCTTTGAAAACAATACTTCCATTCGTCTCACTATTTGTGTACTTGGGCTTATTTTTGGGCTTTGAACAAAAAGTGAATAAACTATATCCACTATTGGGCTTTCAGGCCCAATAAGCAAATATGGGACCCACTAGGCCTAATTATTTTATTAAAGTTAAATCCTCGAAAAACGAACTTGATTTTTGGCTTCTTGATTTTTTATTTAAACTCGTGTCTTTTTTGCCGGTTTTCGTGATCTTGCATACCTACACACATGAAACAAGAAACAAGCATATACAAGGCCATTTTCATACAAATAATGCATTATAAGCTCATTTATTGATATAATTGATATGAGTAATTTCACTCAATCAAACTCCCCCTTGCTAAGCAATTGTCGTGTCCTCACGCAATGATAAAATAAAACTACTAACTACATTCTTATTTAACTTTTGACACTTTATTTTGCAAAGACATAATGTATTGCTTTCATTATTCGAAAAATAACTTTTAGGATCATAAAATTCAAATAGATTCATCGTCCTCGACTTTTTACTCTTTCCATGCCAAGTTTAAAAACAAGATCATTGTCAATCATAAGTCCTAATGTTAAGACCACTCATATAAGTAATTTGGTGTTAAACTCAATCTCCTTTTATTCCTAATTGTATCTCTAGATTTTAAATTTTGTCATTCACCCAAAGGCTCATTTGACTTATTTGATATTTATTAGTCCAAAAATCAAGGCAAAAACGGTGTAAACCCAACACTCAAAACCAAACCTCGACTTCAAAAACCGTTGTCACTAAAGAAAGTCCACATCAAGGATAACTTAACACGATTTGAGGGATAAATCCCCGGATCCGAAATTTGGCTAATAGGACTACTTAAAGCAACAATAAATCCTCCAAAGTCAATTTTGACCTTATTAATGGAGTTAGCAACATTTACATCATACACCTTGAGGCTCTTTAAGATGTAAAAGTGCTCCTTATTTATAATCCACACCCGAAGGCTCTTTGGACATAAACAAGGGAATTGACATTCACCATCCCACCTTAAGGCTCATGATGATGAAGCATTTTTTATTAAACACGTCACCATGCCATACACCCTAAGGCTCTAATGACAAGGCTAGTGCTACATGACTCCCACCCGAAGGCTCATAGAGAACATGTTTTTATTTATTCTTATTATTATGATATATATAGTAAGCCAAATTTCCGCTATCCCATGATCAAAAAGTCTATGACGCTGACACCCTCAATGTGTTCTTACTTTAATTACAAAGGAAGAAAAAGAAGGAGTTACGAGTTAAGATATTAAGTATAAACCGCTAAAAACTTCATTTATTAAGCAATTAATTATTCAAGCGTGGAAAATAAATACGAGGAGATAGAATCAAACACAAAAATACTTATACAAGAAAAAATTAACCTCAAAAACTTATGATTAAACTTTATCATCTCTTGTTCTCCATATTGTAAAATCTCAAAAATATGAGACTAATGGATATTTAGCCAATTAAATCAAAGTTTTGGGTTTCCAAGTCATCTATAGGATCTTGCATTTTCTTAGACTTTTTCAAGTTTTAGAATTTGCGTTTTAAAGTTCCCTTGATAAACAACTTTCTAGGATCAATTATAGGAACTTGCGAAAAGTTCTTGTTCTTAAACCCGTATGAGTTAAGACTTTCGCGTTTTAAAGTTACCTATATAAAAGTCTAGAAAAACTTAATTTAAACACGTTAAGGAATGAGCTAAGGTAAAAACCGAGACGAGTCAAAAACTATTTTTATTTTCACCAACGGAAAGCCTACATTTGTGTCAAAAGCACTTATTTTCTTTATTATTAAACATAAAATAACACTAAAAATTCAATTTTTTTATGAAAAACGAGAAAAACGATTACGTTTGAACACGACAAAAGCAATTGCAAGCGATTATATCGATTGACTCCCCCATGCTAAAACAAACATTGTCCTCAATGTTTCCTAGCTCAAGAGTAACACCCCCTTGCTAAACACGGAGAGTCTAATGCAAAAGTCCTAACATAGTAAGAGCACGCAAATCTATAAGTCGTTTATTAATTATGCTTCAAGATAAAACGTTAGTCGATAAAAATAAAAGGATAGTGAGTGCCCCTTTTTACAATCAAAGTATGGAAGCTCGAGTGGACCGACAAAAACCAAACACGAGAGTCTATAATGATTAGGGTCATACCTAAGATTCACAACACAACAAAACACGAGCACGAGCTTGAAAAGATCAAGCCTTATTAGCGTTAGAAAATAGAAAGAAGATAGAATGTATGGGAATCCCCCACAAGACACCTCGTTTTTGTTAACCGAGTCATGATCTTGACTTGATCCCCGCATTCATTGGTCCGTAGGGAAAGTGGTGAAAACTGGCATAATAGAATAAAATCCATAATAAAGCACGATGCCGGGGTCAAAATTTACATCCACGTTATCGGATGACAAACAAAAGGATGAAACTCTAACATAAATCTCCAAAAAAAGATGGTGGTCACAAATCATAAATTGGATATAGTATGCTCCCCGAGATAAACTCGCACCAAGATGATCGAAAAATCTTTCAATTATTACATCGGTGAAGGGCCGAGATTTCCAAAATCAATGATTCCGGGGTCAAATACCTCGTCCTCGGGAGAGAAAGGAATAAACAACACGGTGTCGTCCCCCCATGCTAATACATAATCATATAAAGCACATGGTAATGGTGGGGTAAAGGTTTCATCTATAGTGGAATTAACATTCTTATCTTTAACGACCATTTCACCCTTAGGAATGTGAACAAAGGGGTCATGATACTCAATATGAGACACATGAAAAACCCACACATTAAGGTCGAAGTGGGTGGGAGGAGGACTTGGGACGAAATCATCATCAAGTAAATTCTCTAAAAAGAGAACGTCCCCCTTCGGGTCGAGATCATCAACACCCGATGGTATCGAATCATTAGAAGCAAGAAAAGTGTCAGTTTCTTCCATAAGCAGATCACTATCCTCAATGGGGATAGGAGATGGAGAGAAATACTTGGCATTAGGCTTAGAATTCAAAGCTTCAATTTTAGAAATGAGAAGATAGACGTTGGATAATTTCTCTCGAAGAATCACGTCTTCCACCTCATCAACATAAGAAAGTTCATCGGTGAACTTCTCAAGAACCGGAATAGTCAAATCAACCTCATTTCCGGGTGGAAATTAGTCTAAAGGAGCAAGTTCAAAGGTGAACCTCTCAAAAATCGGACCACTATCATCCTCATTTCCCGGTGTAAATTGGTGAAGAAAAGTAACTTCATCGGGAAACCCCTCATAATCCGAGTCGTGATAGTCATCTTTATAAGAAAATTCATTGGAGAACTCCACATTAGATAATTTACTAGAAGTCGTATCATACTCAAAATCTTCATTTCCATCACAATTTTCATAATTAGAATTGGAGAAAATCTCAAAGTGAATGGAAGAAGGAGAGTTATCACAATGTGGCAAATCACACGTTCCTTTGGAAATACCATCGGACTCTCTTGGGTTTTGGACAAGGATCTCAACACTAGACTTTATCACTTCGTCCGATTCAATTTCCGGAATAGTGCTAATATGCTCGTCCCCCATGCTTAAAGAATTTTCGGGTTCCACGGTCGGTAAGTCGAGAGCGATTGCATTAGAACGAAATTTTTCAACAATTCTACCATTAATAAGACAAAAATAACTCTCCTCGTCATCGTCTTCATCGTCATAACAGTTCACCAAAATATCATCTTTGTAAAAATCTTTGTAAAAATTCATCTGCTCTAGCATAAGTAATTGTTCAATGGAAAGTTGTGAGGAGTCGTCTTTCGTTTGAAGACAAGGGCACACACCATCAAACAACGGACTCACACACTTAACGCAAACGATAGATGAAGACATACTGATGATAAAAAATTAAGAGAATAAGAGAAAAAAAATCAAATGGTAAAGTAATCCTATATATAAACAAAAGTAGAGGTGCGAATAAACCGGATAAAACTGGATTCGGATTTAAAAAATCCGGATTTGAAAAAACCGGATTTTCAAAAATCCGGATTCGGATTTTTCGGAATCGGATTTTTTCGGATAAAAATGTTCGTATCGGATTTTTTCGGATAAAAGTTTTCGTTAACGGATTTATCGGATTTTTTCGGATCGATTTTTTTGGTTAAAAATGTTCGGATCGGGTTTTTCGGTTAAAATTGTTCGTATCGGTTTTTTCGGATCGGTTTACAAACATTAAAAAAAATATACAACCATAAAACATTAAAAAAATACCACAATAATTTTTATTTCAACAATACAATCATACAAACTTCATAATTTATTTAAACAATACAATAAAACAACCATAATCACTAATACATTTTGAGCTTCGGCATGGCCATCACCCAAAAAATATTAGTATACTTCAAGTATGTCGAGCTTCGGCATTGCCATCACCCGTTATACTCAAAGTAAATCCGCTAAATAATCTTCTACATCTTCTTCGTCTTCAACTTCAATATCTTCAAACTCACATTCGTCTAATTCGGTAGTTGGAGGTGATATCCCTAATTCAACTTCTTCATTTGCTATAGTTTCTTCAACACCGTTTAACATCGAACCTTCCAACGAAGTTTCATGTTGTATCCTATCTACTCCGTCCAAATAATCTTTCAAACATACACATACTTCCACGGATGGGGGGGGGGGGGGGGAGGGGTAAGTCTTGACCTTCTTTCGGATATAATTCTACCACTAACAGAAAAAGCCGATTAGGAAGCTACCGTCGAAGCTTGAATCGTAAATAAGTCACGAACCATAGCGGCTAAAATTGGATAAGTTAACTCCGTTTTTTTCCACCATCCCAACATGTCAAAAGTTCCTAATTCTCCGGGCCTAATAGTTTTTAAAAAATTTTGCGACTTATATTGTCCCAACTCGCTTGATTCCGATGTTCGTTGACGCTTGTTAGCGTCGTCATGTATAAGATTCCAAAAGTTTATATCAAAGTCACTTGACTCATTTCCCATTTGTGATGTTCCGGCCCCCGTTTGGTCAAAAAATGTGCTTTGTTGTCCACCATATTTTGTTGCATATATTGCAAATAATTTTCCAAAAGTATCGTTAAATTTAAAAATTTGAGACTCTATATAATTCATATCAGGTTTCTTAGGGTCCGGCCCAAATTCTAAGTCTAAATTCTTCAATATTCTTCTCATTACCTTTTCGACCCCCCCCCCAAAATTTATCATTGGATTAAGTGCTGCGGAACAAGTAAAAACCAAAGGTATACTAGCAAAATATTTTACAAATTTCTTTTTTATAGCTTTAACCATTTTTCTAAACATTTGACAAGATGAATATTTTAATTCGTCTAATTTTTCCGTCATAGCAAAAATTTGCTTTAAAACTAATGGGCTAGTCGGGTAATAAACACCAGATAATAAAGTTGTTGACACTTTAAAAATTTGTAAAAATTTTGTCAATTGATCTAATCGTTCCCAATCTTCGTCTCTTATCGAAGTGGATACATTTTTACGAACAAGTCTTTCATTAATAGCATATAAAGTATCACGTTGTCATAATATATTTTCAAACATAATGCAAGTAGAATTTCACCTAGTATTATTATCATAGCAAGGTCCTAGGGGTTCATAGCCACATTGTTGACGAAAACGATGATAGTTCATTTGTCGTTCGTTACTCGAACTATATATAATTACTAATAAACTCCTAAATTTTGTCTTTATTTCATCACATATTATTAATGCCGCTTGCACCGATATATTTATAACATGAGCAACACAACGGGAATGAAAAAAATGCACCATCTAATATGGGTTTTATACGTAATTTTAACAAATCCATAGCTTTAGTATTATTAGATGCATTATCTACTGAAATGGTAAAAACTTTATCATCCAAATTATATTCAATTAAAGTGTCTTGTAAATTTTTTCTTAAATTTTACCCCGTATGTGGATAACCAAATAGTTTAAAAGCAATTGTCCGTTTCATTAATAAAAAAGAAACCGGGTCAAACCAATGAGCCGTAACGGCTAAATAAGAATTTTCCGTACCATGTGGTGCGGTCCAAGCATCCGTAGTTATAGAAACACCATATTTATAATCACAAAAACCGTTAATAATCTATTTTTTAGCCGTTTCCCATAATTTGAATGCATCACTTCTAAGAGTAGTACGACTCACATGTTGATAACGCGGTTGTAGCCTTTTTTTTATGATCTCCGTAAGCTTGACATTGTCGAAGTGGTTGAATGGAAGCCCTTGTTGAATGACAAACTTCGTAAAATCAAGTCGAACCGCATCATTATCAAATAAAAAACGTGACCATCCGCACCAATAGTACCATGTGCCAAACCACCCGCTCCGCTATCAACCGCCCCAGTACAACCGTTCCAATGAGTACGTAGTGTAGAATTACCCGACGTGCCATAAAATTTACTACACTTCTTGCAACGCGCCTTTTCCACCCCGTCTTTCATAAGACAATAATCTAAATGTGACCAAACATCGTCTTTCCTCACCGTCGTAATAATTCGCAAAATATCATCATTTGTGTATTTTTTTAGCACTAGTAGCACCGATACTAGCGGTAGTAGAAGCTTGTTGTGATGGTATGTTTTCCATTTGGGATAAGAAAAAGATTAGAGAAATGAGAAGGTTTTTTGATATGTTTTTATCCCCAACTCAAAACATATATTTATACTACCTTACAAGCAATCAAAATTATCAAAAAGGAAAAAAAAATACTCAAAACAGAGTCAAACGGCTATATAGCCGTTGTTTGTAAACTAGCAAATGTTTCTGTAAACTAGCAAATGTTGTCTGTAAAGTTGGGCCCAAAATCCGGATAAATCCGGATAAAACCGGATAAAACCTGTTTTCAAGAAAAGTCAACCAAACGGCTAGTTTGACTTTTCAAGAAAACCGGTTTTATCCGGTTTAAAATAACCGGTCCAGAAAAAAAGAAAATATGTTTAATTTAAAAAAAAATTTCAAAATCCGGTTAAATCCGGTAATTTATCCTGTTTTTATCCGATTTTCCAAAAATATTAAAATCCGGTCTAACCGGTTCAGATATAAAAAACCGGACCGGATTTTTGAAAAATCGGATTTTGAAAAAACCGGTTCGGATTTTGAACCGGATTTCCAAAAATCCGGTTATAATTTGCACCTCTAGACAAAAGAAAAGCGAAAAACAAAAATATTTTTGAATTTTTATAATATAGAAAATAAACATAACCTTCAAAAATGGAAAGGGTCTTCAAATCAACGATTAACAAATCTCCACGAATGAATCGTACATAAGATCCCCGGCAGCGGCGCCAAAATTTTTGATGTGTCGGGAAATATCGGTGTATTTTAATTAAATACGTTATAGAGAAAATTTAGGAAATTACATTTAGGAAAAGGTAATAATCCAAAAATAAGCTAAGACGAATCAATTAAATACGAGAGTGATACCGGTTCGTTGTACACAAGGAACTTGTGAATTTTAGACTTTCGATTTAACTTGGACAATTGATTTGAATTCGGTTTCGGTTTTTATCTAATTTAATTCTACCAATTTTAAACCTAAAGAGCATGAATCGTAACCCAAAATTAAATCTATAGAACAAAATTAAACTATATTATTCTATTTAAAATTTAATTTAACTTTTAAATTGATAAAACTAATTTAAAAAAAATATTAAATCTAAATTATTTTAAACAAATTTAATTATAACTATATTATTTTAAAACAAATTTTAAAATAATTTAAATTCTAAAAAGTAATAAAATATATTTATTTGTTTAATTATTTATTTTATATTATTTTATTATAACTAATACTTTTTTAAAAGAATTAATTGAACAGTTTTAATTAATTAAACTAAGTAATTTAAATTTTACTTACTTTTAAAACAATCTATTAAAAATAAAAGGTTTAAATAACTGACAGTTCAAATTTCAAAGGGGTTATTAAGAACTAAACACAATTAAATAATAAAAAGAGCCCACAGCTCAATTGGTGAGACGTATGGCTGTTGACCTAGAGGTCCTAGGTTCGAGTCACATGAATGACAGTTTTTGGATGTTTATAATTTTTGGACAGAATCTTGGATAATAACAAACCAATCACTCCCAATTGAGGAGTTGTGGTCAATAACTACTGTAAATCGCAAAATGAACTTGAAAACAATCAGGCAAATAAAAACTTGAAAACAATCAGGCAAATAAAAACCAAGATCACAGTAATAGAATCAACTTCAAATACTACAGATAAGATCAAATTGGCAGTAAAAAGCCCAAATATCCTATTTAGCACAGACTAGTTAAAAATTCAGTTATACAGCAACATCTAAAATCAAATATTAGTAATTCTAAAACCTCTAACACAGCAATACCAAACCTCTCTTATCAGCAGACTAGATAAAGTATAAAAATCAAGTAAACTACCAAAAAAAACATCTATAGGACATATCTTAAGCAATCATAGACCCCCTAAACGAATCAGGCAGAAAATATACTCAACACTTAAAAATCATAGCAGTTTAGTAAATCAAGCTTTAACAGATTTATAAAATCTTAACAGATTATTAAAATAAAGCCGATCCAACAATTTGCCTAAGCATTCCAAATGACTAAAACATTATTTAAAAGAAACAAAGAATAGATCCAATGCATTCAAGTTAAACAACAACATTCTAATCATCATCACAACCAACTCAGATTTTAAGGCTTAGCATTCAGTTTACACAGCAGATATGAAATCAAACCCAACTTGAACGATTAAAAACCAAAAAGATCTACATCAACAGTAGAATAAACTAAACAATTTCAAACTTGCATCAAACATTATCACATCTCAAAACTTACAAACAAATCACTAGTCCTATTATCAATCATCAACAGATTATCATAAACATTTTTTTGCAAATATTAAATCGTGCTTTACCTTTATTTCGAAGATACCGTTGTTGACGTAGGTGAGCGCTGAGCTCCCTTGTACAAGACGACACCAAACACCATCAAAATAAAACATCACAAATAGAAGACACCATATTCAACATCACGAACCAAATACCACAAACCTCTAAAATCTTTCGATCCAGTTTATTTTAATTTAACCAATGGGTTAAATTTATTCCTAAACTCACTTTGATTTTTCACTTAAGCTATTGATGAAGCTTAAACAAATAATCTTAAATTATAAATGCTCAATTTAATTATAGATTAAAGATTTAACAACAATAATTGATGCGAGAAAAATGGAAATCATAGACTGTAAATCAAATCCTCTTTTATTAAATCATTAAATCATTACAATACCATTGAAAAAAATACAATAATCCTATATCTAAATGAATATTATAACTTTAAAAAGAAAGAAAGGGATGCATACAAAGAAGAAATCTGGGGTATTTATAGGCTAACCAAAGGGAGTGTTTGTTGAGGAAGATGGAATTTCAGCCCTTAGATGATCTTTTCTTCATTCTCTTTCATGATAAACTTGATCAAACGACTAATATTGGCCCTTATGCACACGGATTGCCACCGTGGCACAAGGGTACGCTTCTTGTGCTAGTTTAAAGATGAGGTGGCTTAATACCATTGGTGCAATGATTGGATGAAATGGTTTCAGCCAATCATATGAGAGATGTGACACATCTTGATGCCAGTAGATTGATCACAGCATCATCTTCTCCCCTATTTTATTGGGGTTTTATTCAGGCGCGTGGGATAAAAATCCCCTTTGTAAAGAAAGCCCCAATTTTAATTATGGTTTGTGGAGTGGTTGCATACTTTCTCTGCGTTTCTTTTTGTGAGTTACATAGTTTGTAACGATGGATGTTTGACCAAAAGTGAAAAGTTTTCACTTATATTACTTCCAACGTCTCATGTTTTTACCCTAATGGGCTTTGACCCATTATATTATTACTCCACCGTCCCATTTTGTATACAAGGAATTGGGCTTTGAAAACAATACTTGTAACACCTCATCTTGATAATGGAAATGTCACATGTAATTATGGCGTGTCATCAAAGCATACAAGGAAAAATGTCTAAACATTACATGACCATAAAAGGAAAATACCAGAATCAAACATCGGTAGTCCAAAAGTAAAGCTCATCACACACAAACATAAGTATAGTAAAGGAAAGGACTAAACAATGTCCATAGCAATGTATCAAAAGAAAGGAAATGCATAAAGTAAAGAAAGGCTAGAAAGCTTCCAGTCCATATGCACGTACGCTTAAAGTCTACGAGCGTCCTTGAGTAACTGCCGTTTTGGGAACATAGAAAAGGAAAACGGCTGAGCAATACGCTCAGTGCACGGATGTACAATAAAGCATGAATAGGATAAACATATAACATATAACAGCGGAAGAAACTAAGTCCCGAGTAACCTGGTTAAGTCTTGATAAAACTGGTTTAATAGTTTGAAAAGCCTTATGTTTATCTTGTAAAAACTGTTTAACATATTTTACCATTAGCCAATATAGGTCATGAAAATCCACCGTGCATGAATACTTGGAGGGGTGACCTCATCATGCAAATTAGAGGGGCTGCCTCTAATTTAATATTCAGGTTTGGGTAGAAGGGATCAGCTCCTTGTGAAGGATGCAAGGCACACACCACATTCACCATGAAATCCTGACTAAAAACATGTAACTAGGATGCACCCATACGCCCCACATGATAAATATAATATAAATGGCCAAAAGCTGAAGGGACGCCACGAGCAATCACTCCGCCGTGGTGAATTCATTACATCAGTGCCTCTAATGTTATGGTTATGGTACCTCCATAACTAGGTGAAACTGGTCATGCATGTATATGGCTATAGGTATTCTAAATTAAACATAAGTAATTTAAACACATAACTTATACTACGGGAAAATATTTGGCTGCATACGGGGAATCCTAATAAGGAAAGAATATCCATACTGAAAGGACGGGAATCCGTACCTTATGTCCAGTGAACGAAGAAGATGAACTGAGAGGAATCCTACTTCCATATCACTAATGCTACATAAATCCTTACATGAATAAGTATCTGCTTACTAAATACGTAACTGGTTTTATGTCATGTCTTAGCTTATTTTATATGTTCTTATCATGTTTTACTGTTTTAAGCCTTAAACTGTGTTTACCTTATATTTTGTTTACTCTGATTATGTATTTCTGGTATTTAATGTATTATTATACTTACTATGTAATAATAAGTAACTTTCCAAAAATAGCAGGTTTCATCAAATAGAAAGTTTCCAAAAATAGAAAGTTTCCAAAAATAGAAAGTTACCAAAAATTGAATGTTTTCAAAAATAGAAAGTTTCCAAAAATAGAAAGTTTCCAAAAATAGAAAGTTTCCAAAAATAGAAAGTTTCCAAAAATAGAATTACTGCTTAAAATAGATAAGTTTCTAAAAAAATAGAGAGTTTCCATAAATAGATCAGCTGCCTTAATTAAATAAGTTTCCATAAATAGATTAGCTGCCAGAAATAAATAAGTTTCTAAAAAATAGAAAGTTTACATAAATAGATTAGCTGCCTTATTTAATTAAGTTTCTAAAAATAGAAAGTTTCCATAATTAGAAATAAGCTGGTTAAATAAGCTAAGTATATAAGCCTAAGTGTTTTCATGATTATTTCTAAGTCATATGATATAATGTATAGTTTATTAATTATTTCATATAATTAAAATAAACTATAGGTTAAAATATTTAATTAAAATATATCATGTTTTTAATTAAATAAAGTTAAATACTTAGGTTAAAACATGTATTATTATTTATTAATAATATAACCTAAGTCATGCAAATTAATTAATTATAACCATGGTTTTTAAATAATTAATTAATTATAAGTCTAAAAATATAAAATACTTAGGTTAATAATTTCATGATTTTAATAATTAATATAACCTAAGTCATGTTATTAAATTAATCATGTCATGTTTATTAATTTAATTTTAACATAAGATTATAAAAAAATAATAATCTTAACATACACCGTGAACCGGATCTTGACTAAGAACCATGAATCGGAGATGAAATTGACACCATACCCTGAACCACTTCGGGGTTACCCTTGTCTTGTTACCGAATGCGTGGATCTAAACAAGGATGAACAAACACGAACACTAGCACCAAAACCAAGATCAAAGATCAAATAAACACCCCTTTGGGGTGTTTATGGGTGGCGGCCAAAAGAAAGAAAAAAGGAGGAGGAAGAACTTTTTAGGTTTTGTAAAAATCTTCTGTAAAAGTGAAATTGAGTAGTGATCTTTTCCTTTTACCCTTCTTAGTAAATTTTGAGATGGGCTTGGCCCATCTCTCCCTTGTAGCCGCGGGTAGGGGCCCCACATGGGGTACCCGTATCGTTTTCCGTGTCTCGTTGTTTAATTATTCGTTCGTGATTAATTGTGTTCGCGTTTAATGTGTTCTCGTTAAGTAATTATCGTGACCTAATATATTTATTTACGCTCGTAATAAATATATATACGTAATTAATAATAGTTCGTGATTTAATTACGTTCATGATTTCATGATCGCATGTTCGTGATTTATTATTGTCAAATAATTATTGCGTGCTCGTGCGTAGTAAATACTTATCGTGTTCTAAAACATACGTAATACGTAAAATCCTAACACGTAATCCTAATCATGCTATAATAGGAAAGTTTTAATCTAGTACGTACGATCTTAAGGGTACTATTCATGGTAAAAGCATGCGGGTTTTACAACTCTTCCCCCCTAAAAGAATAATTCGTCCCCGAATTATAGATAAAGTAAACTGGAAAAGAAGAACATACCCGAATTCAAAATATGGAATGAGGGTAAGAAGCCCGGATAGACTCCTCTGTTTCCTAAGTGGCTTCCCGCTCGGTATGATCCCTCTATAGGATTTTGACGAATGGAATCGTCTTCCTTCTCATGACTCGTTCTTGTCTGTCTAGAACTCGTTCGGGTTCTTCTATAAAAGTGAGATCTTCACGTATCTGTTCCAGTGGATACTGAACTATGTGAAGGGGATGATACTGGTACCCTCTGAGTAAGGACACATGAAACACATTGTGCACATGCGAAAGTTGCGGAGGTAACGCCAATCAGTAAGATACTTCACCAACTCGTTCAATGATATCAAACGGTCCGATGAAACGAGGACTGAGCTTCCCTTTTATCCTGAAGCGTCTAACACCACGTGCCGGCGAAACCTTAAGGAAGACGTGATCTCCTAGGTTAAAATGTATGTCCCTACGATGCTTATCGGCGTAACTCTTCTGACGTGACCGTGCTTCCTGAATTTTCTGCTTAGCTACTGCGATCTTTTCATTGGTCATCTCTATGATTTCTGGTCCTTCAAGTGTTCGCTCACCAACCTGATCCCAGCAGATTGGGGCGCGACACTTTCTGCCATACAACATCTCGAAAGGAGCACACTTGATACTTGCGTGCCAACTGTTGTTGTATGCAAACTCCACCAAACAGATGTAATCGTCCCAATCACCCGTCCATTCCAACGTACATGACCTCAACATATCTTCTAATGTCTGAATGGTTCGTTCCGACTGTCCGTCCGATTGAGGGTGAAAAGCCGTGCTAAGCTTAAGTTGTGTACCCCAAGCTTTCTGTAGACTCTTCCAAAAGCGCGAAGTGAATTGAGTATCTCTGTCTGAGACGATGCTGGATGGTGCACTGTGGAGTCTCATGATTTCTCTTCTGTACGTATCGACGAGTTTACTTACCGGATCTTCCTTGCGGATCGGTAAGAAATGAGATGATTTGGTAAGTCGATCAACGATAACCCAAATTGCATCGTGCTTCCTCTTGGTAGGCGGAAGACCAGTAACAAAATCCATGGTGATTTTGTCCCACTTCTACTCTGGAATATCTAACGGTTGAAGGAGACCGCCAGATCGCTGATGCTTGATCTTAACCTGCTGGCAGGTAAGACATTTGGAGACGTAAGTGGCCACATCCTGTTTCATACCACTCCACCAAAAGTACTGCTTGATGTCATGGTACATCTTAGTCGAACCAGGATGTATAGAGAATGGGGAGCTATGAGCTTCAGCTAACAAGGCTTCCTGGAGTTCTTGGTTATCAGGAACACAAAGTCTCGTGCCCTGCCATACGATACCATCTGCATCTACTCTGAATTCTGTCTGTTTCTCCAAATTCTGTACTATCGCCCAGATTTCTCTGTCATCCTTCTGAGCTTCCTTGATCTTAGAGAGTAACTCGGGTTCTACTCTAAGATTAGCCCAGTAACCGTGCAGTCCACGTAGCATGATCTCGATGTCAAGTCGCTCCAAGTCTCTTATGATTTCCACTTCGATTTTAATGCCGTTGATCATTCCGGACTTCCTGCTAAGAGCATCTGCTACTACATTTGCCTTTCCGGGATGATACTGTAGATTAATGTCATAATCCTTCAACAGATCTAACCATCTCCTCTGCCTCATGTTCAATTCACGTTGAGTGAAGATATACTTCAAGCTCTTGTGGTCCGTAAAAATGTCACATGATTCTCCATACAAGTTGTGCCTCCATATCTTCAATGCAAACACCACTGCTGCAAGTTCCAAGTCATGCGTGGGGTATTTTCTTCATAAGGCTTAAGCTGCCATGAAGCGTACGCGATCACTTTCCCATGTTGCACGAGAACACAGCCAAGTCCCTTCCCCGATGCATCACTGTAGATTTGAAATCCACCCGTACTAGATGGGAGAGTAAGAATAGGTGCAGATACTAACTTCTGCTTCAGGTCTTCAAAGCTCTTCTCTCGATCTTCAGTCCAGACGAATTTCTCCCCTTTCCGCATCAGTTTGGTCAATGGTAGTGCTAAGCGGGAAAAGTTCTCCACGAACCTACGGTAATAGCCAGCTAAGCCTAAGAAACTACGGACTTCCGTCGCTGATGTTGGCCTTGACCACTTAGTAATGGCCTCAACCTTCGCTGGATCCATAGTGATTCCTTCTGCTGATACAATGTGACCTAAGAATGCCACCTTGTCTAACCAGAACTCACACTTGGAGAATTTAGCATACAACTGCTTCTGGCGAAGAATCTATAGTACTGTACGAAGATGGTCTTCGTGTTCCTCCTTGGGCTTTGAGAAAATCAGGATGTCATCGATGAAAACAATGACGAACTTGTCCAGAAATTCATGGAAGATTCTATTCATCAAATCCATGAACACTGCTGGAGCATTTGTCAGGCCAAATGGCATAACTACAAACTCGTAGTGGCCATAGCGGGTACGAAAGGCAGTCTTAGCGATGTCCTGCTCCTTGACCCGTAGCTGATGATAGCCTGACCTAAGATCAATCTTGAAGAAGTGTTTGGCCCCTTGGAGGTGGTCAAACAGATCGTCAATACGTGGCATTGGATATTTATTCCCGATAGTAATCTTGTTGAGCTCGCGATAGTCTATGCAAAGACGCATACTGCCGTCCTTCTTCTTAACAAACAAGACCGGTGCGCCCCATGGAGATGCGCTCGGTCGAATGAAACCTCGTTCAAGAAGTTCTTGCAGTTGATACTTCATCTCCTTCAGCTCTATGGGAGCCATGCGATAAGGAGCCTTGGAGATTGGTTCAGCTCCTGGAATAAGCTCGATATTGAATTCCACTTCTCGTGCAGGTGGTATGCCCGGAAGTTCTGCTGGAAAAACATCTTGGAATTCCGACACTATAGGTTGATCCTGAATTGATGGGGATTCAACATCCATGTCGTGAACCGTAGCTAGATAACCCTCACAGCCATGTGATAGTAGTGCATGCGCTTGCAGGGTAGATATGATTTGTACAGACCGTCCGGGTATGAACCCGTTATGAATGTACTATGGTGCATTAACATCACCGAAGATAACTCGATATGAATGGCAGTCTATGGTAGCATGATGCTTGGATAGCCAATCCATGCCCGAAATCATGTCGAAGTCATTCATGTCCAGCGGAAGTGCGTCAACAGGTCGAACCTTATCGTCAAATTTTAGGGGAAGACTCTTGTATACATGGGTGATTAATACAGAGTCCCTCAAAGGCGTGGAAATAGTAAGCCTATTTTCTAGTGGCATGGGGAGCATCCTAATGTTCATAGCATAAGCAGTAGAAATAACCGAGTGAGTAGCACCAGTATCAAAAAGAACACATGCAGCTTGACCATACATATACAAGATTCCAGTGATGGTACCTGTAGACTTGTTAGCCTGGTCTCGAGATGTCGTGTAGACATGCCCGGTGGTAGGAGGCGGCTTGGAATCAGCATGTCCCGATGTACCCTCCATCTCGCCCTTACGACAATCCTTCATGATATGGCCAGGAAGACCACACTTGAAGCATGCGTCAGTGTTACGACGACATGGCCCTGGGTGCCTACGGTGGCAAGTAGAGCAAAGAGGATGAGTAAATCCTCCAGCAGGTGCTCTGGCTGGCTGGGAACCTGATAAAACATTTTACATAAGACATGATAAATGGATACAAAGGACAATGCGGATAATCGTAAGATTGAATACCAGTGATAGCTGGGCGGCTAGGCTGTGAACCTCTGTGGTTCTGGTCCCTACCGTTTCCGTGGTTCCTGGTAAAAGTTTTGCTAAAGTGTCAGAATATGAGTTATAACATGAAATCATAAGGAAAATGCGTAAGTATTAGGACCTGCTGCTGTTGGAGTGTCCAGCGTTGTAACGGTAATTATCATTACCGCCACGCCTATCCGTAGCAGAACGGTCGTTAGTCTGACCATTTCCCTTGGGCTAATGAGGCTGCTGCTGAGTAGCCGGCTGAGACCGGTCCCCAGTTTTCTGCCTGGAAGATACATTTAAAGAGATGAATAATTGACATATATGGAAAGAATACGGATTGATCACCGCTTGAATACGAATGTTTACCTCTTGTTGGGTCTCTCAGCTTTCCCGAACTCATCTCTCTCCTGCAGCATCTCCAGCTTACGTGCTGCATCGGCCACTTGTGCTATAGTGTTGAACATAGCACACACCAGATTGTCTGCGACCGATGTGCGAAGAGCCCACCTAAAGTGGTGTGCCTGCTCTTCAGGAGTACCTGCTACCGCACCAAGGAAACCAGCTAAGCGAAGAAAGCGCTGCATAAACTCGTTGCTATTCTCCCCAGCTCTCAATCGAATCCCATGGTACTCTCTTTTGAGCTTGTCCTGCTCAGCCTTGGGAAAGAACTGCTCCATCACCCTGTCCTTGAACTGAGCCCAAGTCAAACCAGCAACCCACTCGTCACCACCTTCAAACTGCATCAATGCTAACCACCAATTCAGCACATCGCCTTCGAATCGATAGCATGCCAAGCTCGCCTTGTACGCGGGGTCACAACCCATAGCGTTGAAAATCTTCTTGATATGAGCCAACCAGCTTTCAGCATCACTGGGGCTATCTGTCTTCTCAAAAGCTCGAGGACGGAGCTTGTTGAATCTATCCAGCCATACTGCTAATGTCACTAGAGGAGGAGGAGGTGCCTGATTATGCTGCTAATTGTTGGCAGCTTGAACTTCAGCCCTGATGTCGTTCCTTAGTTGAGGAAGCAAAGCTTGCATAGCAGCTTGAATTGCAGCATTGAGTTGTTCCTGTTCGCGTGTGAGAACCATCTGACAGTATAAAATAAAACATATGATTAAACAGATCAAAACATAAAATATATATACATGAAAAAAATTTATACCAAAATTTCAAGAGAAATATTTTATGCAAGAAAATTTTGTGTATGAATGCATGATGCAGTTTGATGAAAACTTGTGTATGCTCGAGAGTGAACGCCTATGGTCAGTTCACCCAAAACAAAAGACATGGCGAGGGGACGCCTATTGGTCGGTCCCAAATTTAAAAGTTTCGATAAAACACATGCGACTAAATAGGGCCAGTCCTGTACCAACCCTTACTTAGTCATAAATCTGCGACAATGATATATATATATATGTATGCATAAAAATGATGAATGCATGAAAACAACTGTCAGTTCTAGGAAGACCGTAGTGACTACCCACTAATCACAGGTCATATTTTGAGAGCCTACAGGTCAAAGCCTTGGCTCTGATACCATAATTGTAACACCCCATCTTGATAATGGAAATGTGACATGTAATTATGGCGTGTGATCAAAGCATACAAGAAAAAATGTCTAAACATTACATGACCATAAAAGGAAAATACCGGAATCAAACATCGGTAGTCCAAAAGTAAAGCTCATCACACACAAACATAAGTATAGTAAAGGAAAGGACTAAACAATGTCCATAGCAATGTATCAAAAAAAAGGAAATGCATAAAGTAAAGAAAGGCTAGAAAGCTTCCAGTCCATATACACGTACGCTTAAAGTCTACGAGCGTCCCTGAGTACCTGCCGTTTTGGGAATATAGAAAAGGAAAACGTCTGAGCAATATGCTCAGTGCACGGATGTACAATAAAGCATGAATAGGATAAGCATATAACATATAACAGCGGAAGAAACTAAGTCCCGAGTAACCTGGTTAAGTCTTGACAAAACTGGTTTAATAGTTTGAAAAGCCTTATGTTTATCTTGTAAAAACTGTTTAACATATTTTACCATTAGCCAATATAGGTCATGAAAATCCACCGTGCATGAATACTTGGAGGGGTGACCTCATCATGCAAATTAGAGGGGCTGCCTCTAATTTAATATTCTGGTTTGGGTAGGAGGGATCAGCTCCTTGTGAAGGATGCAAGGCACACACCACATTCACCATGAGATCCTGACTGAAAACATATAACTAGGATGCACCCATATGCCCCACATGATAAATATAATATAAATGGCCAAAAGCTGAAGGGACGCCACGAGCAATCACTCTGCCGTGGTGAAGTCATAACATCAGTGCCTCTAATGTTATGGTTATGGTACCTCCATAACTAGGTGAAACTGGTCATGCATGTATATGGCTATAGGTATTCTAAATTAAACATAAGCAATTCAAACACATAACTTATACTACAGGAAAATATTTTGCTGCATAGGGGAATCCTAATAAGGAAAGAATGTCCATACTGAAAGGACGGGAATCCGTACCTTATGTCCAGTGAGCGAAGAAGATGAACTGAGAGGAATCCTACTTCCGTATCACTAATGCTACATAAATACATACATGAATAAGTATCTGCTTACTAAATACGTAACTGGTTTTATGTCATGTCTTAGCTTATTTTATATGTTCTTATAATGTTTTACTGTTTTAAGCCTTAAACTGTGTTTATCTTATATTATGTTTACTCTGATTATGTATTTATGGTATTTCATGTATTATTATACTTATTGTGTAATAATAAGTAACTTTCCAAAAATAGCAGGTTTCCTAAAATAGAAAGTTTCCAAAAATAGAAAGTTTTCAAAAATAGAAAGTTACCAAAAATAGAAAGTTTCCAAAAATAGAAAGTTTCCAAAAAAAGAAAGTTTCCAAAAATAGAAAGTTTCCAAAAAGAGAAAGTTTCCAAAAATAGAATTACTGCTTAAAATAGATAAGTTTCTAAAAATAGAAAGTTTCCATAAATAGATCAGCTGCCTTAATTAAATAAGTTTCCATAAATATATTAGCTGCCTAAAATAAATAAGTTTCTAAAAAATAGAAAGTTTCCATAAATAGATTAGCTGCCTTATTTAATTAAGTTTCTAAAAATAGAAAGTTTCCATAATTAGAAATAAGTTGGTTAAATAAGCTAAGTATATAAGCCTAAGTGTTTTCATGATTATTTCTAAGTCATATGATATAATGTATAGTTTATTAATTATTTCATGTAATTAAAATAAACTTTAGGTTAAAATATTTAATTAAAATATATCATGTTTTTAATTAAATAAACTTAAATACTTAGGTTAAAACATGTATTATTATTTATTAATAATATAACCTAAGTCATGCAAATTAATTAATTATAACCATGGTTTTTAAATAATTAATTAATTATAAGTCTAAAAAAATAAATTACTTAGGTTAATAATTTCATGATTTTAATAATTAATATAACCTAAGTCATGTTATTAAATTAATCATGTCATGTTTATTAATTTAATTTTAACATAAGATTATAAAAAAAATAATAATCTTAACATACACCGTGAACCGGATCTTGACTAAGAACCATGAACCGAACATGAAATCGACACCATACCCTGAACCACTTCGGGGTTACCCTTGTCTTGTTGCTGCCGTGGGACCCACACCAACCAACCGGGAACATATGGTCTCGGTGGTGGTCGAATAGCCAAACCGAGACCCCCTCGGGTTCGGTTTAGGCGCCGGCCAAAAACAAACACCCCTAAAACACCCTTTTTGATTTATTCCAAAATCAATTTCATGTTAGATCTGTGATTTGATTAGGTTTTAAAAAAAACACATCATGTTCTTAATTATTTAAAAGATCAAGAAAAGGGTTAAAAGAATTACCGAATGCGTGGATCTAAACATGGATGAACAAACACGAACACTAGCACCAAAACCAAGATCAAAGATCAAATAAACACCCCTTTGGGGTGTTTATGGGTGGCGGCCAAAAGAAAGAAAAAAGGAGGAGGAAGAACTTTTTTAGGTTTTGTAAAAATCTTCTGTAAAAGTGAAATTGAGTAGTGATCTTTTCCTTTTACCCTTCTTAGTAAATTTTGAGATGGGCTTGGCCCATCTCTCCCTTGTAGCCGCGGGTAGGGGCCCCACATGGGGTACCCGTACCGTTTTCCGTGTCTCGTTGTTTAATTACTCGTTCGTGATTAATTGTGTTCGCGTTTAATGTGTTCTCGTTAAGTAATTATCGTGACCTAATATATTTATTTACGCTCGTAATAAATATATATACGTAATTAATAATAGTTCGTGATTTAATTACTTTCATGATCGCATGGTCGTGATTAATTATTGTCAAATAATTATTGCGTGCTCGTGCGTAGTAAATACTTATCGGGTTCTAACACGTACGTAATACGTAAAATCCTAACACGTAATCATAATCATGCTATAATAGGAAAGTTTTAATCTAGTACGTACGATCTTAAGGGTACTATTCATGGTAAAAGCATGCGGGTTTTACAATACTTCCATTCGTCTCACTATTTGTGTACTTGGGCTTATTTTTGGGCTTTGAACAAAAAGTGAATAGACTATATCCGCTATTGGACTTGCAGGCCCAATAAGCAAATGTGGGACCTACTAGGCCTAATTATTTTATTAAAGTTAAATCCTCGAAAAACGAACTTGATTTTTGGCTTCTTGATCTTTTCTTTAAACTCGTGTCGTTTTTGCTGGTTTTTGTGATCTTGGGTACCTACACACATGAAACAAGAAACAAGCATATACAAGGCCATTTTCATACAAATAATGCATTATAAGCTCATTTATTGATATAATTGATATGAGTAATTTCACTCATATCATTGATCATCTTCTCTTTTGTTAAGATCCTAGTTGATCGTGTTCTAGGGTTATAGAAAGTTCTCCCAATGACATCCTTGCTAACAAGTCTAGAGTTGTACCTATCTTGAGCATTCGCGGGGATGTTTGTCTTATCAAGGGCTGTGAGAGAATGGGCATCAGAGTAGAAACAAGTTCCTTCACAAGGAATCCTAAGGATTCAGGCAAATTGGTTTAGGGTAAAAGAGAAGTTATGGCCGTTTGCTTTAAAATTAAGGAGAATGGTATGGTCTTCATCAAAGCTAACATGAAAGGAAATGTAAAATTATCGGACAAATTTGGGGCAAGTTTGTTCATCTATGTGTATAAGCAATCAAAGTTAATCCTAGAGAAGGTGCCACGAATATTTGTGTTGTTGGTAAAAGAGGGATCAATAAGTCGACCTTCATGAAAGAAACATTTCTCAAGTTCCTTGCATAAGGTTTGTTGTGCGGGAGTTAGACGTTTAGATTTGTGAAAGGAGGGAATGTAGCTATGGGTGTCCTTGTGGCCATATATCCAAGCGGAAGGTATGATTGGTCCTAAGGCATTGTTTTTAAAGTTAGACAATTTGAGAATTTACTAGAAACATGCCTAGTATAAGCAAACAATGTGGAGATGCGGTTATCTCGACCCAAAATGATTTTAGAAAGAAAAGTGTTCTATGCATATTTTTTAGATAACCCAAACGCTCCTTAAGTTTAATGTTTCTTCGAATGACGTACCCAAAAATGCATATTAATTATGCAATTCTTTAGCGTTCATGAGTCCAAATGCCATAATTATGCAATTCTTTAGCGGTCATGACTTGAGTAGTGAGAAGATTTTTGAAAGATTTTGATCAATTGGGATTCTTAGTAATGCCTATCGATTTGTTTGAAAGAATTATGTTTAGCAAGTAGTTTTAACATTATAAACAACTAATGCATACAATGAATAAACTAATCTTGAAAAATCCCCAATTTCAATTTCATGCAATTAAAATAGAACCTAAGACTCAGATTGAGAGAAATGAAGTAATTAAAGAGTGAATTAAGTAGCGGATACTTATAGTGGATGATTGGACACGACTTAGAAGGTTGGTTTTTGCCTAATGGGGTTAGAGAGATGATATAATAGAGGTTATGGTCGTTTTTTTTGCAGAAAATGAGAGTGGTAGTATGAGTTTTAGGGTGTTTGGCCATTGGTTATGACTTGGAGAACTTCTCTAGAAGATCACGAACCCTTATGGGAAAACGGTTCGCCTTTAGACCAAAAGGGTCCGTGCATGCAGAGTTCAGCAAGTTTTTGGTTATAAGACAAAATCTCTATTATCTCTAATCCTAGCCTTAATAAGTTGAAGGGTTTACGCTTAGGTGGTTTGGTTAAGATGTCGGCTATGTTATCTTCCAAGGATACTTTCTCGATAGAGATGTTCCCTTTTTGAACATTATCTCTATGAAAGTGATGGCGAATTTCTTTGTGTTTAGTTTATGCGTGTAGGACGGGATTCATGCTGAGATCAATGGCGCCTTTATTATCATAAAGGATGGTCACGTCGTCCAGTTTGATATCATATTCAACAAAGACTTGCTTCATCCACAACGCTTGTTGACATGCTTTTCCCACTGACACGTACTCGGCCTCGGATGTGGAAATTGCAAGCGCCGTTTTTCTTTTTCAAGAACCATGAGGTTAGACAACACCCGATAAAGATACATGTACCACTTGTACTCTTTCTATCGAAATAGTCACCGGCATGGTCTGAGTCCGCATAGATAATGGTTTCCATTCCCGTTCCCTTGGGATACCAAAGCCCAAGATGAGTGGTTCCTTTGATGTATCTAAAGGTCTCTTGACAGCTTCAAGATGTGATACATTTTGATTTTCTTAAAATCGAGCACACATGCAAACACTAAAAATTATATCCGGGCCACTTGTCGTGAGGTAAAGTAAACTACCAATCATACCTCTATATTCGTACTATCCACATAATTATTAATTTCATCTTTGGTTAGTTTAGTTTCCGTTAACATTGGTGTACGTTTTGCTTTAGATTCTTCTAGTACATATTTCTTTAGCATTTCTTTGATATATTTAGATTGATTAAAGAAAATGTCATCTTTCATTTGCTTGATTTTTAAGCCCAAAAAGAAGTTTAGTTCACCCATCATGCTCATTTCAAATTCTTCATGCATAATTTTAGAAATATTACCACAAAGTTCTTGACATGTAGAACAAAAGATAATGTCATCACATAGATTTGGACTATTATTATATGTGACCCTTTTTCCTTAGTGAACAACGTATTGTTCACTTGACCCATAAAGTATTTATGTTCATTTAGAAAAAAATTAGGTCAGTCATACCATGCCTTGGATGCTTTCTTGAGACCATAAAGAGCCTTTTTGAGTTTATAAACATGATTTGGTTTTTCAAAGTCTTCAAAACCAGGAGGTTGTACAACATACACTTCCTCATTTATGAAACTAATACAAGGAATTTCCAAGTATAAAATAAATTCGTTCCAAGTCTTTTCGAATTGATTACAAATAATTAGTGCGACTCAGTCGTTCTTGGTGGAAAAATAAGAAAGGTTTGATTATCTAAAACTAATTAAAAGAAAAGGCGTCGTTGAGTAATTAAAATAAAAATAAAGCGAGAAAAGATTAAACTAAAATTAAATGACTAAAAAAATAAATGACGCTAAGTTAAAACGTAAAGAAATGAAAACTATAAAATAAAACACTTTTAAAAAGAAAATTAGAAAAGACAAATTAAAATAAAGTTTACGAAAAATAAAACAAATAAGTAAAACGAAACTTAAAGAAATTGGCGGGAAAAATTAAGTTTGAAAATTAAATTTAAAATAAAAACAATTAATTTCGCAATACTAAAAAATCGAAATAAATTCGCAACTTTAAAAAAACATAAATTCGCAATTCAAAAATCTTGAGATAATTCCACAATTAAACAATTAATTTCGCAATATTGAAAATTAAGTATGATTTCGCAATGTCTAAAAATCAACAATTCCGCAATACAAGACAAAGATTTCGCAATCCTTGAGTAACGAAGATTTCGCAATCTAACATTCCATAATTCCGCAATGCTAGATTCGATTTCGCAATGACCAGGAAGGGAGATTTCACAATCGGGAAGAAGATCGATTTCGCAATCCACAAGGGACATAAATTCGCAATGCACAAAAACAAACAGAATTCGCAATTAACAAGGACAAGATTTTGCAACTTAGGCAAAGATCAATTTCGCAATTATGAAGAATTGCGAAAGCGAATCAGACGACCCTAAAAACTAGGATCTCGGACAAGGACGATTTTAAGCAACTTTTTAACAACTTTTTAAGGAAAATAAGCACACGAAAACACCAATAAGCTACCAATAAGCTAGGCAAATGATAAAACTTGTAAAACCTTCAACACACAAATCAAGAAACACGTAAAGTAAGAAACTTTATGTGTCGAAATGGAAAATTAAGATGAAAGAGATGATGAACACAAGATTGTAACTAATA
This sequence comes from Glebionis coronaria, assembly GCA_025667525.1. Lineage (NCBI taxonomy): Eukaryota > Viridiplantae > Streptophyta > Magnoliopsida > Asterales > Asteraceae > Glebionis > Glebionis coronaria. Next base: position 300,784,027 of record CM046878.1, on the reverse strand, counting down.
AGAAAGATTTAAAAGATAAAGATTAAGACAAGATTAAGCTTGAAAAGTAAAGGTTTGATTAAAACAAGAAAGATAAAAGATGAAGTTTTAGTGAGAGAAAGTAAAACACTTTCTCTCTCTAAAAATTAAACTACAAAAATGAAAAAATGAACTAAATTAACTAACACCCTCCTAATGTGTCATTAGGAGGGTATTTATAGGAGGTGGGAAGGTGCATGTGTTGCTTCCTTCTTTCTTTCTTCTTGACTCGATTTAAATGCTTTGTCTTTCTCAACGTCGTCTCGGGATTTGTCGATACAAATTGAACTTGTCTTATAATTTTCTTCTTCTATTAGACTTGAGTTCTTCGACTTCATTAAACTTCCGTCTTTAGACTTTTTCTTCGATAAATCTTCAGAATAGGCCTTGGACTTCTGTTCTTTTTGCACTCTTGATCTTTTGACTTCGTCTTTTCTCGTTTTCTTCGATAAAAGCCCGTGATAGCCCATGTTTTCTTCCTTTTTCATCTTTTGGTCCTAAAACACAATAAAAACACAAACCACACATAATTCCGAATTTTACGACATAAAATACCCGTTTTGGTCTTGTTATTATTGGAAATAAGTGGTAAAAGGATAAGTGTTTTTACACTTGTTAAATCCCCTACACTTGACCATTGCAATGCCCTCATGCATTGCATTAATTTTAACGCATAGTTTACATTTTTCATCATAAATAACCCATCTTGGCCTTTATTAAATATTAAAAACTAAGGAAACTAAAAAGATAGAAATATGTACAAAACAAGTAAAGAAATCAAAGACTTACATTGGGGTTTTGGCAGTCATGAATGTTCATCATCCTCAAGTTTCATGTTCCCCATACCAAGCTTAAAAATGAGATCATTGTTATTATAAGTTAGCAAACTAACACGAACTCATGTGGCCCAATTATTTACTTAGACTCCCTTATTCCTAGGTGTATCTCTTATATTTTAATTTTGTCTTGAATGATCACGAGGATGCATTGGTTGACTTATTTTGATAGTTATTTAGGCTGAAAATAAAGTGGGACGATTTAATCAATAGTTAGCTAAAGGACAAAATCTTTTAAAACTGCTTCTCGGGACCTCATAAAGTTCATATCTTAGCATAACTCGCTTCAAGATTTGAGACCTTTCTCGGACCGATATTTGGCAGTGACTTCATACTTCAAATCTTTGAGAGACGTTCTTGAAATTATGGTCTTCTCTTCATAATAGGAATTTCTTCACTTGAAGTTTTGAGAGATTCTTCATATTTGGACCACGACTTCTTCATTTTTCTCTAATCTTTATTTTGGACTTTGATATACAACGATCCGCCTCCTTTGAGGACTTGGATCTATTTATCCTCATACCTTGTTAGGGCCTTTTTGGATAGACTTCTCCATGATCTTTAGGGGAGTATTTGCTTTTCGTCGTGTGTCTCGATTCTTCATATTGATTTTTGATAAATGATTCTTCACATCACTTTTGGATCTTTAGCAACAAAATGTAGCCCTCATGCCTTGTTAGGGCCTTTTCGGACTCGCCAATCTTCGCATCCCGCTTCAATAAGTAATGCCTTGGCTATGAACTTTAATTAATACCGAGCAACTTTTAAACGATCTTGTGCTAGAAGGTAAGTAACTTTTCAAATCGTACAACCTTATTTATTGCAGATAAATTTATTAGCAAACGATGGGAGAATAGGCTTATAATCAACTCACATAAATTCATGAAAGAATACAAAACTTACAATTGACTCTATCATCTCTCGTTCTCCACAATTTAAAATCTCAAGGAATGAGACTCGTGGATGCTTAGCCAATTAAATCAAAGTTTTGGGTTTTCGAGTCATCTATAGGTCTTGCAAATTCTTAGAGTTTTTCAAGTTTAGAAATTGCATTTTAAAGTTCCATTGATAAACGGCTCTCTAGGATCAGTTATAGGAACTTGCGAAAAGTTCTTGTTCTTAACCCGTGAGAGTTAAGACTTTCGCGTTTTAAAGTTCCCTATATAAAAGCCTAGCAAAACTTGACTTAAACACGTTAAGGATACTAGCTAGAGTAAACTTAGATAAGTAAACTCCGGTTGAGTCAAAATATTCACGACTATGAAAAATTAAAACCACTTTATTAAAAAATTTTATTTTAGCAAGGAAAGTAAATAACGATAACAAGGGAAGATACTACTATACTACTAGGCCAAAATAGATTAAAAATTTTGAAAAATTTTGAAAAATCAAATTTTCCGGTTAAAATGAGGACAAGTTCATGGAAAAGACCACTTACTTCGATAGAAGTCCCCCTACACTTGATATAAACATTGTCCTCAATGTTTAAGCATGTGGGAGTAAACTCCCCTAAACTTATGACATTGTGCACTTTGTTTAAATCTTGCTAAGGAAAGGACAACTATAGTGATTTCAATGTGAACATATAAGATATGAAATATTGAATCACGACAGTTTAGGAAAGAACCAGGAAGACGGGAACACGGAATCACGGTTCGTCAAAAGTCATCGAGAATGGATCTTTGAAGCTTTTTAATCCCTCCATAGCACAAGAAACAAGACAACAAACACATACGGGGCTCCCCCTACACTTATTATAAAAACGGTAAAGGATAGAACACGGGTTGCCTCCCGAGAAGCGCTTGTTTTTGATAACCGAGTCACGAGCCTGACTCGACCCAGAACTTAATTCAAGGGAAACGTGGTGAGGGATGGAATCATCTCATGAGAGATGTCCTCACTAAAGTACAACTTCACGCGCTGGCCATTCACCTTAAAATTGGGCCCATTTGGCTGAGAAAGCTCAATGGTGCCATATGGGAAGACTTTGGCGACGATGAATGGACCAGACCAGCGGCTCTTCAGCTTTCCCGAGAAGATCTTCAACCGAGAGTTAAAGAGTAAAACTTGATCACCAACGTGGAACTCTCGGTTCTTAATCCTTGCATCATGGATGATCTTGGTCTTTTCCTTGTAGATTAATAAGTTCTCATAAGCTTCATTCCTCAGTTCATTTAGCTCGTTGAGTTGAATCTTCCGAAGATCACCGGCTTTGCTGATGTCAAAGTTGGCCCACTTCAAGGCCCAGTACGCCTTATGTTCTAGCTCAATAGGGAGGTGGCATGCTTTCCCGTACACAAGACGATATGGAGTGCAACCAATCGGCGTCTTATATGGGTACAGAAAGCCCACAAAGCATCATCTAACTTATCGGCCCACGAGGCACGATGCTCTCCCACAGTACGCTCAAGAATTCGCTTTAATCCACGGTTAGATATTCCGGCTTGACCATTTGTTTGGGGATGATAAGCGGTAGAAAGACGTTGATTGACACCGTACTTAGCCATGACTTGAGCAAATTGATCATTGCAAAAATGAGTCCCGCGGTCACTGATTATAGCACGAGGAACACCGAATCGAGCAAAAAGCTGTTTCAAAAAGTTCACAACCACCCTCACATCGTTCGTAGGGAGAGCCTTGGCTTCAACCCATTTAGATACGTAGTCAACGGCTACGAGGATGTACTTGTGCCCTTTAGATGATGGAAATGGCCCCATAAAGTCGATGCCCCATACATCAAAGATTTCACATTCTTGTATGAAATTTTGAGGCATCTCATCTTTATGTGTGATCTTGCCTTGGCGTTGGCAAGCATCACAATTTTTAACCATCTCGTGAGCGTCACGATAGATGGTGGGCCAATAGAATCCCAAATCAAACACTTTCTTCGCGGTGTAGTTGGGACCAAAGTGAGCACCGGTGGGTCCTTTATGGCAAGCTTCGAGAATATCTAAAGCTGCGGGTCCATCAACACATCGACGAATAATCAGATCAGCACATTGTTTGAAGAGATAAGGCTCATCCCATAAGTAAGTCTTAACATCTTTAAAGAACTTCTTCTTTTGTTGGGATGTTAACCCTTCGATGAGAATACCACCCGCTAAGTAGTTTGCAATTTCCGCAAACCACGGGGTGTCATCAAGATTTGAATTGATAGACATTAAGGCCTCAAGGGGAAAAGAGTCATTGATCTCTTGATTCGGATGATCCCCTTGATGAGGATCCTCAAGTCTACTTAGATGATCCGCGGCTAGGTTTTTGGCTCCCTTCTTGTCACGAATTTCAATGTTGAATTCTTGAAGGAGCAAAACCCAACGAAGAAGTCTTGGCTTAGAATCTTGCTTAGTCAACAAGTACCTCAACGCGAAATGATCGGTGTACACGATGGTGGTGGAAAGAACAAGATAGGGGTAGAATTTTTCAAAAGCATACACTACAACTAAAAGCTCTTTTTCGGTAGTGGTATAATGCAATTGAGCCCCGTCATAGTCTTTCTAGCGTAATGGATTGGTTGGAAGTGTTTGTTCACTCGTTGGCCCAAAACCGCTCCAATAGCAAAGTCGCTAGCATCACACATCAACTCAAAAGGTAGCTCCCAATTAGGGGTAACCAAGACCGGTGCCTTAGTTAGCTTATCCTTAAGAAGATTGAAGGATTCAAGACACTCTTTGGAAAAGATGAAAGGAGTATCTTTTCCAAGAGGTGGGTCATCGGGCGAGCGATTTTAGAGAAATCTTGAATGAATCGGCGATAGAAGCCCGCATGACCAAGGAAACTTCTCACACCCTTCACGGTTGAAGGTGGAGGTAATTTGGCTATGACATCCACTTTAGCACGGTCCACTTCAAGACCGGCTTTTGAGATTTTATGTCCAAGCACAATGCCTTCTTTTACCATGAAATGGCATTTTTCCCAATTTAGAACAAGGCGAGTGTCTTCACACCGCTTAAGCATGCGTTCCAAATTGGCAAGGCAAGAAGAGAAAGAATCACCATAGACCGAGAAATCATCCATGAAGACTTCCATAGTTTCTTCAACCATGTCATGGAAGATAGCCATCATACACCTTTGGAATGTCCCAGGAGCATTGCATAAGCCGAAAGGCATTCTTTTATAAGCAAATGTTCCATAAGGACAAGTGAATGTAGTTTTCTCTTGGTCTTTGGGATCGATGGGAATTTGAAAATACCCGGAGAAACCGTCTAAAAAGCAGTAATAGTCATTACCCGCTAGACGTTCAAGCATTTGGTCCATAAAAGGAAGGGGAAAATGATCCTTTCTCGTAGCATCATTGAGTTTGCGATAGTCTATACAAACTCTCCACCCTGTAACGAGACGAGTAGGAATCAACTCGTTGTTTTTATTGGGCACAACGGTGATTCCCCCTTTCTTAGGCACACAATGGACGAGACTAACCCATGGTGAATCCGAGATAGGGTAGATCATTCCCGCATTAAGAAGTTTGATAACCTCTTTTTTGATAACGTCATGGATCTTGGGATTCACCCTTCTTTGGATTTGAATAGTGGGTTTAAAATCGCCCTCCATGAGAATTTTATGTGTGCAAAAGTGAGGATCAATTCCACGAATATCGGAGATTTTCCAAGCAATCGCTTTCTTGTGATTCTTCAGCACGGCGATAGGTCGAGATTTTCCTTCCTCTTTCAAGTCCTTTGCGATGATCACGGGTGACTTCTTGTTGTCTTCAAGGAAAACGTACTCGAGATGAGAGGGTAGGTCCTTAAGCTCTAAATTCGGAGGATTTTCGATGGAAGGCGTAGTCAAATTCGGTTCATCGGTAGAGATATCCTTAGGAGATGGTGGAGAAATATGGTCCTCATTGAGAAGTTTCTCAATGGTACGAATGTCTTCATCCCAATTGGAGGGAGAATCGTCATATTGCAAGTCCACATCTCCCAAAGTTGCTTCAAATTCTTTCAAAATGAAATCACTTTCTCCAAATGGAGTTAGTGATGGAGCGATAGAGGCAACGGTCTCAACAATGGGAAGAGAAGAAGAACCACTTTTACAAGCGTCTTTGAGATGTTCTTCACAAGCCTCATCAAGAACGTGAATGAAATTAACACTCTCGTTTTCAGAAGACTGCTTAGAAAGTTTACCCATGTTGAAGACGATTTTATCGTCACCAACTCTCATGATTAATTCGCCCGCGGCTACATCAATGAGAGTGCGACCGGTCCTCAAGAATGGACGTCCAACGATTAATGGAACACGGGGGTCCATTTCGTAGTCAACGACAACATAATCCGCCGGAAATGTGAATTTGTCGACACCAACGAAGACATCTTCGGCTATCCCCACCGGATAAGCAACCGTTCGGTTAGCTAATTCCAAAGTCATTCGTGTGGGGACTAGCTCGGGTAGAGATAATTGTTTCCAAACACTTAATGGCATTAAGTTTATACTAGCACCTTGTAAAATCCTTGATTTTACCATGATTTTATATAATAGATTTCCACCCAATAATCCTAGAACACATATTCATATGTTATGTTTCCTTAAGATGTGAATAAACATGTCTATCATGTAACTATACTTCTACATTCATCTTGTTGAAAATAACTTCACAACTTAAACCATGAACTCACAACTAAGTAAAACAAGTAATGAAGTGTATTTTTTTAACTATAAACAACACTTAACAAATATGGAAAACATACTACACAATATACTTATAATTTATATGTGCATGCATATTATAACATGCTTAAACTCTCATGGACTAGCCCAAGGATGTGCTTTAGCCCAACATAAGCCCAACATAAGCCCACCCTCCTTTTTTTTAGCTTAACACGGCACCCCACCTTAGGTGTAAGGAGAAGAGTTACCTTGGAAAGGCAAGAGGTGACACTTGGCATAATATGTCTTACCAAGGTGTATGTGGAAGATGAAGGGATGCTTTGGAAACACAAGTGTCAACACTTGGCACAAATGTTCCTACCTAGGTAATCCCATTTTTCCTTGCCTTCTCTCTCTCCTCTTTTTAGCCGAAATCTTCCTTCTCTCACTCTTCACATTCTCTCATCCTACCTAATCTCACTTCTCTCTTCATCCTTTTCTTCCAAAGAATTCGGCTATAAGCCACCAAAAATCCAAGTTTGTTCACTAAATCTACTAGATCTTTGTCCCATAGTAATCACAAATCAATTGGTAGCATTATCATCATCTTTGGAAGTATTATACCAAGCCCTAGCCGAATCTATAGGCCATGACTTGGCTTATGTTTAGGATTTTCTTCATCAGCTAGATTAGATCTCTAATCTCCTAGTGCATATAGATCTTCCTTGATAACATTTAGGCAAGAAAGGTATACAGATAATACTATTTCATTCTTTCATGCATGCATCATCATACACATATAAACACAAGTAAATAACATGTTAAAATCAAGATTTGGTAAAGCTATGACCCTTATAGGTTACGACATATTTATGCAAATCATGTTCATGATTTAAAAATCTTTTAATAAGAAACTTATGACTTATATGTTATGTTTAAACTTGATTTAAAAACCATATGAAACCTTTTATAAATCTAGACATTGCATGAGTTACAAATCTTGTTTTATGGGACTATGGTTAGCTAATAACCATAGATCTTATGAAATGAACTTGTGCAACATAAAGATCAAGAAAACCATGACCTTAAAGGTCACGGCTAGATTAAGTGGAGACTATATGATTGGTTTTCTAAGTTTTGAATAATGGAATATGAAATGTAACATGTTAAATGGAATATTAAAAATCATCAAAGTAACTTATGTGAATATTTGTAGCCGTAGGTTATATATGACCCTAAATGGGTTAGATGTACATGCATGTTATTATATAACCTAGATCTAGTAATAAGTGTTATCTTAACATGATAAACATGAAATAAGCTTATAGATCTTATGGGGATATTGGGAGAAAACAATATAGCCGTGGGCTATACATTGTTTCTTGGAATAATAGTAGCCTTGGAAACATGCATGTAACCTAGATAATCATGATGTGTTTTTGTAAATATTTACAGGACTTAAAAACTAGTTAAAGTGACATCTTAGAAATACCAAGATCTAAAAATATAGCCATGAACTATATATGAGTAAACATGGATCTATGATTGATTTTTAGGTCTAGACATAATTTAGATCTCATTTTGGACTTATGACTTGTTTACTTGATTTGTACATAGATAGATCTAATTTGGAACATCACATAAAACAAGTATAAGTTTTATTCTTCTATTTTAGATTTAAAACTAAATATGAATAAACTAAAAATAAGCTTATAAGAATATCCTAAGTAAAACTTACATAAAATGTAAAGTAGTGGTAATGGACTATTTAAGCCTATGAAATATTAATCCAAAACTTAATGGACCCAATAAGCCCATTTAATAAATACTAGTAACTTAATGGACTTATGATTACACTTAGGCCCATTTAACTAATTAAAGGACTTAAAAATGTATTTAAGCCCAATAAATGATTTAAAGGCCTATTTAAATAAATTAGTGGACTTGAGATATATTTAAGCCCACTAAAATAGCCCACTAGATGTTTAGCCCATTTAATGAGGCCATATAAAGTTTGAATGTTAAAATAAAAGTTTTTATAATAAAATATAACTTATAAAAACTTTTTGAATGAAAATGACAATTTATAAAACTTAAGGACTAAAACCGTAACTTATGAAACTTGTTTTGATAAACTAGTAAACACAAGGACTGAAAATGTAAATATCAAAAAGTCTAGGGTTTAATAAATACTATCCGTGGCAAATTAAACCCTAGGGACCATTTTGGGAAGTTTCTAAAAGTTATTTTGTCATTTTATAACCCTAAGGATTATTCTTGTAAATTGCCGAAACTTAAAGAAGCCCTAGGGGCTATTTTTGTAATTTTAGTAAAGTTACAAAACCTAGATATAACTAGGGGGACTAAAGCTACCATAAGCCGAAACATTAAACAAGCCCTAGGTACTAAATATGTAAAATATGAAAGTTATACTTGTTTAAAAATATGGAGGTACTAGTTTTACCATATTCCGAAACATTAACAAGCCCTAACCCTCAAATCTATTTTAATTATAATAAAACATAATTAAAATACTTAGACCATAAGAATTAAGGTATAAATTCTTAAGTTTAAATTATTTTATAAAACTTAAAATAATTTATGGAAACTTTAAAGTTAAATAAAATATTATATTTATTTTTCAAAATAAAATATTTATATTTACTTTAGGAAATAATTGTATAAACAATTATGAATATGTATTACTCAAACATAAGCTCATATACTTTTTGAAAATAAAATTTATATGAACGTTGGATAAATTGAATGCTAATATGTAAGTAAAACATCTTACGTTTACTTAAAACATGAAACTTAATAATAAGTTTAAATGAGTGATTATAATACATGAACTACCAACGTGAACTAATATTAAGTAGAATTTTTATGTTTACTTAATAATGAAACGTAGTAATAAATGAATGATTATAATGCATGAATGGAGAATGTAAACTAATATTTTAAGTAGAACATTATATGTCTACTTAAATAAGAAACTTATTTGTAAGTTGAATGGTTATTATTAATACATGTATTACGAATGCTAATTGATATTAATTGTTAAACATTTTATGTTTACTTAGAAATGAAACTTATACAGATAAGTTAAATGAATATTGATGATACTTGAACTACGGATATTTAGATAAATACCGCAGCATAAATGAACTGACTAAAATATGTATAAACATACATATATGTTCTTTGTATTATCTATTAAGACTGTACTATCTGATTAGGCATAACTTTGGCGTGAGCTTTAATTGGATATTCATGTTAAATAGCAATTTCCTACTCCCAGGTGAGTTTACAACCCCATATAAACTATTTGACAAAACTTCCCCTTTTGGGAAAGAAAATATGCAAACATATATTGGACACAACTGGATTGTATAAACTTGATTATGATTGATTATTATTGAAACTGTTAAATTGTTTTAAATCGCCCGAATGTTATAAATAGATCTATTAGGGATTGACCATCCCCGTCTGGGTGAGTCATGCTCACTGTGCCTTGGACGGGACAACAGACGTATACCATGTTGGAACTGGAATGGGTGTCTTTTTGTAAGACACCACATCCTCATCTGTTGAGGACTATGGGTTTAAGCTTCAGTTTCTAATAATAAACAAATGTTATTTACATTTTAGTAAGAATGCTTTGTGCATTATTACTTCTATGATTATTGTATGTCCAAACTATTTAATTGTTAAAATCTATAAATTCACCAACTTTATGTTGACCCCCGTTAGTATGTTTTGCACAAGAATATGAAGTAAGTACGTGGTGTGTGCATGGTCTCCAGCATCTTAGAAATCTGCATCATAGGACTCGTTGGGGGTTCTATTTGGGAAACAAAAACAATCACATACTGTCATGTTTAAGACGACTTTTATTTATTTGTTTTTATAAACATGTAATCTGATTTGACTAACTTTTTATCTTATGCTTTACGGACTATATGCTATCGATCCACCCTTGTGACATCTCCGTAGATATTTCCGCATATTTTGACCCTACCCGGGGTGTCACAAAGAATGGTATCAGAGCATTAGTTATAGATAACCAGATAAATTTTTAAATAAAATAAAAATAAAATTATTTTTCTTTTATTTAAAACTGGACTATAACTTATAAAAATCTTTTTGGGATTTTATTTTGGGACCGTATTAGTTAGGCATATAGATCTTAGGGCATTTTATGCTATGTGAACTAATTGTATATATATATGTTTACTAAACTTGATTATTAATACTGCTTAGTGAGTTATTGCTATGAAAAATGTTAGACGTGCTAAAACTTGAAAATTTTACACTATGTAGTAAAATACTGAAATGAGAATATAGGCAATATTAACCCAAACCTTGCACTTACGAATTGTTGAATGAACTACTTAAATGATAATACGTATATGTATATATACAAGTATTAATCTTTATAACCTTAAAACATTATAATAATTGTTTAAAAGGGGTATATTTCATAAAACATGTAAACTAAAATAATATTGTTCTTTGTTTGTAAGCTTATACTCACTTCAAACTTAAAATAATACTATTTCAGAGCATCATGACTCCACCTACTGCATCCTCGACTCTTATACCCGTAGTAGCTCCTACTCCAGTTTTTTGTTCGTCTCCATGATCGACGCAGTATGGATGGTTGTCAGCCTTGGATTTAGAGGATGACCCGACTATCGAAGCTGTACTCCCAGAGGACCCATTTCCTATCTCCGCATCAGCTATACTAGCCCCGACCTCTATGGAGGAGGACCAGGTTCTTCCTAGCGTACCATCTTCCGTGCCTCCATTCTTATCATCGGGCTATTCCTCCAGGTTCGTACCCGTCTCCACTTATGAGACCAGGGAAGGCTCCGGAGCGAAACGTGTCGACTCCGTTCAGGCTCAGATTGCCGCACTGGCTGCACGCCAGGAGTAGGAGATATCGGACCTCCGTAGCCTAGTGATAGCCGATCGACAAGGCCACGCCGTCATCCATGATCGTATTGACACTTTCTCCCGCACCATGGGAAGAGAAGCCCAGGCCACTAACGATGTCCAGGCCAAGATTGATAAAGCCTTGAAGTGGATCATAGAGGAGAACCGTCGTCTTCACCAACGTATTCAGGTCATGGAGGGTCCTCAGCATCAGACCCATACGGCCCTATCTGCTCAGGAGCAACCGTTGTCCATCTTTTGTGATCTTGCCACCGTCCGACATGACGGGATTACTGTAGAGATGACTCATCTCCGAGGAGCCACCAATAGACTCCGGACCCATTTGCTGACAACATTCCATGTGCTCAAAGAGACCCAAGCAACGATTCGGACATTGCAGGGTTCCCGTAGAGCATCTACAGCTCCCCCAGCTCCATCAGCACCAGCTTTATCTAGAGGACCATCTTGGCATGACTAGTATAGATGTACCAGACTTCTTGTACATCATGACAAGCTTACGGGTTGTATCCCGGCTATCATGATATAAGACCTTCGTACTTTTATTCCTTTTCAAGCTTTTGGTGATGTATCCTAGTGTTGTACCTCTCTTTTCTGGTATGTATTTTTGGGATTTGATATACTTAAGACTATGTGTACCACTACCCAGGACAAGGCTAGCTAAGTCTCTGTCCCGGATTTGATATGCTCGATGAATGTTTAATTCCTTATGGAAATTTGCATGCAATCATTCTCTTATGTTATATCTGTTGTGCAAAGTATTATATTATGAAATCCTGACAGGTTATCCAAATTTGTCATGAATTTTACGCATGAAATCATCTCTTGTAAATAATATAAAAACTGCACTAATGATTGAATTAATAATCTCATTTTGTGTATGATTATAGACAAATGGTGATTTCGCAATCGAACCCCAATAATGCAATTGCCTCCAATACCGCTAATGCCGAAGTACCTGAAGCTACTCATAATGTTACCGCTTCTCAACTCCGGGAGATGATTGGTGAAGGCATTTCGGCAGCCATGGAAGCCAGAGAAGCTAATGTGGGCAATGACCCAAACCTTAACACGCAAAGAAACAACTTCAACAGGGGTTGTTCGTACCCCGACTTCTTGAAATGCAAACCCTCATACTACCGAGGAAAAGAAGGAGTTGTTGAACTGATGCAATGGTTTGAAAGACTAGAGACAGTTTTCTGCATCAGCGATTGTGCTGACGAGAACATAGTTAAGTATGCTACATACACTCTACTCGATATCACCCTTACTTGGTGGAACTCTGTGGTCGCCACCCTTAGACATGCCACTGCTTATACCCTCACTTGGGCCAACCTCAAAGAGAGAATGACTAAGAAATACTACCCTAGAGGAGAAATGAAGAAGTTGGAAGTCGAGCTGTGGGATCTCAAGTGTAAGAAAAATGATATCATTTGGTACAACCAAAGATTTCAAGAGTAAAGCTTGATGTGCACCAGAATGTTTCCTCTAAGGAGTGACAAGATTGAAAATTATGTCAGCGGACTACCTAACAACATTCATGATAGTGTGCTAGCTTCACGACCCACCACTGTGGAAGGTGTCATGGAATTTGCGACTGAGCTGATCAACAAACGAGCCCGCAATCTGTTCGAGAGACAAACAGACAACAAGAGGAAATCCGATGAAAACTCTCGTATCCAGCACCAACAGCCTTTCAAAAAGCAAAACGACAACCCTTCTGTTATCAACACATATGTTGTCAATTTTAAAAATTCTTTGTTAAAATTTTCAGTGTTTAGACGACAACCCTTACTACAAAATGCATCATCATATACCTCATTGTCTGATGAAGATGAGGAGTGTGCCATGAGAGCATAGTGAACATGCTCTTCTTCTTCCTTTTCTGCAACCAAAGCTTTGTTCTCTTCCTCATCCTTGGCCAAGTAGCTCCAATCCCAGCCAACACCATCAATGTCTTGCATGGCAACCATAGCTTTCGAATCCTGAGCCTTGATGATTTGGCTTGAGGATTTTCCAGCATCAGATCTTCTTGGAGATCTGCATTCTCTCATAAAGTGTCCCATTTAATGACAATTATAACACTCAACCTTGGATTTATCAAATCCAGCAGTGTCCTTAGCATTAAAATTCATCTTCTTCTTGAATCTTCTATTCCATATATTTGCCCTTATGCTTGAAAGGGCCATATTCCACTTTATGTCCATCTCCTCCAAATACTCATCACTAATTTGTTCAAGGTCCTCATATGTAATCACTGAACCATTGGGCAATGAAGCAATGTATGCACACACAGTATCTAGATCAATACCAGCAGGCTTAACTCTTGGTGAGTCAACTTTGTATGTGTCAGCGTCTGAATGTGAGGCGTTGACAAGTTTTGATCCAGCATTGACACAAGTTGATCCAGTAACGGGGTGCATGTATGACTCCTTTTGATCAAATTGACCTTCACTATGTGAGAAGAAGGCCATGTTTCCATTGGTGGACTTGCTTCCATTATCCAAAAGAGTTTCATTCTCTACCAGCCTCAGTTTATTGTAAACATCATCAAAAGTAGAACTTTTGTGAGTGTTATTAGTAATTATAGATCTTGCTTCAATCTTCCATGCATCACCAAGACTTTTAAGAAAAGTGGTGATAATATCAACATCACCAAGCACTGTTCCCATGAAGGACAGCTTGCTTGTAATATCAAGAAGTCTGCTTCTCACTCCACTTAGCTTCTCACTGGGTTGAGCCTTGAAAACAGCATACTCATGCAAGAGTTTCTTCTTTTTCTCTTGTACAGTATCAGCATTACCACCATAAGCAACTTCAAGGGCTGCCCAAAGATCTTTTGCAGACTCATAGCTTCTATATATGTGCTGATTTTCTTGTCCCAAAGAGAGTTTTAGAATGCTTAGGGTTTTCATGTCACTCCTTCTCTTTGCTATGTCCTCAGTTGAGACAGCTCTACCATCTTCAGGTTTTTCTTTTCGATCCTCTTCAGTAGAGCCTTGAACATTTGTTCTTTGTAAGATGGCAGCTTCAATCTTTTGAGCTTTATTGAATGTGTTTCCATATTCAATAATTTCCCATAGGGTGTTGTCATGGATTTGTAGATACTATTCAAAGTTAAACTTCCACAACTCAAAATTGTCTGGGTCTAGCATTGGGATCTTGATGTTGGGGGTTGAGGAAGAGGAGGAGTTTACTTCTGTGGTAGACATGATGTTTTTAGGGTTTCGTGAAAATTAGGGTTTTTGGCGATTTAAGGTTCTTGTGTTATTTAGATCAAAGTTTCTCAACAAGCTCTGATACCACTTGTTGATCCCAAACTTAGATCGATTTAGCTTGTGTAAACGAGATTAAATCAAGTTAAACATGTAGAGAAAATTTGTTGTGTATAAAACAATTTAAGTATTATGCGGAATTAATACTCAAACAAGAACACACAAACAATGTAAACCAAACTTTCACTTGATTGATAAAAACAAACTTGCGTACAATGAAAGTGTTAAAACGTATATGAAACATAAACCTAAAGGTCTCCTTTTATAGAATAAGAAGCCTTGTACAAGAGTCTACGTATCATCTATTTTAGGTAAAGATAAACATAAAAAATACATTGTTGATCATATCTTTACTAGAAACAAACTAGAAACATAATACGTGTAGACTAAGTCTTCTATCAGTGCTTGACTTCATCCTATCAACATCATCTTCTCCCCTATTTTCTTGGGGTTTTATTCAGGCGTGTGGGATACAAATCCCCTTTTTAAAGAAAGCGCCAATTTTAATTAGGGTTTGTGGAGTGGCTGCATACTTTCTATGCGTTTCTTTTATTGAGTTACATAGTTTGTAACGATGGATGTTTGACCAAAAGTGAAAAGTTTTCACTTATATTACTTCCAACGTCTCATGTTTTTACCATAATGGGCTTTGACCCATTATATTATTACTCCACCTTCCCATTTTGTATACAAGGAATTGGGCTTTGAAAACAATACTTCCATTCGTCTCACTATTTGTGTACTTGGGCTTATTTTTGGGCTTTGAACAAAAAGTGAATAGACTATATCCACTATTGGGCTTTCAGGCCCAATAAGCAAATATGGGACCCACTAGGCCTAATTATTTTATTAAAGTTAAATCCTCGAAAAACGAACTTGATTTTTGGCTTCTTGATTTTTTATTTAAACTCGTGTCTTTTTTGCCGGTTTTCGTGATCTTGCATACCTACACACATGAAACAAGAAACAAGCATATACAAAGCCATTTTCATACAAATAATGCATTATAAGCTCATTTATTGATATGAGTAATTTCACTCAATCAAACTCCCCCTTGCTAAGCAATTGTCATGTCCTCACGCAATGATAAAATAAAACTACTAACTACATTCTTATTTAACTTTTGACACTTTATTTTGCAAAGACATAATGTATTGCTCTCATTATTCGAAAAATAACTTTTAGGATCATAAAACTCAAATAGATTCATCGTCCTCGACTTTTTACTCTTTCCATGCCAAGTTTAAAAACAAGATCATTGTCAATCATAAGTCCTAATGTTAAGACCACTCATATAAGTAATTTGTGTTAAACTCAATTTCCTTTTATTCCTAATTGTATCTCTAGATTTTAAATTTTGTCATTCACCCAAAGGCTCATTTGACTTATTTGATATTTATTAGTCCAAAAATCAAGGCAAAAACGGTGTAAACCCAACACTCCAAACCAAACCTCGACTTCAAAAGCCGTCGTCACTAAAGAAAGTCCACATCAATGATAACTTAACACGATTTGAGGGATAAATCCCCGGATCCGAAATTTGGCTAATAGGACTACTTAAAGCAACAATAAATCCTCCAAAGTCAATTTTGACCTTATTAATGGAGTTAGCAACATTTACATCATACACCTTGAGGCTCTTTAAGATGTAAAAGTGCTCCTTATTTATAATCCACACCCGAAGGCTCCTTGGACATAAACAAGGGAATTGACATTCACCATCCCACCTTAAGGCTCATGATGATGAAGCATTTTTTATTAAACACGTCACCATGCCATACACCCTAAGGCTCTAATGACAAGGCTAGTGCTACATGACTCCCACCCGAAGGCTCATAGAGAACATGTTTTTATCTACTCTTATTATTATTATGATATATATTGTAAGCCAAATTTCCGCAATCCCATGATCAAAAAGTCTATGACGCTGACACCCTCAATGTGTTCTTACTTTAATTACAAGGGAAGAAAAAGAAGGAGTTACGAGTTAAGATATTAAGTATAAACCGCTAAAAACTTCATTTATTAAGAAATTAATTATTCAAGCGTGGAAAATAAATACGAGGAGATAGAATCAAACACAAAAATACTTATACAAGAAAGAATTAACCTCAAAAACTTATGATTAAACTTTATCATCTCTTGTTCTCCATATTGTAAAATCTCAAAAATATGAGACTAATGGATATTTAGCCAATTAAATCAAAGTTTTGGGTTTCCAAGTCATCTATAGGATCTTGCATTTTCTTAGACTTTTTCAAGTTTTAGAATTTGCGTTTTAAAGTTCCCTTGATAAACAACTTTCTAGGATCAATTATAGGAACTTGCGAAAAGTTCTTGTTCTTAAACCCGTATGAGTTAAGACTTTCGCGTTTTAAAGTTACCTATATAAAAGTCTAGCAAAACTTGATTTAAACACGTTAAGGAATGAGCTAAGGTAAAAACCGAGTCGAGTCAAAAACTATTTTTATTTTCACCAACGGAAAGCCTACATTTGTGTCAAAAGCACTTATTTTCTTTATTATTAAACATAAAATAACACTAAAAATTCAATTTTTTTATGAAAAACGAGAAAAACGATTACGTTTGAACACGACAAAAGCAATTGCAAGCGATTATATCGATTGACTCCCCCATGCTAAAACAAACATTGTCCTTAACGTTTCCTAGCTCAAGAGTAACACCCCCTTGCTAAACACGAAGAGTCTAATGCAAAAGTCCTAACATGGTAAGAGCACGCAAATCTATAAGCCGTTTATTAATTATGCTTCAAGATAAAACGTTAGTCGATAAAAATCAAAGGATAGTGAGTGCCCCTTTTTACAATCAAAGTATGGAAGCTCGAGTGGACCGACAAAAACCAAACACGAGAGTCTTTAATGATTAGGGTCATACCTAAGATTCACAACACAACAAAACACGAGCACGAGCTTGAAAAGATCAAGCCTTATTAGCGTTAGAAAATAGAAAGAAGATAGAATGTATGGGACTCCCCCACAAGACACCTCGTTTTTGTTAACCGAGTCATGATCTCCACTCGATCCCCGCATTCATTGATCCTTAGGGAAAGTGGTGAAAACCGGCATAATAGAATAAAATCCATAATAAAGCACGATGTCGAGGTCAAAGATTACATCCTCGTTGTCGGATGACAAACAAAAGGATGAAACTCTAACATAAATATCCAAAAAGAGATGGTGGTCACAAATCATAAATTGCATATAGTATGCTCCCCGAGATAAACTCGCACCAAGATGATCGAAAAATCTTTCAATTATTACATTAGTGAAGGGCCGAGATTTCCAAAATCAATGATTCCGGGGTCAAATACCTCGTCCTCGGGAGAGAAAGAAATAAACAACACGGTGTCGTCCCCCCATGCTAATACATAATCATATAAAGCACATGGTAATGGTGGGGGTAAAGGTTTCATCTATAGTGGAATTAACATTCTTATCTTGAACGACCATTTCACCCTTAGGAATGTGAACAAAGGGGTCATGATACTCAATATGAGACACATGAAAAACCCGCACATTAAGGTCAAAGTGGGTGGGAGGAGGACTTGGGAAGAAATCATCATCAAGTAAATTCTCTAAAAAGAGAACGTCCCTCTTCGAGTCGAGATCATCAACACCCGATGGTATCGAATCATTAGAAGCAAGAAAAGTGTCAGTTTCTTCCATAAGCGGATCACTATCCTCAATGGGGATAGGAGATGGAGAGAAAGACTTGGCATTAGGCTTAGAATTCAAAGCTTCAATTTTAGAAATGAGAAGATAGACGTTGGATAATTTCTCTCGAAGAATCACGTCTTCCACCTCATCAACATAAGAAAGTTCATCGGTGAACTTCTCAAGAACCGGAATAGTCAAATCAACCTCATTTCCGGGTGGAAATTGGTCTAAAGGAGCAAGTTCAAAGGTGAACCTCTCAAAAATCGGACCACTATCATCCTCATTTCCCGGTGGAAATTGGTGAAGAAAAGTAAGTTCATCGGGAAACCCCTCATAATCCGAGTCGTGATAGTCATCTTTATAAGAAAATTCATTGGAGAACTCCTCATTAGATAATTTACTAGAAGTCATATCATACTCAAAATCTTCATTTCCATCACAATTTTCATAATTAGAATTGGAGAAAATCTCAAAGTGAATGGAAGAAGGAGAGTTATCATAATGTGGAAAATCACACGTTCCTTTGGAAATACCATCGGACTCTCTTGGGTTTTGGACAAGGATCTCAACACTAGACTTTATCACTTCGTCCGATTCCATTTCCGGAATAGTGCTAATATGCTCGTCCCCCATGCTTAAAGAATTTTCGGGTTCCACGGTCGGTAAGTCGAGAGCGATTGCATTAGAACGAAATTTTTCAACAATTCTACCATTAATAAGACAAAAATAACTCTCCTCGTCATCGTCTTCATCGTCATAATCACAGTTCACCAAAATATCATCTTTGTAAAAATCTTTGTAAAAATTCATCTGCTCTAGCATAAGTAATTGTTCAAATGAAAGTTGTGAGGAGTCGTCTTTCGTTTGAAGACAAGGGCACACACCATCAAACAACGGACTCACACACTTAACGCAAACGATAGATGAAGACATAATGATGATAAAAAATTAAGAGAATAAGAGAAAAAAAAATCAAATGGTAAAGTAATCCTATATATAAACAAAAGTAGAGGTGCGAATAAACCAGATAAAACCGGATTCGGATTTAAAAAATCCGGATTTGAAAAAAATCGGATTTTCAAAAATCCGGATTCGGATCGGATCGGATTTTTCGGAATTGGATTTTTTCGGATAAAAATGTTCGTATCGGATTTTTCGGATAAAAATTTCGTTAACGGATTTATCGGATTTTTTTCGGATCGGTTTTTTTGGTTAAAAATGTTCGGATCGGGTTTTTCGGTTAAAAATGTTCGTATCGGTTTTTCGGATCGGTTTACAAACATTAAAAAAAAATATACAACCATAAAACATTAAAAAAATACCACAATAATTTTTATTTCAACAATACAATCATACAAACTTCATAATTTATTTAAACAATACAATAAAACAACCATAATCACTAATACATTTTGAGCTTCGGCATGGCCATCACCCAAAAAATATTAGTATACTTCAAGTATGTCGAGCTTCGGCATTGCCATCACCCGTTATACTCAAAGTAAATCCGCTAAATAATCTTCTACATCTTCTTCGTCTTCAACTTCAATATCTTCAAACTCACCTTCGTCTAATTCGGTAGTTGGAGGTGATATCCCTAATTCAACTTCTTCATTTGCTATAGTTTCTTCAACACCGTTTAACATCGAACCTTCCAACGAAGTTTCATGTTGTATCCTATCTACTCCGTCCAAACAATCTTTCAAACATACACATACTTCCACGGATGGGGGGGGGGGGGTAAGTCTTGACCTTCTTTCGGATATTAATTCTACCACTAATAGAATAAGCCGATTCGAAAGCTACCGTCGAAGCTTGAATCGTAAATAAGTCACGAACCATAGCGGCTAAAATTGGATAAGTTAACTCCATTTTTTTCCACAATCCCAACATGTCAAAAGTTCCTAATTCTCCGGGCCTAATAGTTTTTAAAAAATTTTGCGACTTATATTGTCCCAACTCGCTTGATGCCGATGTTCGTTGACGCTTGTTAGCGTCGTCATGTATAAGATTCCAAAAGTTTATATCAAAGTCACTTGACTCATTTCCCATTTGTGATGTTCCGGCCCCCGTTTGGTCAAAAAATGTGCTTTGTTGTCCACCATATTTTGTTGCATATATTGCAAATAATTTTCCAAAAGTATCGTTAAATTTAAAAATTTGAGACTCTATATAATTCATATCAGGTTTCTTAGGGTCCGGCCCAAATTCTAAGTCTAAATTCTTCAATATTCTTCTCATTACCTTTTCGACCCCCCAAATATTTATCATTGGATTAAGTTTTGCGGAACAAGTAAAAACCAAAGGTATACTAGCAAAATATTTTACAAATTTCTTTTTTATAGCTTTAACCATTTTTCTAAACATTTGACAAGATGAATATTTTAATTCGTCTAATTTTTCCGTCATAGCAAAAATTTGCTTTAAAACTAATGGGCTAGTCGGGTAATAAACACCGGATAATAAAATTGTTGACACTTTAAAAATTTGTAAAAATTTTGTCAATTGATCTAATCGTTCCCAATCTTCGTCGCTTATCTAAGTGGATAAATTTTTATGAACAAGTCTTTCATTAATAGCATTTAAAGTATCACGTTGTCGTAATATATTTTCAAACATAATGCAAGTAGTATTTCACCTAGTATTATTATCATAGCAAGGTCCTAGGGGTTCATAGCCACATTGTTGACGAAAACGATGATAGTTCATTTGTCGTTCGTTACTCGAACTATATATAATTACTAATAAACTCCTAAATTTTGTCTTTATTTCATCACATATTATTAATGCCGCTTGCACCGATATATTTATAACATGAGCAACACAACGGGAATGAAAAAAATGCACCATCTAATATGGGTTTTATACGTAATTTTAACAAATCCATAGCTTTAGTATTATTAGATGCATTATCTACTGAAATGGTAAAAACTTTATCATCCAAATTATATTCAGTTAAAGTGTCTTGTAAATTTTTTCTTATTTGACCCATATGTGGATAACCAAATAGTTTAAAAGCAATTGTCCGTTTCATTAATAAAAAAGAAATCGGGTCAAACCAATGAGCCGTAACGGCTAAATAAGAATTTGTCGTACCATGTGGTGCGGTCCAAGCATCCGTAGTTATAGAAACACCATATTTATAATCACGAAAACCGTTAATAATCTATTTTTTAGCCGTTTCCCATAATTTAAATGCATCACTTCTAAGAGTAGTACGACTTACATGTTGATAACGCGGTTGTAGCCTTTTTTTTATGATCTCCGTAAGCTTGACATTGTCGAAGTGGTTGAATGGAAGCCCTTGTTGAATGACAAACTTCGTAAAATCAAGTCGAACCGCATCATTATCAAATAAAAAAAACGTGACCATCCGCACCAATAGTACCATGTGCCAAACCACCCGCTCCGCTATCAACCGCCCTAGTACAACCGTTCCAATGAGTACGTAGTGTAGAATTACCCGACGTGCCATAAAATTTACTACACTTCTTGCAACGCGCCTTTTCCACCCCGTCTTTCATAAGACAATAATCGAAATGTGACCAAACATCGTCTTTCCTCACCGTCGTAATAATTCGCAAAATATCATCATTTGTGTATTTTTTTAGCACTAGTAGCACCGATACTAGCGGTAGTAGAAGCTTCTTGTGATGGTATGTTTTCCATTTGGGATAAGAAAAAGATTAGAGAAATGAGAAGGTTTTTGATATGTTTTTATCCCCAACTCAAAACATATATTTATACTACCTTACAAGCAATCAAAATTATCAAAAAGGAAAAAAAAAATACTCAAAACAGAGTCAAACGGCTATATAGCCGTTGTCTGTAAACTAGCAAATGTTTCTGTAAACTAGCAAATGTTGTCTGTAAAGTTGGGCCCAAAATCCGGATAAATCCGGATAAAACCGGTTTTCAAGAAAAGTCAACCAAACGGCTAGTTTGACTTTTCAAGAAAACCGATTTTATCCGGTTTAAAATAACCGGTCAAAAAAAAATAAAATATTTTTAATTTAAAAAAAAAAAATTTTCAAAATCCGGTTAAATCCGGTTTTTTAAAAAACCGGATAAATCCGGTAATTTATCCGGTTTTTATCCGATTTTCCAAAAATATTAAAATCCGGTCTAACCGGTTCAGATATAAAAAACCGGACCGGACTTTTGAGAAACCGGATTTTGAAAAAACCGGTTCGGATTTTGAACCGGATTTCCAAAAATCCGGTTATAATTTGCACCTCTAGACAAAAGAAAAGCGAAAAACAAAAATATTTTTGATTTTTTATAATATAGAAAATAAACATAACCTTCAAAAATGGAAAGGGTCTTCAAATCAACGATTAACAAATCTCCATGAACGAATTGTACATAAGATCCCCGGCAGCGGCGCCAAAATTTCTGATGTGTCGGGAAATATCGGTGTATTTTAATTAAATACGTTATAGAGAAAATTTAGGAAATTACATTTAGGAAAAGGTAATAATCCAAAAATAAGCTAAGACGAATCAATTAAATACGAGAGTGATCCCGGTTCGTTGTACACAAGGAACTTGTGAATTTGAGACTTTCGATTTAATTTGGACAATTGATTTGAATTCGGTTTCGGTTTTATCTAATTTAATTCTACCAATTTAAACCTAAAGAGCATGAATCGTAACCCAAAAATAAATCTATAGAACAAAATTAAACTATATTATTCTATTTAAAATTTAATTTAACTTTTAAATTGATAAAACTAATTTAAACAAAAATATTAAATCTAAATTATTTAAAACAAATTTAATTATAACTATATTATTTTAAAACAAATTTTAAAATAATTTAAATTCTAAAAAGTAATAAAATATATTTATTTGTTTAATTATTTATTTTATATTATTTTATTATAACTAATACTTTTTTAAAAGAATTTAATTGAACAGTTTTAATTAATTAAACTAAGTAATTTAAATTTTACTTACTTTTAAAACAATCTATTAAAAATAAAAGGTTTAAATAACTGACAGTTCAAATTTCAAAGGGGTTATTAAGAACTAAACACAATTAAATAATAAAAAGAGCCCACAGCTCAATTGGTGAGACGTATGGTGTAGGTTCGAGTCACATGAATGACAGTTTTTGGATGTTTATAATTTTTGGACAGAATCTTGGATAATAACAAACCAATCACTCCCAATTGAGGAGTTGTGGTCAATAACTACTGTAAATTGCAAAATGAACTTGAAAACAATTAGGCAAATAAAAACTTGAAAACAATCAGGCAAATAAAAACCAAGATCACAGTAATAGAATCAACTTCAAATACTACAGATAAGATCAAATTGGCAGTAAAAAGCCCAAATATCCTATTTAGCACAGACTAGTTAAAAATTCAGTTATACAACAACATCTAAAATCAAATATTAGTAATTCTAAAACCTCTAACACAGCAATACCAAACCTCTCTTATCAGCAGACTAGATAAAGTATAAAAATCAAGTAAACTACCAAAAAAAACATCTATAGGACATATCTTAAGCAATCACAGACCCCCTAAACGAATCAGGCAGAAAATACACTCAACACTTAAAAATCATAGCAGTTTAGTAAATCAAGCTTTAACAGATTTATAAAATCTTAACAGATTATTAAAATAAAGCCAATCCAACAATTTGCCTAAGCATTCCAAACGACTAAAACATTATTTAAAAGAAACAAAGAATAGATCCAATGCATTCAAGTTAAACAACAACATTCTAATCATCATCACAACCAACTCAGATTTTAAGGCTTAGCATTCAGTTTACACAGCAGATATGAAATCAAACCCAACTTGAACGATTAAAAACCAAAAAGATCTACATCAACAGTAGAATAAACTAAACAATTTCAAACTTGCATCAAACATTATCACATCTCAAAACTTACAAACAAATCACTAGTCCTATTATCAATCATCAACAGATTATCATAAATATTTTTTTGCAAATATTAAATCGTGCTTTACCTTTATTTCGAAGATACCGTTGTTGACGTAGGTGAGCGCTGAGCTCCCTTGTACAAGACGACACCAAACACCATCAAAATAAAACATCACAAATAGAAGACACCATATTCAACATCACGAACCAAATACCAGAAACCTCTAAAATCTTTCGAACCAGTTTATTTTTATTTAACCAATGGGTTAAATTTATTCCTAAACTCACTTTGATTTTTCACTTAAGCTATTGATGAAGCTTAAACAAATAATCTAAAACTATAAATGCTCAATTTAATTATAGATTAAAGATTTAACAACAATAATTGATGCGAGAAAAATGGAAATCATAGACTGTAAATCAAATCCTCTTTTATTAAATCATTAAATCATTACAATACCATTGAAAAAAATACAATAATCCTATATCTAAATGAATATTATAACTTTAAAAAGAAAGAAAGGGATGCATACAAAGAAGAAATCTGGGGTATTTATAGGCTAACCAAAGGGAGTGTTTGTTGAGGAAGATGGAATTTCAGCCCTTAGATGATCTTTTCTTCATTCTCTTTCTTGATAAACTTGATCAAACGACTAATATTGGCCCTTATGCACACGGATTGCCACCGTGGCACAAGGGTACGCTTCTTGTGCTAGTTTGAAGATGAGGTGGCTTAATACCATTGGTGCAATGATTGGATGAAATGGTTTCAGCCAATCACATGAGAGATGTGACACAGCTTGATGCCACGTAGATTGATAACAACATCATCTTCTCCCCTATTTTATTGGGGTTTTATTCAGGCGCGTGGGATAAAAATCCCCTTTGTAAAGAAAGCACCAATTTTAATTATGGTTTGTGGAGTGGTTGCATACTTTCTCTGCGTTTCTTTTTGTGAGTTACATAGTTTGTAATGATGGATGTTTGACCAAAAGTGAAAAGTTTTCACTTATATTACTTCCAACGTCTCATGTTTTTACCCTAATGGGCTTTGACCCATTATATTATTACTCCACCGTCCCATTTTGTATACAAAGAATTGGGCTTTGAAAATAATACTTGTAACACCCCATCTTGATAATGGAAATGTCACATGTAATTATGGCGTGTCATCAAAGCATACAAAGAAAAATGTCTAAACATTACATGACCATAAAAGGAAAATACCAGAATCAAACATCGGTAGTCCAAAAGTAAAGCTCATCACACACAAACATAAGTATAGTAAAGGAAAGGACTAAACAATGTCCATAGCAATGTATCAAAATAAAGGAAATGCATAAAGTAAAGAAAGGCTAGAAGCTTCCAGTCCATATGCACGTACGCTTAAAGTCTACGAGCGTCCATGAGTACCTACCGTTTTGGGAACATAGAAAAGGAAAACGGCTGAGCAATACGCTCAGTGCACGGATGTACAATAAAGCATGAATAGGATAAACATATAACATATAACAGCGGAAGAAACTAAGTCCTGAGTAACCTGGTTAAGTCTTGATAAAACTGGTTTAATAGTTTGAAAAGCCTTATGTTTATCTTGTAAAAACTGTTTAAAATATTTTACCATTAGCCAATATAGGTCATGAAAATCCACCGTGCATGAATACTTGGAGGGGTGACCTCATCATGCAAATTAGAGGGGCTGCCTCTAATTTAATATTCTGGTTTGGGTAGGAGGGATCAGCTCCTTGTGAAGGATGCAAGGCACACACCACATTCACCATGAAATCCTGACTGAAAACATGTAACTAGGATGTACCCATACGCCCCACATGATAAATATAATATAAATGGCCAAAAGCTGAAGGGACGCCACGAGCAATCACTCCGCCGTGGTGAATTCATAACATCAGTGCCTCTAATGTTATAGTTATGGTACCTCCATAACTAGGTGAAACTGGTCATGCATGTATATGGCTATAGGTATTCTAAATTAAACATAAGCAATTTAAACACATAACTTATACTACGGGAAAACATTTGGCTGCATATGGGGATTCCTAATAAGGAAAGAATGTCCATACTGAAAGGACGGGAATCCGTACCTTATGTCTAGTGAACGAAGAAGATGAACTGAGAGAAATCCTACTTCCGTATCACTAATGCTACATAAATACTTACATGAATAAGTATCTTCTTACTAAATACGTAACTGGTTTTATGTCATGTCTTAGCTTATTTTATATGTTCTTATCATGTTTTACTGTTTTAAGCCTTAAATTGTTTTTACCTTATATTCTGTTTACTCTGATTATGTATTTCTGGTATTTCATGTATTATTATACTTACTATGTAATAATAAGTAACTTTCCAAAAATAGCAGGTTTCCTAAAATAGAAAGTTTCCAAAAATAGAAAGTTTCCAAAAATAGAAAGTTACCAAAATAGAAAGTTTTCAAAAATAGAAAGTTTCCAAAAATAGAAAGTTTCCAAAAATAGAAAGTTTCCAAAAATAGAAAGTTTCCAAAAATAGAATTACTGCTTAAAATAGATAAGTTTCTAAAAATAGAAAGTTTCCATAAATAGATCAGCTGCCTTAATTAAATACGTTTCCATAAATAGATTAGCTGCCTGAAATAAATAAGTTTCTAAAAAATAGAAAGTTTCCATAAATAGATTAGCTGCCTTATTTAATTAAGTTTCTAAAAATAGAAAGTTTCCATAATTAGAAATAAGCTGGTTAAATAAGCTAAGTATATAAGCCTAAGTGTTTACATGATTATTTCTAAGTCATATGATATAATGTATAGTTTATTAATTATTTCATGTAATTAAAATAAACTATAGGTTAAAATATTTAATTAAAATATATCATGTTTTTAATTAAATAAAGTTAAATACTTAGGTTAAAACATGTATTATTATTTATTAATAATATAACCTAAGTCATGCAAATTAATTAATTATAATCATGGTTTTTAAATAATTAATTAATTATAAGTCTAAAAATATAAAATACTTAGGTTAATAATTTCATGATTTTAATAATTAATATAACCTAAGTCATGTTATTAAATTAATCAGGTCATGTTTATTAATTTAATTTTAACATAATATTATAAAAAAATAATAATCTTAACATACACCATGAACCGGATCTTGACTAAGAACCATGAATCAGACATGAAATCGACACCATACCCCAAACCACTTTGGGGTTACCCTTGTCTTGTTACCGAATGCGTGGATCTAAACAAGGATGAACAAACACGAACACTAGCACCAAAACCAAGATCAAAGATCAAATAAACACCCCTTTGGGGTGTTTATGGGTGGCGGCCAAAAGAAAGAAAAAAGGAGGAGGAAGAGATTTTTTAGGATTTTTAAAAATCTTCTGTAAAAGTGAAATTGAGTAGTGATCTTTTCCTTTTACCCTTCTTAGTAAATTTTGAGATGGGCTTGGCCCATCTCTCCCTTGTAGCCGCGGGTAGGGGCCCCACATGGGGTACCCGTACCGTTTTCCGTGTCTCGTTGTTTAATTACTCGTTCGTGATTAATTGTGTTCGCGTTTAATGTGTTCTCGTTAAGTAATTATCGTGACCTAATATATTTATTTACGCTCGTAATAAATATATATACGTAATTAATAATAGTTCGTGATTTAATTACGTTCATGATTTCATGATCGCATGTTCGTGATTAATTATTGTCAAATAATTATTGCGTGCTCGTGCGTAGTAAATACTTATCGTGTTCTAACACGTACGTAATACGTAAAATCCTAACATGTAATCCTAATCATGCTATAATAGGAAAGTTTTAATCTAGTACGTACGATCTTAAGGGTACTATTCATGGTAAAAACATGCGGGTTTTACAACTCTTCCCCCCTAAAAGAATAATTCGTCCCCGAATTATAGATAAAGTAAACTGGAAAAGAAGAACATACCCGAATTCAAAATATGAAATGAGGGTAAGAAGCCCGGATAGACTCCTCTGTTTCCTAAGTGGCATCCCGCTCGGTATGATCCCTCCATAGGATTTTGACGAATGGAATCGTCTTCCTTCTCATGACTCGTTCTTGTCTGTCTAGAACTCGTTCGGGTTCTTCTATAAAAGTGAGATCTTCACGTATCTGTTCCAGTGGATACTGAACCATGTGAAGGGGATGATACTGGTACCCTCTGAGTAAGGACACATGAAACACATTATGCACATGCGAAAGCTGCGGAGGTAACGCCAATCAGTAAGATACTTCACCAACTCGTTCAGTGATATCAAACGGTCCGATGAAACGAGGACTGAGCTTCCCTTTAATCCCGAAGCGTCTAACACCACGTGCCGGCGAAACCTTAAGGAAGACGTGATCTCCTAGGTTAAAATGTATGTCCCTACGATGCTTATCGGCGTAACTCTTCTGACGTGACCGTGCTTCCTGAATTTTCTGCTTAGCTACTGCGATCTTTTCATTGGTCATCTCTATAAATTCTGGTCCTTCAAGTGTTCGCTCACCAACCTGATCCCAGCAGATTGGGGCGCGACACTTTCTGCCATACAACATCTCGAAAGGAGCACACTTGATACTTGCGTGCCAACTGTTGTTGTATGCAAACTCCACCAAACAGATGTAATCGTCCCAATCACCCGTCCATTCCAACGTACATGACCTCAACATATCTTCTAATGTCTGAATGGTTCGTTCCAACTGTCCGTCCGTTTGAGGGTGAAAAGCCGTGCTAAGCTTAATTTGTGTACCCCAAGCTTTCTGCAGACTCTTCCAAAAGCACGAAGTGAATTGAGTATCTCTGTCTGAGACGATGCCGGATGGTGCACTGTGGAGTCTCATGATTTCTCTTCTGTACGTATCGACGAGTTTACTTACCGGATCTTCCTTGCGGATCGGTAAGAAATGAGCTG
Source organism: Glebionis coronaria (assembly GCA_025667525.1). Classification (NCBI taxonomy): domain Eukaryota; kingdom Viridiplantae; phylum Streptophyta; class Magnoliopsida; order Asterales; family Asteraceae; genus Glebionis; species Glebionis coronaria. The sequence goes on along the minus strand of CM046878.1, from coordinate 300,754,875 downwards.
ATTTGGTAAGTCGATCAACGATAACCCAAATTGCATCGTGCTTCCTCTTGGTAGGCGGAAGACCAGTAACAAAATCCATGGTGATTTTGTCCCACTTCTACTCTAGAATATCTAACGGTTGAAGGAGACCGCCAGATCGCTGATGCTCGATCTTAACCTGCTGGCAGATAAGACATTTGGAGACGTAAGTGGCCACACCCTGTTTCATACCACTCCACCAAAAGTACTGCTTGATGTCATGGTACATCTTAGTCGAACCAGGATGTATAGAGAACGGGGAGCTATGAGCTTCAGCTAACAAGGCTTCCCAGAGTTCTTGGTTATCAGGAACACAAAGTCTCGTGCCCTGCCATACGATACCATCTGCATCTACTCTGAATTCTGTCTGTTTCTCCAAATTTTGTACTATCGCCCAGATTTCTCCGTCATCCTTCTGAGCTTCCTTGATCTTAGAGAGTAACTCGGGTTCTACTCTAAGATTAGCCCAGTAACCGTGTTGTCCACGTAGCATGATCTCGATGTCAAGTCGCTCCAAGTCTCTTATGATTTCCTCTTCGATTTTAATGCCGTTGATCATTCCGGACTTCCTGCTAAGAGCATCTACTACTACATTTGCCTTTCCGGGATGATACTATAGATTAATGTCATAATCCTTCAACAGCTCTAACCATCTCCTCTGCCTCATGTTCAATTCACGTTGAGTGAAGATATACTTCAAGCTCTTGTGGTCCTTGAAAATGTCACATGATTCTCCATACAAGTAGTGCCTCCATATCTTCAATGCAAACACCACAGCTGCAAGTTCCAAGTCATGCGTGGGGTAATTTTCTTCATAAGGCTTAAGCTGCCATGAAGCGTACGCGATCACTTTCCCATGTTGCATGAGAACACAGCCAAGTCCCTTCCCCGATGCATCACTGTAGATTTGAAATCCACCCGTACCAGATGGGAGAGTAAGAATAGGTGCAGATACTAACTTCTGCTTCAGGTCTTCAAAGCTCTTCTCTCAATCTTCAGTCCAGACGAATTTCTCCCCTTTCCACATCAGTTTGGTCAATGGTAGTGCTAAGCGGGAAATGTTCTCTATGAACCTACGGTAATAGCTAGCTAAGCCTAAGAAACTACGGACTTCCGTCGCTGATGTTGGCCTTGGCCACTTAGTAATGGCCTCAACCTTCGCTGGATCCATAGTGATTCCTTCTGCTGATACAATGTGACCTAAGAATGCCACCTTGTCTAACCAGAACTCACACTTGGAGAATTTAGCATACAGCTGCTTCTGGCGAAGAATCTGTAGTACTGTACGAAGATGGTCTTCTTGTTCCTCCTTGGACTTTGAGAAAATCAGGATGTCATCGATGAAAACAATGACGAACTTGTCTAGAAATTCATGGAAGATTCTATTCATCAAATCCATGAACACTGCTGGAGCATTTTTCAGGCCAAATGGCATAACTACAAACTCGTAGTGGCCATAGCGGGTACGAAAGGCAGTCTTAGCGATTTCCTGCTCCTTGACCCGTAGCTGATGATAGCCTGACCTAAGATCAATCTTGGAGAAGTGTTTGGCCCCTTGGAGTTGGTCAAACAGATCGTCAATACGTGGCATTGGATATCTATTCCGGATAGTAATCTTGTTGAGCTCGCGATAGTCTATGCAAAGACGAATACTGCCATCCTTCTTCTCGGTCGAATGAAACCTCGTTCAAGAAGTTCTTGCAGTTGATCCTTCAGCTCTATGGGAGCCATGCGATAAGGAGCCTTGGAGATTGGTTCAGCTCCTGGAATAAGCTCGATATTGAATTCCACTTCTCGTGCAGGTGGTATGCCCGGAAGTTCTGCTGGAAAAACATCTTGGAATTCCGACACTATAGGTTGATCTTGAATTGATGGGGATTCAACATCCATGTCGTGAACCGTAGCTAGATAACCCTCGCAACCATGTGATAGTAGTGCATGCGCTTGCAGGGTAGATATGATTTGTACAGACCGTCCGGGTATGAACCCTTTATGAATGTACTATGGTGCATTAACATCACCGAAGATAACTCGATATGAATGGCAGTCTATGGTAGCATGATGCTTGGATAGCCAATCCATGCCCAAAATCATGTCGAAGTCATTCATGTCCAGCGGAAGTGCGTCAACAGGTCGAACCTTATCGTCAAATTCTAGGGGAAGACTCTTGTATACATGGGTGATTAATACAGAGTCCCTCAAAGGCGTGGAAATAGTAAGCCTATTTTCTAGTGGCATGGGGAGCATCCTAATGTTCTTAGCATAAGCAGTAGAAATAACCGAGTGAGTAGCACCCGTATAAAAAAGAACACATGCAGCTTGACCATACATATACAAGATTCCAGTGATGGTACCTGTAGACTTGTTGGCCTGGTCTCGAGATGTCGTGTAGACACGCCCGGTGGTAGGAGGCGGCATGGAATCAGCATGTCCCGATGTACCTTCTATCTCGCCCTTACGATAATCCTTCATGATATGGCCAAGAAGACCACACTTGAAGCATGCGTCAGTGTTACGACGACATGGCCCTGGGTGCCTACGGTGGCAAGTAGAGAAAAGAGGATGAGTAAATCCTCCAGCAGGTGCTCTGGCTGGCTGGGAACCTGATAAAACATTTTACATAAGACATGATAAATGGATACAAAGGACAATGCGGATAATCGTAAGATTGAATACCAGTGATAGCTGGGCGGCTAGGCTGTGAACCTCTGTGGTTCTGGTCCCTACCGTTTCCATGGTTCCTGGTAGAAGTTTTGCTAAAGTGTCAGAATATGAGTTATAACATGAAATCATAAGGAAAATGCGTAAGTATTAGGACCTGCTGCTGTTGGAGTGTCCAACGTTGTTACGGTAATTATCATTACCGCCACGCCTATCTGTAGCAGAACGGTCGTTAGTCTGACCATTTCCCTTGGGCTAATGAGGCTACTGCTGAGTAGCCGGCTGAGACCGGTCCCTAGTTTTCTGCCTGGAAGATACATTTAAAGAGATGAATAATTGACATATATGGAAAGAATATGGATTGATCACCGCTTGAATACGAATGTTTACCTCTTGTCGGGTCTCTCAGCTTCCCCGAACTCATCTCTCTCCTGCAGCATCTCCAGCTTACGTGCTGCATCGGCCACTTGTGCTACAGTGTTGAACGTAGCACACACCAGATTGTTTGCGACCGATGTGCGAAGAGCCCACCTAAAGTGGTGTGCCTGCTCTTCAAGAGTACCTGCTGCTGCACCAAGGAAACCTGCTAAGCGAAGAAAGCGCTGCATAAACTCGTTGCTATTCTCCCCAGCTCTCTGTCGGATCCCATGGTACTCTCTCTTGAGCTTGTCCTGCTCAGCCTTGGGAAAGAACTGCTCCATCACCCTGTCCTTGAACTGAGCCCAAGTCAAACCAGCAACCCACTCGTCACCACCTTCAGACTGCATCAATGCTAACCACCAATTCAGCACATCGCCTTCGAACCGATAGCATGCCAACCTTGCCTTGTACGCGGGGTCACAACCCATAGCATTGAAAATCTTCTTGATATGAGCCAACCAGCTTTCAGCATCACTGGGGCTATCTGTCTTCTCAAAAGCTCGAGGACGGAGCTTGTTGAATCTATCCAGCCATACTGCTAATGTCACTGGAGGAGGAGGTGCCTGATTATGCTGCTGATTGTTGGCAGCTTGAACTTCAGCCCTGATGTCGTTCCTCAGTTGAGGAAGCAAAGCTTGCATAGCAGCTTGAATTGCAGCATTGAGTTGTTCCTGTTCGCGTGTGAGAACCATCTGACAGTATAACATAAAACATATGATTAAACAGATCAAAACATAATATATATATACATGAAAAAAATTTATACCAAAATTTCAAGAGAAAAATTTTATGCAAGAAAATTTTGTGTATGAATGCATGATGCAGTTTTATGAAAACTTTTGTATGCTCGAGAGTGAACGCCTATGGTCAGTTCACCCAAAACAAAAGACATGGCGAGGGGACGCCTATTGGTCGGTCCCAAATTTAAAAGTTTCGATAAAACACATGCGACTAAATAGGGCCAGTCCTGTACCAACCCTTACTTAGTCATAAATCTGCGACAATGGTATATATATATATATATATATATATATATATATATATATATATATATATATATATATATATATATATATATATATATATATATATGTATGCATAAAATGATGAATGCATGAAAACAACTGTCAGTTCTAGGAAGACCGTAGTGACTACCCACTAATCACAGGTCATATTTTGAGAGCCTACAGGTCGAAGCCTTGGCTCTGATACCATAATTGTAACACCCCATCTTGATAATGGAAATGTCACATGTAATTATGGCGTGTCATCAAAGCATACAAGGAAAAATGTCTAAACATTACATGACCATAAAAGGAAAATACCGGAATCAAACATCGGTAGTCCAAAAGTAAAGCTCATCACACACAAACATAAGTATAGTAAAGGAAAGGACTAAACAATGTCCATAGCAATGTATCAAAAGAAAGGAAATGCATAAAGTAAAGAAAGGCTAGAAAGCTTCCAGTCCATATACACGTACGCTTAAAGTCTACGAGCGTCCCTGAGTACCTGCCGTTTTGGGAACATAGAAAAGGAAAACGTCTGAGCAATACGCTCAGTGCACGGATGTACAATAAAGCATGAATAGGATAAGCATATAACATATAACAGCGGAAGAAACTAAGTCCCGAGTAACCTGGTTAAGTCTTGACAAAACTGGTTTAATAGTTTGAAAAGCCTTATGTTTATCTTGTAAAAACTGTTTAACATATTTTACCATTAGCCAATATAGGTCATGAAAATCCATCGTGCATGAATACTTGGAGGGGTGACCTCATCATGCAAATTAGAGGGGCTGCCTCTAATTTAATATTCTGGTTTGGGTAGGAGGGATCAGCTCCTTGTGAAGGATGCAAGGCACACACCACATTCACCATGAAATCCTGACTGAAAACATGTAACTAGGATGCACCCATATGCCCCACATGATAAATATAATATAAATGGCCAAAAGCTGAAGGGACGCCACGAGAAATCACTCTGCCGTGGTGAAGTCATAACATCAGTGCCTCTAATGTTATGGTTATGGTACCTCCATAACTAGGTGAAACTGGTCATGCATGTATATGGATATAGGTATTCTAAATTAAACATAAGCAATTCAAACACATAACTTATACTACAGGAAAACATTTGGCTGCATACGGGGATTCCTAATAAGGAAAGAATGTCCATACTGAAAGGACGGGAATCCGTACCTTATGTCCAATGAACGAAGAAGATGAACTGAGAGGAATCCTACTTTCGTATCACTAATGCTACATAAATACATACATGAGTAAGTATCTGCTTACTAAATACGTAACTGGTTTTATGTCATGTCTTAGCTTATTTTATATGTTCTTATCATGTTTTACTGTTTTAAGCCTTAAACTGTGTTTACCTTATACTCTGTTTACTCTGATTATGTATTTCTGGTATTTCATGTATTATTATACTTACTGTGTAATGATAAGTAACTTTCCAAAAATAGCAGGTTTCCTAAAATAGAAAGTTTCCAAAAATAGAAAGTTTTCAAAAATAGAAAGTTACCAAAAATAGAAAGTTTCCAAAAATAGAAAGTTTCCAAAAATAGAAAGTTTCCAAAAATAGAAAGTTTCCAAAAATAGAAAGTTTCCAAAAATAGAAAGTTTCCAAAAATAGAATTACTGCTTAAAATAGATAAGTTTCTAAAAAATAGAAAGTTTCCATAAATAGATCAGCTGCCTTAATTAAATAAGTTTCCATAAATAGATTAGCTGCCTGGAATAAATAAGTTTCTAAAAAATAGAAAGTTTCCATAAATAGATTAGCTGCCTTATTTAATTAAGTTTCTAAAAATAGAAAGTTTCCATAGTTAGAAATAAGTTGGTTAAATAAGCTAAGTATATAAGCCTAAGTGTTTTCATGATTATTTCTAAGTCATATGATATAATGTATAGTTTATTAATTATTTCATGTAATTAAAATAAACTATAGGTTAAAATATTTAATTAAAATATATCATGTTTTTAATTAAATAAACTTAAATACTTTGGTTAAAACATGTATTATTATTTATTAATAATATAACCTAAGTCATGCAAATTAATTAATTATAACCATGGTTTTTAAATAATTAATTAATTATAAGTCTAAAAATATAAAATACTTAGGTTAATAATTTCATGATTTTAATAATTAATATAACCTAAGTCATGTTATTAAATTAATCATGTCATGTTTATTAATTTAATTTTAACATAAGATTATAAAAAAATAATAATCTTAACATACACCGTGAACCGGATCTTGACTAAGAACCATGAACCGGACATGAAATCGACACCATACCCCGAACCACTTCGGGGTTACCCTTGTCTTGTTGCTGCTGTGGGACCCACACCATCCAACCGAGAACATATGGTCTCAGTGGTGGTCGAATAGCCAAACCGAGACCCCCTCGGGTTCGGTTTAGGCGCCGGCCAAAAACAAACACCCCTAAAACACCCTTTTTTATTTATTCCAAAATCAATTTCATGTTAGATCTATGATTTGATTAGGTTTTTAACAAAAACACATCATGTTCTTAATTATTTAAAAGATCAAATCAAAACAAAAGGGTTAAAAGAATTACCGAATGCGTGGATCTAAATAAGGATGAACAAACACGAACACTAGCACCAAAACTAAGATCAAAGATCAAATAAACACCCCTTTGGTGTGTTTATGGGTGGCGGCCAAAAGAAAGAAAAAAGGAGGAGGAAGAACTTTTTTAGGTTTTGTAAAAATCTTCTGTAAAAGTGAAAATGAGTAGTGATCTTTTCCTTTTACCCTTCTTAGTAAATTTTGAGATGGGCTTGGCCCATCTCTCCCTTGTAGCCGCGGGTAGGGGCCCCACATGGGGTACCCGTACCGTTTTCCGTGTCTCGTTGTTTAATTACTCGTTCGTGATTAATTGTGTTCGCGTTTAATGTGTTCTCGTTAAGTAATTATCGTGACCTAATATATTTATTTACGCTCGTAATAAATATATATACGTAATTAATAATAGTTCGTGATTTAATTACGTTCATGATCGCATGGTCGTGATTAATTATTGTCAAATAATTATTGCGTGCTCGTGCGTAGTAAATACTTATCGGGTTCTAACACGTACGTAATACGTAAAATCCTAACACGTAATCGTAATCATGCTATAATATGAAAGTTTTAATCTAGTACGTACGATCTTAAGGGTACTATTCATGGTAAAAGCATGCGGGTTTTACAATACTTCCATTCGTCTCACTATTTGTGTACTTGGGCTTATTTTTGGGCTTTGAACAAAAAGTGAATAGACTATATCCACTATTGGACTTTCAGGCCCAATAAGCAAATGTGGGACCTACTAGGCCCAATTATTTTATTAAAGTTAAATCCTCGAAAAACGAACTTGATTTTTGGCTTCTTGATCTTTTCTTCAAACTCGTGTCGTTTTTGCTGGTTTTCGTGATCTTGGGTACCTACACACATGAAAGAAGAAACAAGCATATACAAGGCCATTTTCATACAAATAATGCATTATAAGCTCATTTATTGATATAATTGATATGAGTAATTTCACTCATATCATTGATCATCTTCTCTTTTGTTAAGATCCTAGTTGATCGTGTTCTAGGGTTATAGAAAGTTCTCCCAATGACATCCTTGCTAACAAGTCTAGAGTTGTACCTATCTTGAGCATTCACGGGGATGTTTGTCTTATCAAGGGCTGTGAGAGAATGGGCATCAGAGTAGAAACAAGTTCCTTCACAAGGAATCCTAAGGATTCAGGCAAATTGGTTTAGGGTAAAAGAGAAGTTATGGCCATTTGCTTGAAAATTAAGGAGAATGGTATGGTCTTCATCAAAGCTAACATGAAAGGAAATGTAAAATTATCGGACAAATTTGGGGCAAATTTGTTCATCTATGTGTATAAGCAATCAAAGTTAATCCTAGAGAAGGTGTCACGAATATTTTTGTTGTTGGTAAAAGAGGGATCAATAAGTCGACCTTCATGAAAGAAACATTTCTCAAGTTCCTTGCATAAGGTTTGTTGTGCGGGAGTTAGACGTTTAGATTTGTGAAAGGAGGGAATGTAGCTATGGGTGTCCTTGTGGCCATATGTCCAAGCGGAAGGTATGATTGGTCCTAAGGCATTGTTTTTAAATTAAGACAATTTGAGAATTTACTAGAAACATGCCTAGTATAAGCAAACAATGCGGAGATGCGGTTATCTCGACCCAAAATGATTTTAGAAAGAAAAGTGTTCTATGCATATTTTTTAGATAACCCAAACGCTCCTTAAGTTTAATGTTTCTTCGAATGACGTACCCAAAAATGCATATTAATTATGCAATTCTTTAGCGTTCATGAGTCCAAATGCCATAATTATGCAATTCTTTAGCGGTCATGACTTGAGTAGTGAGAAGATTTTTGAAAGATTTTGATCAATTGGGATTCTTAGTAATGCCTATCGATTTGTTTGAAAGAATTATGTTTATCAAGTTGTTTTAACATTATAAACAACTAATGCATACAATGAATAAACTAATCTTGAAAAATCCCCAATTTCAATTTCGTGCAATTAAAATAGAACCTAAGACTCTGATTGAGAGAAATTAAGTAATTAAAGAGTGAATTAAGTAGCGGATACTTATAGTGGATGATTGGACACGACTTGGAAGGTTGGTTTTTGCCTAATGGGGTTAGAGAGATGATATAATAGAGGTTATGGTCGTTTTTTTGTAGAAAATGAGAGTGGTAGTATGAGTTTTAGGGTGTTTGGCCATTGGCTATGACTTGGAGAACTTCTCTAGAAGATCACGGACCCATATGAGAAAACGGTTCGCCTTTAGACCAAAAGGGTCCGTGTTGCAGAGTTCAGCAAGTTTTTGGTTATAAGACAAAATCTCTATTATCTCTAATCCTAGCCTTAATAAGTTAAAGGGTTTACGCTTAGGTGGTTTGGTTAAGATGTCGGCTATGTTATCTTCCGAGGATACTTTCTCTATAGAGATGTTCCCTTTTTGAACATTATCTCTAAGAAAGTGATGGCGAATTTCTTTGTGTTTAGTTTGTGCGTGTAGGACGGGATTCATGCTGAGATCAATGGCGCCTTTATTATCATAAAGGATGGTCACGTCGTCCAGTTTGATATCATATTCAACAAAGACTTGCTTCATCCACAACACTTGTTGACATGCTTTTCCCACTGACACGTACTCGGCCTCATATGTGGAAATTGCAAGCGCCGTTTTTCTTTTTCAAGAACCATGAGGTTAGACAACACCCAATAAAGATACATGTACCACTTGTACTCTTTCTATCGAAATAGTCACCGGCATGGTCCGAGTCCGCATAGATAATGGTTTCCATTCCCGTTCCCTTGGGATACCAAAGCCCAATATGAGTGGTTCCTTTGATGTATCTAAAGGTCTCTTGACAGCTTCAAGATGTGATACATTTTGATTTTCTTAAAATCGAGCACACATTCAAACACTAAAAATTATATCCGGGCCACTTGTCGTGAGGTAAAGTAAACTACCAATCTTACCTCTATATTAGTACTATCCACATAATTATTAATTTCATCTTTGGTTAGTTTAGTTTTCGTTAACATTGGTGTGCGTGTTGCTTTAGATTCTTTTAGTACATATTTCTTTAGCATTTCTTTGATATATTTAGATTGATTAAAGAAAATGTCATCTTCCATTTGCTTGATTTTTAAGCCCAAAAAGAAGTTTAGTCCACCCATCATGCTCATTTCAAATTCTTCATGCATAATTTTAGAAATATTACCACAAAGTTCTTGACATGTAGCACAAAAGATAATGTCATCACATAGATTTGGACTATTATTATATGTGACCCATTTCCCTTAGTGAACAACGTATTGTTCACTTGACCCATAAAGTATTTATGTTCAATTAGAAAAGAATTAGGTCAGTCATACCATGCCCTGGTTGCTTTCTTGAGACCATAAAGAGCCTTTTTGAGTTTATAAACATGATTTGGTTTTTCAAAGTCTTAAAACCAGGAGGTTGTACAACATACACTTCCTCATTTATGAAACTAATACAAGGAATTTCCAAGTATAAAATAAATTCGTTCCAAGTCTTTTCGAATTGATTACAAGTAATTAGTGCGACTCAGTCGTTCTTGGTGGAAAAATAAGAAAGGTTTGATTATCTAAAACTAATTAAAAGAAAAGGCGTCGTTGAGTAATTAAAATAAAAATAAAGCGAGAAAAGATTAAACTAAAATTAAATGACTAAAAAAATAAATGACGCTAAGTTAAAACGTAAAGAAATGAAAACTATAAAATAAAACACTTTTAAAAAGAAAATTAGAAAAGACAAATTAAAATAAAGTTTACGAAAAATAAAACAAATAAGTAAAACGAAACTTAAAGAAATTAGCGGGAAAAATTAAGTTTGAAAATTAAATTTAAAATAAAAACAATTAATTTCGCAATACTAAAAAATTGAAATAAATTCGCAACTTTAAAACAACACAAATTCGCAATTCAAAAATATTGAAATAATTCCGCAATTAAACAATTAATTTCGCAATATTGAAAATTAAGTATGATTTCGCAATGTCTAAAAATCAACAATTCCGCAATACAAGACAAAGATTTCGCAATCCTTGAGTAACGAAGATTTCGCAATCTAACATTCCATAATTCCGCAATGCTAGATTCGATTTCGCAATGACCAGGAAGGGAGATTTCACAATCGGAAAGAAGATCGATTTCGCAATGCACAAGGGACATAAATTCGCAATGCACAAAAACAAACAGAATTCGCAATTAACAAGGACAAGATTTCGCAACTTAGGCAAAGATCAATTTCGCAATTATGAAGAATTGCGAAATCGAATCAGACGACCCTAAAAACTAGGATCTCGGACAAGGACGATTTTAAGCAACTTTTTAACAACTTTTTAAGGAAAATAAGCACACGAAAACACCAATAAGCTAGGCAAATGATAAAACTTGTAAAACCTTCAACACACAAATCAAGAAACACGTAAAGTAAGAAACTTTATGTGTCGAAATGGAAAATTAAGATGAAAGAGATGATGAATGAAATGTAGTATAATGCAAGTTCGTTTTCTCAGTTCTTAACTAATAGAAAGTCCAACCAATATCGGATTTATAATTGTTCTTGGTTGTTTAAGCTTGCTTGGTAATCTATGCTAATTCAAACAACACTATTTAAAAATGAAAAATATTAACCTACTTATACGTAAAACATATTGCAAATACCAAGTTTTTTTATTCAAACAAAAGTCTAAAATGCAAAATATAAAACTAAAAGGACTGAAAATGTAATTTCTATGAAATGTAAATGCTTGAAATTTAAATTCTACAACTATAGGGACTAAGAATGCAAAACAGTAAACTATAGGGATCAAAAATGCAAAATCAATAACAAACTAACTAAAATTGTAACAAACCAACAAGTTACTAACTGAATTCTAACAAATCACAAAGTCCAGGGACTAAACTTTAGCAAACCCTAATAACTTGGAAGTTTAGCCAAAAAGTAAACACTGAATGAAATGTAAGGACCAAAGTGCAATTTAGTAAAGTTTTTAACTAAAAACGGGTTACAAGAAACAAAAAGCTCGTCTGGGCTTATTACTCAACTAAAATCAGTGAAACAACTTGCAAAACATTTCAAATCCAATTTAAGCTATGTGTGTTCAAGGGTTTAAGCTAAAAGTAAGAAATAAGCAAATGAGTGCTTATTGATAAGCACAAAATAAGCTACAGCTTAAACTAAACAGTCACAACCTGATTTTTGTAATGAAACTGATTAAGCTAATGATTTAAAGATTGGGAAATCAATCCAGAACTTTTTTCATCAAGAAATGAACCAGAAATCTGAAATAAGCTCTTTTGAGCTTATGTTGACCAAGTTTGACCGGATTTTTGGAAAAAGCTCAAAACTTCAAAAATCAATATTCAACACTAACTAACTGGATTGGTGAAAGAAAATCACAACTTTTATGAAGTAGTTTTGGAGATCTATGAAAACAGTAACTATTTTATCTCAGAGAATGAGATATGCTCAGACCTTAACCAAAAAGCTATTTTCTAGCTTAATTCCTAGAACTGTAGAATTTCCTCTTAGAATCTAAAAGTTTATGATATAAGCTAAGTCTGGAAACAAGTTTGGTTGAATTTCATTAAAGATTGAATGAAAAATAAGCAGATGAAATTGGCAAGTTCTAAAGAACAAAGCTGAACAATAGCTGACCCAAACTGTTTTAAAGCCAATTGCCTGTTTGACCTTTTATTTGACTTGTAAAGGACTTAAAACCAATTGTTATCAACTAAAGACTAGAAACAAACTCTTAAACACCAATTCACAATGCTTGAAAACTACTTAAGATCTATTCCCAAACACTCCTTTATATGCTTCTAACAAGATTATTCAAAGACTTATTAAGATCTGACTTAAGCTGATTCAAAGGCTATAGCAGACTAGTCTTAATGGACTAAATGAAAGGTATTCAAGCTGAGAACAAACAATTAGCAAGACTAGAACAACAAATAAGCTATAAGGCTAAAAAGATGACAAAAATGATGCAGTAACTACAAAGCTCTCAATTCAGTAAACAAGTAGGCAAGATTAAGCTACAAATGAACTAAGATCAATCAAACTTCAACTATTATCAAGTAAAACATGCAGCCATCAGAATTAAACTAGGAAATTGAGCATGCAATTGACTGTTTAGAGGAACAATAACAAGAACTTTGGAACCTAATGAAGATATCCTTTAGGAAGAAGAGGAGCGCTGAGCTCTCTTGCCCTAGTGATAACCACCACCTATCACTAGTATTCAACAAAAATCAACCAACTGATCAACTGGAAACCATCAAATTTCTTAAGAACTCCATTAGAACTAGGCTATGGCTGAATTGTGATCAAACAGCTACAAATCTTCACAAATGTCAGTTATGATCAATGATTGATCATAACAAACATCAATCAGCAACAATAACACTCAACAGCAACAAGATCAAACTGGAATTTGAATAACAGAATTTGGCGGGAAAAAGGAATTTGAATTTTATTGAAGGAATTCAGTTACAAAGTTGGTTACAAGCTAACAACTAACTAACTGACTCAAGAGTTTGTCAGACTCTTGAGTAGTTAGGGGAAAAGTGAGGGAAAAAGGAAAGGGAAAATTGAACTATGTGTTTTACAAAATTAGGCTACTCTCCAAAAATGAAGTACAAGCTATCTATTTATAGGCATGAGAGGAGAATTAGTTGGGGTTGGTGACGTGTCAGGGCCAATCCCAGCTTGCCACGTGGAGTAATCTGCATAATTGCTCTTTGAAGGTGATGAACAGATTTGGGTGTTTTTGATTTACTGGATGATTTGTTAATTGGATTGCACCATTAAATTCGTCTCTTCAAATCGAGCAATATTGATGTTGAAGTCGTGTCATGAAATGGCCTCTATCAAAAACCCGATCCTGGAAATTTTTTACTTTGAAGAAGAAAACACGTGGCGCCTTCTTATTGGTTGAGGAGATGTGTTGCGGATTACACTGTTGAGATTTGGTGTAATAAATGTGGCGGCAGTAGTGGGTAATAAATGAAATGAAGTGGCAATCCGTGTGAGGTAATTTCTCTCTTCCCATTGGTTGCTTTTCTTGTCACATGGATTAAGCTTTAATATCTTTCCAAACTTGGCAAAACAAACCCCTTGACTTGGCAGATTGCTGTTTTAAGCTAGGATCTTCATTTCTTTGACATTTTTGGTCCTTTAACTTCCATAACTTGTACAAAATGGTCCTTTGACTGAGTTGACTTGATAGTTGACCAGGTTTGACTTGAATCTTGACTTTTACAATATTTCACTTTTAGTCCTTCAACTTTCATAACTTGTCAAGATAGGTCCTTGAACTTCAAAGTCTTGTCACTTGTGATCCTTCCTTGTCTTTTTCATCCTTTTGAGCTTGATTTGACTTTGTTTGCTTGAAATTGTATCCTTTTACCTACATAAGATCACACAAACACAAACATACCACATAACACTGTTTTTGCAAGATAATTGGGTATTTTGCTTCATGTTTTAGGGTTATTTGTTGATAAAAGGATATGAGTTTAAGCTCATATCAAATTCCCCTACACTTGAACATTGCCATGTCCTCATGCAATATTATATTTCAAGGCTTAAAAATTTACATTTCCCTCATAATTAATCCACCTTGGCCATATGAGATGCATCTACACTACTCTAAACTAGATGATGCATGATTTTGACTTTTAATAATGCAATGAATCAAAATACAATTCTATCTATATCTTTTTGATTTTTCTTGAAATGGTTTTGATGGAAATAACTCATAAAGAATTCAATGACTTGGATTAGGGCTTGGATACCATGAACATTTATCACCCTCAAGTTTCACTTTCCCCATACCAAGCTAATAAATGGGATCATTGCATTCACAAGTAAAAAGTGCATCAACTTATTCATGACAATTAAATGTGGAACCGGTTATTAATTGAGCAAATTGCTTGTGGGCAAATTTGTCATTATTCAAGTGTGAAATATAAGAAGTGTAAATTCCAAAAATAAGGAAGCACGGTTTTAATCCTAAGTAATCTTCTCATCCATTACTTGAAAAACCGCTCACAATTAATACAAGTCCGTATTAAGAGTAATAAGTCATTCGCCTTATGTGTAAAATCCTCATGTCATGCTTTCATAAGTAACTACACACTCGCTAAGGAAAGAAAAATAAAACTCACGCAATAATTTACATCCGCATCTTTTTGAGATTTTGGATCTTCAACCCCGCAACCCGTCAAGGTAATATTGGATTGGAGCAATCTATTGAATCCCCGCAACCCGTCAAGGTAATATTGGAACTCAATAGTCACTATAATTAACACCACACTGCCCCTCTTGGGAGTCTTGCATTATTTTTTTTTTTTCTTTTTTTTTTTCTAGCCACTCATTTTTTTTATAAGCCGCTCTTATTTTTCTTTATTCCTCACCAAGAAATTTGCAAAGAAGAAAAGGAAAAACACCCGCTAAATATGGAGCATGACATAAGTCTAGTACACATAAAACGTGCTAACTTAGAATCTTAAGACGTACTCATATCAACCATGAATGATTAGCCAAAAATGCATAAGAGATTACAAACCAATTAAAACCGTACTTGATTATTTATTAACAATTATATACATGCGAAGAAAGTAGAGATAAAGAAGAGAAGGGTTTAGCCACAAGTAATTGCCATGAAGTCTATCTAGCCCTTTTACACTTGCTTCAACTCTATCATTTCCCATTCTCCACAAATTTAAAATTTCAAAGAATGAAATTGGTGGAAGCTTAGCCTAATAGACCAATGAAGGACTACATGGTTAAGGATACTAGCTAGAGAGTGCTAAAATAAACAAACTCGGGTTGAGTCAAAATATCCATGGCGGGCCTAATATGTCAAAGAAATCTAAATTTGTTAAAACCATGTTTATTATATTTTTCCCTTTTTATATATTTTGGATGAAAAATAAAAGAAGAAATATATATACAATGCAAATGTGATATGCAAATGAAAAATGATTGATGCAAAAATTATGAATGCATATTTTTGGTGGCCAAAATAGATCAAAAATTTGAAAAATGTTGAAAATTCAATTTTCCATGTTATCATGCAAGACAATGACAAGTTCTAGGTAAGGTCACTTCGATAGAAGACCCCCCTACACTTAAGCTAAACATTGTCCTCAATGTTTAAGAGCATGGAAGTATAAAAACTTCCCCTACACTTATGACAATGAATAGACTTTGCTTAACCCAAGTTAAGGAAAGGACTACTATTAGTGAAATCATATTTAAGCACAAAGTGTCAATGAAAAATCACTAAAGTAACGAAGTGAACCGGATACAAGGGCCTCCTCCATAAGCTCCAAAGCATGAGATGAGTGAGCAACCCTACAAACAAGCATGAAGACAAAAGAAGGTCTCCCCTACACTTATATCCAAATCTATGCCTTTATTTCTAACCTACAACACTCTAAACCTAGTTATATGATGCTTGAGTTAATGAGTCTCTAGCTCGACTCGTCCCTCAATGAATTAATTCATGGGGAAAATGGGGACCTCTTGGACCATTTCAACGGAAATGTCCTCCCCAAAGTAATGTTTAACACGGTGACCATTCACTTTAAAATTTGGACCATCGGGTTGGGACAACTCAAGAGTTCCATATGGAAACACTTGAGCAATAGTGAATGGACCGGACCATCTCGACTTAAGCTTGCCCGCAAAAAGCTTCAATCTTGAGTTAAAGAGGAGAACCGGCTCTCCAACTTTGAACTCACGATTCTTGATCTTAGCATCATGCAATTTCTTAGTCTTTTCCTTGTATAGCAAAGAATTCTCATAGGCATTGGCTCTCAACTCATCCATCTCATTGATCTGATCTTTCCTATGTGAACCGGCTTGGTTTAAATCAAAGTTAGCCCACTTGAGAGCCCAAGATGCCTTATGTTCTAACTCAAATGGAAGGTGGCACGCTTTGCCATAGACAAGCCTATAAGGAGTACAACCAATTGGTGTCTTAAAGGCCTTCCTAAACGCCCACAAAGCATCATCAAGCTTATCCGACCAAGAAGCTCTATGCTCTCCCACCGTTCTCTCTAAAATCCTCTTTAAACCACGATTTGTGACCTCGGTTTGACCATTTGTTTGAGGGTGATACGCGGTAGAAAGTCTATGATTCACTCCATATTTCTTCATAACTCTCGTGAATTGATCATTACAAAAGTGCGTACCACGATCACTTATGATGGCCCGAGGTACACCAAATCTAGCAAACAATTGTTTCAAGAACTTTACAACCACTCTAGCATCATTAGTAGGTAAGGCTTTAGCCTCCACCCACTTGGACACATAATCCACCGCCACAAGTATATACTTGTTTCCCTTAGAGGATGGAAAAGGTCCCATGAAATCTATTCCCCATACATCAAATATCTCACATTCTTGGATAAAATTTTGTGGCATCTCATCACGTTGTGTAATTTTTCCTTGTCTTTGACAAACATCACAAAATTTCACCATCTCTTGGGCATCCTTGTAAATGGAAGGCCAATAGTAACCCGAATCAAAGACTTTCTTGGCGGTGTAGTTAGGCCCAAAATGTCCACCCGTAGGTCCTTTATGACATGCCTCTAAGATTTTAAATGCCTCGGGCCCATCTACACACCGTCTAATGATTTGGTCCGCACATTGCCTAAAAAGATATGGATCATCCCAAAAGTAATACTTAACTTCCTTAAGAAACTTTTTCTTTTGTTGGTAAGTAAGACCCTCAATAAGCACATTGCCCACAAGATAGTTTGCAATATCCGCAAACCAAGGTGTGGCATCCTCTTGGGAAGAGATAGACATGAGCTCCTCTAGTGGAAAGGATTCATTGATTTCTTGATGTGGGAAATCTCCTTGAAAAGGATGCTCAAGTCTACTCAAATGATCCGCCGCTAAATTCTCGGCCCCTTTCTTATCACGAATCTCTATCTTAAACTCTTGAAGCAACAAAACCCATCTCAAAAGCCTAGGCTTAGCATCTTGTTTTGTCATAAGATACTTGAGAGCGGAGTGATCCGTATACACTATGGTCTTAGAAAGCACAAGGTATGGTCTAAACTTCTCAAAAGCATATACTATAGCAAGCAACTCTTTTTCCGTGGTAGTGTAATGAAGTTGTGCACCGGTCATGGTTTTACTCGCATAGTGTATAGGTTGAAAATGCTTATTAACTCTTTGTCCTAAGACGGCCCCCACCGCATAATCACTAGCGTCACACATAAGCTCAAAAGGTAATTCCCAATTTGGAGAAACCAAAACGGGAGCCTTTGTCAATTTTTCCTTAAGTGTCTCAAAAGAGTCTAAACAAACTTGATCAAAAATGAAAGGAGCCTCTTTCTCCAAGAGATGAGTCATCGGTCTAGCTATCTTAGAGAAATCTTGTATAAAGCGCCTATAAAATCCCGCATGACCTAAGAAACTCCTCACACCTTTAACCGAGGTGGGTGGGGGAAGCTTAGCAATCACATCAATTTTAGCTCGATCAACTTCTAATCCCTTATTGGATATCTTGTGTCCTAAAACAATCCCCTCTTTCACCATAAAGTGACATTTCTCCCAATTAAGCACCAAACGTGTTTCCTCACAACGCTTAAGCATTCTCTCAAGATTGGTGAGACAAGAGCTAAAGGAGTTCCCAAATACGGAAAAGTCATCCATAAAAACCTCCATGGTTTGCTCTATCATGTCATGGAAAATCGCCATCATGCACCTTTGAAACGTCCCCGGTGCATTACATAGGCCAAAAGGCATCCTCTTGTAAGCAAATGTACCGTAGGGACAAGTGAATGTGGTCTTTTCTTGATCCTTAGGGTCAATGGGTATTTGAAAATAACCCGAAAAGCCATCAAGAAAACAATAGTACTCATTTCCCGCTAAGCGTTCAAGCATTTGGTCCATAAAGGGAAGCGGGAAATGGTCTTTCCTAGTTGCCTCATTGAGTTTTCTATAATCAATGCAAACTCTCCAACCGGTTACAAGTCTCGTAGGAATAAGCTCATTGTTCTCATTAGGCACCACGGTGATTCCACCCTTCTTTGGAACACAATGAACCGGGCTAACCCATGGAGAGTCGGAAATGGGGTAAATCATACCCGCATCTAAGAGTTTAATCACTTCCTTCTTAATAACCTCATGTATTTTTGGGTTAACTCTCTCTTTGGTTTTGAATGGCGGGTTTATAATCATCCTCCATAAGGATTTTGTGAGTACAAAAATGTGGATCAATTCCCCTTATGTCGGATATTTTCCATGCTAAGGCTTTCTTGTGTTTCTTAAGGACTTCAATAAGTTGCTCCTTCTCATCCTCTTTCAACTCTTTAGCAATAATCACCGGTAATTGGTCTTTTCCTTCTAAGAAAGCATATTCTAAGTGGGATGGAAGTTCCTTAAGTTCAATGGGAGGTGGACTCTCTATGGAAGGTTTTACTATGGAAGGTTCCTCAATGGTAATCTCTTGTGGAATAGGAGAAGGAATAGGGTCCTCATTGAGCAACTTTTGGATTGTAAGAATATCTTCTTCCCAATTAATGGGAGAATCATCATCACCAAGAAATTTGGACTCAAATTCCTCCAAGAGGAAATCGCTCTCTCCAAAAGGTGTTAAAGAGGGAGCAATTGAGGCCACGGTTTCAACATGTGGAATCTCATCACTAGCATTCTTACAAGCATCATGAAAGTGTTCATTACACACTTCATCTAGCACATCCACAATGTTAATAGTCTCACAAGGTCTAGACTCATTAACCTCTTTTCTATCACAAACTTTCCCTAACTTAAACACCACTTTCTCATCCTCTACTCTCATAATTAATTCTCCTTCCGCCACATCTATCAAGGTACGACCCGTTCTCAAAAACGGTCTACCAACAATCAAAGGCACTCTAGGATCCATGTCATAATCGACCACTACAAAGTCGGCCGGAAAGGTAAACTTATCCACACCTACAAACACATCTTCCGCTATACCTACGGGGTGAGCTATGGTTCGGTTGGCTAGTTCAAGAGTCATCCTAGTGGGAGTGAGCTCGGGAAGAGATAGTTGTTTCCAAACCGATAAAGGCATGAGATTTATGCTCGCCCCTAAATCCGCCAAAGCCATGCAATTTTCAACACCGGGAAAATTACAAGGTATCAAGAAGCGCCCCGGATCTCCAAGTTTTGTTGGTAAGGTTTTAAGTAACACCGCGGAACAATTTTCATTAAGTGATGTGTTGGGCAAATCAACCAATTTTTCTTTGTTTGAGAGCAAATCCTTGAACATCTTAGCAAACTTAGGCATATAAGCAAGAGCTTCCGCAAAGGATATGTTGATATTGAGTTGCTTGAACATCCTTAAGAAATTGGAGACTTGTATGTCATCTTTGTTCTTTAACTTGTCCTTTTTCAATCTTGAAGGGTATGGAAGAGTAGGTTTTGGTGTAGGTGGAATAGGTGTTGTGGTGGAAGATTTGTCTTTGTTAGCCTCTTCATTGGGAAGTGTGGAAGGTAAAGGAGAAGTATGAGGTGGTTGAGAAGGTGTGTTTGAGTGAATAGGAGCACTTTGAGGAGGTGGAGTAGAAGTAGAAGGCTTATCACAAGTAGGAGCACAAGTGGGTTGAACAATAGTAGGTTTAGGAGGTGAAGGATCCTTTGTTGTTGTTCCACTCCTTGTTGTAATAGCATTGACATTGGCCCTAGGGTTTTTTTGTGTGTTGGAAGGTAAGGCCCTTTGTGGTCTTTGAGTTACCGCCACTAAAACCCTATTGATTTGTTCCTCCATTGTACGTTTCACTTGGTCATTCATTCTCTTCTCAATTTCACGCATTTTCTTGTCAACATACTCTTGAGTCTCTTGCATCCCATATCCTTGAGTTGGATTTTGAGGGTAAGCTTGATTTGGTATTGGAGCATATGCTTGATTGGGAATAAATGGAAGTGGTTGATTAAATCCTTGTTGTGGTGGATAAAAGGTATTAGCTTGAGGTTGAAATTGATTGGGTGCCTTGTAATTATTTCCTTGGTATGGTTGTCTTTGCCCTTGATTCCTTGCTAAAATTTGAGGAGGATTTTGTGGAATTTGGGTGGGTGGTTGGGGTGGGAAGCCGGGTGGAGTAAGGTAATTTTGGGATTTGTAAGAAAGGTTATTTGGATTGATGTTAGGCTTGAAGTGTTCACGGTGTTCCTCTTGGTAAGCATAGCATTCCCCTTGATACCCTTGCACCTTATCACATTGTTCATAAGAGTGGGGGCCTCCACAAGTAACACAAGAAATGGTGATGGCATTCACATTATTTGAGGAATTGTTCAATGTCATGCTCTTAAAATCTTGAAACATGCCTTGAGTAATTTCTTGTCCTTGTTTGACTGTTTGAAGGATCTCTTTAAGAAGTTGTATTTCACAAGGAGTTTGAGAAGTGTTTTGGATCACATGAACCTTTTCTTCAAATGGATTGTTTGTTTGAACCATTGCCTTAGTCTCAATAATGTTCAAAGCCTCGTGGTATGTCTTGAAAAGAATACTCCCTCCCGCGGAAGCATTTAGTGAATCTTGGTGGTGAGGTTTAAGGCCATTGTAGAAGGTATTGATTTGGTTTAGATCATCCATTCCATGGTTAGGGCATCGCCTCAACAACTCACTATACTCTTCCCAAGCATCACTAAAGGATTGACTAGGTTTTTGTGTAAAGCCCATAATTAAATTCCTCAAAGCCATAGTCTTTTGTGGAGGAAAGAATTTGTTCAAAAACTTAGTGGTAAAATCATCCCATGTGGTGATACTATCGGGTGGTTGGGTGTCTAACCAATGCTTAGCACTCCCATCTAAGGAAAATGACACTAACATCAATCTAATGACCTCATGTGGAACCCCATTATGCTTAATGGTATTGCAAAGTGAAAGGAATCTCTTAAGGTGAGCATGGGGATCCTCATTTTGTTTTCCAAAGAAAGGTGATGAAGAAACCATATTGATCATAGATGTATGTAGCTCAAATGTGTTAGCGGGAAAGTCGGGAATCTTAATGGCACTAACATATCCATGAATGTTGGATTGCATACGTTCATACAAAGTACGATTATCAATAGCCATGGCTTCTTGTGGTGGTGACAAAGCACGATTCTCGTGATCGGCTTGGTGGACGGTGGTGGTCTTACTCTTTCTCTTTTTCTTCCTTTTCGGAGGAAGAGGTTGTACACCAATCGGTATTTGTGCACGCCCGCGAGTGAGCATGCAACTCAATACGAGGAATGAGAGAGAAGCTCTCGTGTGACTTTGAAGAGAAATGGATTATCCTCTTCGAGTTTCAATATTAAATATCCACAAGAAAGTAACAATATATGTATTACTACTTTGGGTGCAAGACCCTCAATGAAGCCTTCCTTCTTAGAATACTCCCAAGTGAACGGGGGGTTAGGTGGCGCGAAGCACTTAAGTACCTATTGACCCTTAGATGGCATTTTATAGCACATCGCCTTTCTATTCACTTAAATGTTCGTATTCTTCGAATTGTTGCTTATTGAGAGTATTTATCTATTCTTGCTTTATTTTGTTTGATCGATACGCGTGTCAAGGACCGGAACGCCCCTCAACACGGTGTATTGCCTCGGCAATACTTATGGAAGATATGTAGATTGATTGTTCTTATACGTATACGTATTTACTTATAATAATATATGGAAAATATTTTTGTATTTATGAGTTTTTTAAAGGAAAATACTATATGTACATAAAAACCGAGAGAATCCAATAATATATATTTTTGGGTGCAATCTCTTAGGAAAAAGATTGCTTTTTGGATTTTTTTAATTTTTTTGGTCAATTCTTTAGGAAAAGAATTGTTTTGTTAATTTTTTAGTTTTTATATATTTTTATATTTTTGATTTTTTATTTGTTTTTGATTTATGATACGTAAAAATAACGTTCACCAAATGAACGGATCCCAAAAGCCAATGAAAACCGTCAATCGATAGTCTCTCGTGTAGTCAAAGAACCGGCAGCGGCGCCATTTGAAATGTAGTATAATGCAAGTTCGTTTTCTCAGTTCTTAACTAATAGAAAGTCCAACCAATATCGGATTTATAATTGTTCTTGGTTGTTTAAGCTTGCTTGGTAATCTATGCTAATTCAAACAACACTATTTAAAAATGAAAAATATTAACCTACTTATTCGTAAAACATATTGCAAATACCAAGTTTTTTTATTCAAACAAAAGTCTAAAATGCAAAATATAAAACTAAAAGGACTGAAAATGTAATTTCTATGAAATGTAAATGCTTGAAATTTAAATTCTACAACTATAGGGACTAAGAATGCAAAACAGTAAACTATAGGGATCAAAAATGCAAAATCAATAACAAACTAACTAAAATTGTAACAAACCAACAAGTTACTAACTGAATTCTAACAAATCACAAAGTCCAGGGACTAAACTTTAGCAAACCCTAATAACTTGGAAGTTTAGCCAAAAAGTAAACACTGAATGAAATGTAAGGACCAAAGTGCAATTTAGTAAAGTTTTTAACTAAAAACGGGTTACAAGAAACAAAAAGCTCGTCTGGGCTTATTACTCAACTAAAATCAGTGAAACAACTTGCAAAACATTTCAAATCCAATTTAAGCTATGTGTGTTCAAGGGTTTAAGCTAAAAGTAAGAAATAAGCAAATGAGTGCTTATTGATAAGCACAAAATAAGCTACAGCTTAAACTAAACAGTCACAACCTGATTTTTGTAATGAAACTGATTAAGCTAATGATTTAAAGATTGGGAAATCAATCCAGAACTTTTTTCATCAAGAAATGAACCAGAAATCTGAAATAAGCTCTTTTGAGCTTATGTTGACCAAGTTTGACCGGATTTTTGGAAAAAGCTCAAAACTTCAAAAATCAATATTCAACACTAACTAACTGGATTGGTGAAAGAAAATCACAACTTTTATGAAGTAGTTTTGGAGATCTATGAAAACAGTAACTATTTTATCTCAGAGAATGAGATATGCTCAGACCTTAACCAAAAAGCTATTTTCTAGCTTAATTCCTAAAACTGTAGAATTTCCTCTTAGAATCTAAAAGTTTATGATATAAGCTAAGTCTGGAAACAAGTTTGGTTGAATTTCATCAAAGATTGAATGAAAAATAAGCAGATGAAATTGGCAAGTTCTAAAGAACAAAGCTGAACAATAGCTGACCCAAACTATTTTAAAGCCAATTGCCTGTTTGACCTTTTATTTGACTTGTAAAGGACTTAAAACCAATTGTTATCAACTAAAGACTAGAAACAAACTCTTAAACACCAATTCACAATGCTTGAAAACTACTTAAGATCTATTCCCAAACACTCCTTTATATGCTTCTAACAAGATTATTCAAAGACTTATTAAGATCTGACTTAAGCTGATTCAAAGGCTATAGCAGACTAGTCTTAATGGACTAAATGAAAGGTATTCAAGCTGAGAACAAACAATTAGCAAGACTAGAACAACAAATAAGCTATAAGGCTAAAAAGATGACAAAAATGATGCAGTAACTACAAAGCTCTCAATTCAGTAAACAAGTAGGCAAGATTAAGCTACAAATGAACTAAGATCAATCAAACTTCAACTATTATCAAGTAAAACATGCAGCCATCAGAATTAAACTAGGAAATTGAGCATGCAATTGACTGTTTAGAGGAACAATAACAAGAACTTTGGAACCTAATGAAGATATCCTTTGGGAAGAAGAGGAACGCTGAGCTCTCTTGCCCTAGTGATAACCACCACCTATCACTAGTATTCAACAAAAATCAACCAACTGATCAACTGGAAACCATCAAATTTCTTAAGAACTCCATTAGAACTAGGCTATGGCTGAATTGTGATCAAACAGCTACAAATCTTCAAATGTCAGTTATGATCAAAGATTGATCATAACAAACATCAATCAGCAACAATAACACTCAACAGCAACAAGATCAAACTGGAATTTGAATAACAGAATTTGGCGGGAAAAAGGAATTTGAATTTTATTGAAGGAATTCAGTTACAAAGTTGGTTACAAGCTAACAACTAACTAACTGACTCAAGAGTTTGTCAGACTCTTGAGTAGTTAGGGGAAAAGTGAGGGAAAAAGGAAAGGGAAAATTGAACTATGTGTTTTACAAAATTAGGCTACTCTCCAAAAATGAAGTACAAGCTATCTATTTATAGGCATGAGAGGAGAATTAGTTGGGGTTGGTGACGTGTCAGGGCCAATCCCAGCTTGCCACGTGGAGTAATCTGCATAATTGCTCTTTGAAGGTGATGAACAGATTTGGGTGTTTTTGATTTACTGGATGATTTGTTAATTGGATTGCACCATTAAATTCGTCTCTTCAAATCGAGCAATATTGATGTTGAAGTCGTGTCATGAAATGGCCTCTATCAAAAACCCGATCCTGGAAATTTTTTACTTTGAAGAAGAAAACACGTGGCGCCTTCTTATTGGTTGAGGAGATGTGTTGCGGATTACACTGTTGAGATTTGGTGTAATAAATGTGGCGGCAGTAGTGGGTAATAAATGAAATGAAGTGGCAATCCGTGTGAGGTAATTTCTCTCTTCCCATTGGTTGCTTTTCTTGTCACATGGATTAAGCTTTAATATCTTTCCAAACTTGGCAAAACAAACCCCTGGACTTGGCAGATTGCTGTTTTAAGCTAGGATCTTCATTTCTTTGACATTTTTGGTCCTTTAACTTCCATAACTTATACAAAATGGTCCTTTGACTGAGTTGACTTGATAGTTGACCAGGTTTGACTTGAATCTTGACTTTTACAATATTTTACTTTTAGTCCTTCAACTTTCATAACTTGTCAAGATAGGTCCTTGAACTTCAAAGTCTTGTCACTTGTGATCCTTCCTTGTCTTTTTCATCCTTTTGAGCTTGATTTGACTTTGTTTGCTTGAAATTGTATCCTTTTACCTACATAAGATCACACAAACACAAACATACCACATAACACTGTTTTTGCAAGATAATTGGGTATTTTGCTTCATGTTTTAGGGTTATTTGTTGATAAAAGGATATGAGTTTAAGCTCATATCAATGAACACAAGATTGTAACTAATAAGAAAGATTTAAAAGATAAAGATTAAGACAAGATTAAGCTTGAAAAGTAAAGGTTTGATTAAAACAAGAAAGATAAAAGATGAAGTTTTAGTGAGAGAAAGTAAAACACTTTCTCTCTCTAAAAATTAAACTACAAAAATGAAAAAATGAACTAAATTAACTAACACCCTCCTAATGTGTCATTAGGAGGGTATTTATAGGAGGTGGGAAGGTGCATGT